>OX382295.1:24957066-25557066 GCA_947507805.1 Aporophyla nigra
TTGATAGTTTTGAAATGTTCATGGTAGATGGAACAAAGTCACTCGATACTGTTTCTTCTATAAAAAATCTTACCGTGAAAACATTTATTTTTTTAAATTATATTTATAAGATCATTATATATATAAGATCAATTTCTATCGAAGTAGGTGCACAAATTTACAACAACCAAAAAAAACTTATGGTAAATTAGGTACTGAGACCTCCCTCAATTAACATTGAAAATTACACAAATCAATTCAGTAATAATAAATTATTAATAATAAATATTTAGACAGGTTTGCCAATTTATCCTCCGAAACCGTAATCTATTTATTAATAGGTGAAGCTAAAATATAGTAAGAAAATTTCGCGGCTGGTGGAGTACAAAATGTGGCACAGAAGGAGTACAGAAAGCTAAAGTTTGTATATTAAAATGCATCATAAATGAATAAAGTTTTAAATTAATTTTGGTCGAATTTCGACTGCTGGGCGACTACTAGTAATGTTAATCATACGTGAAGCTCGTGACATAGGGGCAAACTTGACCCATCTAGTCCGAGCCGTAGGCACGTCTAAACATACGTAAAGAGAGCTAAATGTGAGCTGTCATTTCCCCATACTGATGCTTTGGATTTACAGCTCGTTCCAAGCTCACTTACACCATCTTACTCACTTATTTTTTTTTTTGGATGGGAAATTATCTAATGACATCAGCTCTGGGCAGAGCGGGAGGGCGTGTAAGACTTTTACTCACTAAAACCCACCCGTGTTCCTTCAGTTGCTCATGTGCCAGGGTCACGGTGTCTCTTTCGAACAATCTCGCGACCCTCTTCGCAATGGAAACACCCAGGTGTTTCTTCCCACTTTATCCTGAACAGGAACCCACTGAAGCACACATGCCCGGTGAGAACCTGCGTCAGGAGGAAGGTGAGGACGCCGTGGCGCCTCTCTATCCACGCCTCAAAGAGGGGACTTACCGCCGCAATTGTGGCGTGCCCAATCTTACTCACCTTAGTTTTCACGGTGATATGTTGACAGAATACCTCGGCTGGAGTCTACAAAATATGGGGGTGACGTATTTTAGCAGGTTAAAAGACGTGCTTAAACAAACAACACACTCAACACTGTCACTGCATGTATCAAACCTCTAAAGATGGATTTTTATAATTCACAACGGATGATAGAAAATTACTACAATCACCACAAAATTAACAAATAATGATGGTGTGTTAGCAGGTACCTTTAACCTTACGCTAGACTTTAAGGCTTTGTCCTAATATAATCGATAATCGCGTGAATATGCGATCGTTGCGTTAATTTTGTTCGGCGAACCTAAACGGACAGAGGGCGCCTTCCGTTTTCTGAAACAAATAATGAGTGACAAAGGATCGCGACGGTTGCGTATTCGTGTGACCATTGCTTAAAGAATGTGTGACTGAATTAATTGACATTATGAAAGTTGTATGTTTAGAATTGTTTACTGATTCAATTTGTGTCACTTACAATATAGGTAATTTTTTATCTAAAAAATTTAATATATAAAATTCTCGTGTCGCAGTGTTTGTTACCAAATTCCTCCGTGTGCATATGGAGTAGGTCTGAGAATCGACCAACATCTATTTTTCATATCTCTGAATGATAAGGGTGACCCACCCCTAAATATTTATTTTTTGACAATTTTTCTATTTTTATTTTATTATGATTTAGCATTGAAAAATACAAACAACTCTAAATTTTCACACTTTTTCACCCGGAAAAACAACGTTTATCGGGTCAGCTAGTAATCCATAAAACTACGTAAATTACAGTCACATTTCCGCTGCACAATCAATACCAACGAAAATTGACATAATCCCTACTACACCAGACACTTGATGAGACTAAACTCCCGGTCTATCCGTGCGATATCTCGGGTCATACAATATATTTGTTGCAACTTTGCAAGCCTTAGTGACCCCGCGACTTCAGTGCAACAAAAATACGTCAATCATCATAGTAATGTACTATAATTAATGACATGTCTTTTCCTAGTTGCAATGATTTTGCTATTTTTTTCGTAATACTAATTATGTTGCTTTCATTGTAACGATAAAAATAGGTCAAGTAACATACCTACTGTATGTATACCTAACCATTTTGTAGATCTACATAAATATTTAAATTTCACGTGATTCAAAGCGCATTTGAAACGTGAATGATAAATTTTGTACTCGTATAATTGCATAAGTGCGCATTTTATTCTTCAAACAAACATTCGATATTTTTAATTAATTTAACATTTTACCGAAGTAGAAAATGGAAATAGATTTCACAGATTTGTTTTCCTTTTTTAAAATTAATGTATTCATGCCATTCACGGTTTTTCATCAAGGCATCTTTGATGAATTAATATAGATATTGTTACTTGCTCTGCAACGGAGATGGCAAAATATGTGCGCTAAAGAGTAACGTCTTGCTAACAGTTTCTAAGTTTTCAAAGGCATTTATGTCTAGCAGCTGAGTTGTTCAGTTAATAAAAGTTGACATAAAGAAAATACGTTTATTTGTCGTAAACATGACGCAGGGAAACAATAAAAACACTCAAAATAACAAGTTGAGGAAAAACTTGCATCACAATCTACGCAAAACGGCTCAACATAATGCTTCGACAGTAGCTCAACATAATGCTTCGACAGTATACGAAAAAGAGCTAGTTTACAGCGACAACCGAGGCGTTAACGCAATGACAAAGTTCTATTTAACCCTACAGAAGTGACTTTTAATGCATCATTGCGACCACGTCAAATGCAAATAAAATGGTGAGTGGATCGACTCTACAAAAACATGTTTGCTCAAAAGAATACGACAAAGTGAAAAATAACTCTAACTTCGGAAGTTAGTGTCATTGGATCAGTAGTTTAGTTTTTTGCCATGACTTCCGAAAGGAAACGGCTGTTTTTTAGCAAAAACTTTTTTTTATTTTACTCTTTTTAGTACCTACCTACTCACACTTATTCATATATCATTACTGGCCAGAGGGGTAATTGCGGAACTTTTTATCGGTAGGAATTGGTTTAATATTCATAGTTAAACAACATTCATTGCGTTCTTTACATTGCTGAGCCGACAATTTATTCGAACAAATGACGCAATGGTTTAGAAATAATCTTTAATCCCATTCAAATTCTGATAAATTGTGCGTTGCGCAATTAGGGTGCAGGTGAACAATAGTGATTGGAAGTTTCAGAACATCCTCACGATACACGAAGTGTATTAAATAGGTATTATTGAAGCTAACGCAATAACTGCCCAAGCAAAGTCAATTATATTTATATAGGACCACCCCACTAGCATTACCTATCCATTAAAATTATATTTCTAAAATCGTTCCACAATTGGCGGGGAAATTAGTGAACATACATTAAAAAAATACATACATACAGTCGAAAATATAACCTCCTCCTTGTTTTGAAGTCGGTTAAAAAAATAAAAACGATTGCATAATATATATTTTTAAACCGATTTAAAAAAGCATATGGCGTTCCTATAAATCCTCTTTAATGTCTGAAAAAACAGCTGACACACGCTATAAATTACAATTACAATAAATTACATCGAAACTGCGTTGAAACTAATTCTAAACAATGTCAGTAACCTGGAAACTATACATTTTAATTATATAAACATTTCATAATCCAATCTGCATTGAATCAAGCGTCGAAGTAAATGGCCTGATAACACAAATCTATTGTTTACTTATACAAATGAAGGGCGGACCTTTTCACATATACACATAGGCTTTAGTTGTATTCAAGTACTTCACGCCCGTGTGGTGCTGGACGGAAAGAAGAGCACCATCCTATTTCTTCCCGCGGGTGTCGTAAAAGGCGACTAAGAGGACTACTGGAGAATGAGCAGCAGCGTTTTCTATGCATTTTACCATCATACGGCGATCGCCAATCCGCATGCCAAGCGTGGCGATTATGGCGAAACCCCTCCAATTCTGGGAGGCCGATGTCCAGCAGTGGACGTCTTTCAACTGACATGATGATGATAATTAATTCTTGCAATACATACCTACATTATCAACCAAATGGTCCTACTGGGACACATTAGCACCATTTCCAAAAAAGGTTACGTATCATCATTATTACGGACCAGCTGTTGCCCGCGGCATTACCCGCGTGGATGTCGAAAATTTACCCACGGGAGCGTGTAAAAGGAACAACAAGTTTAAGAATACTTTTTTGTTATAAATACCCTATTTATTCTAAAATATTTCAATTTTATTTATTTGTATTTTGTAATAAGTAATATACAGATGACTATACAAATAGAGAAAGAACAAATGAAGCTATGTATAGAATCATACACATCACATCACGCCTTTTTACTCTGGAAAGGCTAGGCAGAGGTCGACCCATAGTATAGCGGCGGGGCGAGCCTATTACCACCAACCAGGCACAACTCTAGACTTTGGGTTGCTAGACTGACAAATGTCTAATGGAACACCTTCTTCCTATGGACCCCCAATGGAAAGAAGGTGTCGCAGAAACTACAGAACGCCATTTACTACTATAATGACATATTCATTTTTCCTCGTTTACGTTCATACATCTGGTAACGCACGCTGGCTGCCAGTTAAGTACTACGCACCTGACTTGTCTGAAGAACATTACCAATACGGTGACCATATGTCGCCCTAGGGCATCCCCTCTCGTCGTAGAAATTATAGGCTTATAAAATGGGATAAGAGCATGAGGATTTTCTTTAACGAAGTTAAAACTCAGTAAACTAATAATTACCTATACCTGTGTGGGTATTTAAGTTATCGTTTAAGTTAAAAGGTTAACTTGCCTTCATTTTCATCAAAAGACTAGTAAATTTAAGATCTCCAACGTATTATTTTAGTCGCTAGCTGTGCCTAGGACTCCGTTTGCGTGGGTTTCAGGTACTAAAACGAGCTAGAGAACATAATTTATCACTTAAAAATAAATCACATAAATCAGATAAGTGGTTCTCTAGTTATAAGCGCACAAACGGATAAATAGACAGAGATCCGTTGCGAATGCGTAAGAATGACCATCACGCTTCGCGTAGATGATGTTGATAATTTAGGCCTTTTAACTTATTAATAACAGCCGGGTTGATCTTCAAATTACGATTTAAGATTAAACTTCTGAGGAGTTTGTTGCGCCACTTCTTCTTCCCAACTAAAGTACTAGGAACTGGTGAAGGGCGGGCATTTTGGGGGACTGTCTTCTGTAACTTTGACGTTCAAAAAATGCTGACTCTTAGCTTAGTTTGAATAAATGACTTTTGATTTTGATTACAGCTAAATTTGCTGAGGTAGATCCGTAGATGGGTAATTATCCATTCCATACCAAAACCCCTCTGTGCCTCGGAATGCACTTCAGGCCGTTAATCCCGGCAGTTATTTGTAGATCTTTAAAAGTAGATACGGGTATCAGGATCAGACTATAATGTTCCCACTGTTGGGACACAGGCCTAGCCGAATTGTCTACAATGTAACACTCGAGCCCAATGTGGGTTGATAGTTGTCACAAGTCTTAATCTGTTGGTTCTAGGACAAGCCGGTGTCCTAATGATGTTTTCCTTCACAGTTTTGAGAACATTGGTGATGAAATTATTAACACAAGATAAAGCGACTGCAAACATCGTGAGGAAACCAGCATGACCTAGAACCAATCATTCGAAGACATGTGGCATCTACCAACCCGCACTGGGCCCGCGTGGTGGATTACGGCCCACTCCCTCTTACCGAGAGGAGGTGTGACCCAGCAGTGGGAACAATATAGACTGATGATAAAAGCGCCTGCAATGCTTCGAACCCACGACCTTACACCTCGTAAGTTGGAGCCGATATCAATAGGCCACCAGTGCTCTCTGTCGTTTCGGGTACAATAGTCAAATAGAAAAGTTGTGTCACTCAGTAACTGGGTTGTTGAGGTCTGATAAGCAGTGGCTCCATGTAAAATTCTGGTACTCAGCTGCATATCGTTGGACTGGAAGCTGAGTTCAACATAGTTGGTAAAAGGCTAGGCAGATGATGATGGTAATATTATTATCAAAATTTGCCAACATCATTAAATAAATATCTTAGGACAACCAACACACCGTTATCTGATCCCAAACTAGGCAGAACCTGTACTATGGTAACCAAACAACTGATAAACATACTTATATATTTCTAAATACATACATATTATAGATAAATTACACCCAGACACAGAACAAATGATCGTGCTCATCACACAAAGATTTGTCCTGGGTGGGAATCGAACCCACGACCTCAGTGTCAGCAGTCAGGGTCATTAACCACTAGACTAACAGGCCAGTCGATTAAAATGAATTATAGCATTATTCTCCTTCGGTTAATCATAAGCTTATTTCATGAAGGTCTAATTTACACAGTGGTCGCTTTTGGGCTGATTTGTGATTCAAATTAACTGTAGCACAGGATTTTATATTTTCGCTTTTCATAAAGAGAAAATTATACTGAATGTGTTTTCCGAGCAATATTAGGATCGACCTTGGGGTCGCCAGATGTGGCTAAATTATCAGTATTTTATATAAAGTGACTGCCGTCTGACCTTTGTGAATTGAAAAACTTTAAATATGGCTGCGCGACCTAAGGGTAGCTTTATAATCACATGTCATAACAATCATCATTATATCAATTACAATAAAGAAATGTTAGGTTCAGTCCAATTTCAGTTGCGTATGTTCTGTAATGCTAAGAGGATTATCGATAAAAAACGATGCTAGAAATTTTTTAGTTACTATAGATTTTAATTTTTTACCGACTTCACACAAATTCACTAGATCAGTAAATAACAGTGACAGGAAGTTTTTATTATTATTATTCGAACATCATCAATATCAACTAAGTAGAAACACAACATATTATTGAAGCTATCTCAAAAACTACTAATCAGAACTTGACCAAATTTATAAGGTAACACTCGATAAGTATACCTTTTCAAACACAAGAACAATTTTTTAAATCGGTGTACGGAAGTATCGCACAAAAAAAAATACATTCGAATTGCTAACCTCTTTCTTTTTCAGAAGTCGTACGGAGGAATGACATTTTCCATGTCGTGAGGAAAGTATTGAGTATGAATGTCGATGGCTTTAAGAGTAGACCAAAGAAACGATGAATGGACAGGTGTGCATTATGATATGGATAAAAAGCAGGTGACTATTGAGATGACGACTAATAGAGAAGTGTGGAAGAAAAAGACATGTTGCACCGACCCTAAATAAATTGGGATAAGGACAGGAGAGTGATGATGTCTAAGAAAAGCCACCAGATTTATTATAGTCAATAGAGACAATAACATACTCAGCAAAAAAACCCAAGAAAAGTGATTGATCCAACTGTTAGAATACATTCGCACGCACGTAAAAATATCGTGACAATTTTCAACTTATGTGTTAAACCA
The DNA here is from genome assembly GCA_947507805.1 of Aporophyla nigra. Taxonomy (NCBI): domain Eukaryota; kingdom Metazoa; phylum Arthropoda; class Insecta; order Lepidoptera; family Noctuidae; genus Aporophyla; species Aporophyla nigra. The sequence continues at coordinate 24,964,495 of OX382295.1, forward strand.
AATATTGAGAATCGAACAGAGTGCATATCAGCCCTTCGAAAATACAGACTATTTGATTTTGAGCACTCAGCGCTTAGCAATGCGATTTAAATCAATTGTGCGAAAAAATCTCTCTGTAAGAAAATGGGCTCACATTTCGAGATTTTTTTCGTGAAAAATTACCCGGTAGCACTTTCATTATACTCTTTGTATAACAATTTGATTATGCTTGGAATGCTGTCAAAGAAACGGAAAAGGCTCAAAGTAATTTGCAAGTTTCGCAGTTTTAACATTTTTGACCGAGTTCCAAAGTGGATTCGGTATGAAATTATTAACATAAGATTAAGTAGAAATGGAGTTTTATACGGAAAGCTGTTTATTTTCTGCCATTTTACAATGTAAAAAAGTGTTACCAAGTGAAGTTACTTGCGTCAGCTTTTGGCTTTTAATTTGGAGTTGTTGTACAGTCAGCGTCAATACTATCAGATCGAACAGACTGCTCAAAATGATCTAATCAACTATGGAAATTAAACAAAGAATGTTTTAGAAGAAGATAGTACACGACAACTGTTATTCTGACAAGAACTTTATCCAATTGAGATTAAGTAAAAATTTCTTAGTTGTTGAAATTATTTTTAAGGTCTGTACGTCCCGATATTATTGAAACTGATTCATTTTGGCTGATTGATTTGATTTCTTAGTAGCAGCCCGGAGTTTGGAAGTTGGCGGTGTGATACCCCCCGTGCCTCGGACCCACACGCACGCACGTTACGCCTGATCTCTCTCCGGCACCGATGGCTAGTCTCCGTTGAGATTGGCCGCCGTGGCCGAAATACGGTCTGGAGGACTATATTGACACTGATTGTACTGACGTATAGGGGGCTCGTGGCTAAATTATAACAACAGCACGGGTTCTTCAAAGGCTGACCACGGTCTGAATGGGTGACCGTGCCTTGAAAAACACGTCAAACGGTTGTCCACGGCTTTAATTCATACACCTTTGATAGTCGTTACGGGTAGTCAGAAGCCCTAAAGTGTCACAACCAGCTTACCAAGGGGTATCGTGTTACTCAGTAACTGGGTTACGGAGGTCGGTTAGGCAGTCGGTCCATGTAAAATACTGATGTTCTTCTGTATCCGATTAGATTTGTAGCTGATCCATGACAGTTTATAGGAAAAGGCTAGCGTGACGTCACAAAAAGGTTATTATATAACTTCACACTGTTTATGTTTGACCAATATTGTGATTGTTTATTTAAAAAAAAAAACTCAGGTGTAGCAGTATCTCGCCGGTTAATCAAAATTTCTATTACTTTAAACAAAATAAAAATATCTTTTGTTTTCCTATGACGGCCGCTCAAAGATTTCAATAACTAATTATTGGGGATTTTTTAAATTGATTTTTACGACCAACTAAATGGACTCGCCTCCTATTACATAACTGGCAAAATGTAGATGTATTATAAATTTACCCCAGCTTAACCCTTATTATGTTAACCTGATTTTAACATACTAAGGTATGATTTATATTTGTTATGTAAAAAAAAAAACATTTTGATATAATCTTCAATTTCATAAACTCTATGGAGGATTGGACTAACTAAACCGAATCAGGCCATAACTTTATTAACAGTTTGTGAGCATGACCAAACGTAGCCACACAAGTTACACCTATAAGTGAAACCATAAAAGTATTTCATTATTTTCGTCCATCTATGTCATCGTTTTTCAGTAAGGTTTCATAATGACGTATTGTAGTGGTTTTGCCTCAAAGATTTAGATATAATAAAGTGCGATAATAAGCTTTAGCTTCAGCCTAGTGTGTGTGTGGTTTTTTTTTACATTTTTCTTTGACATACTCTACTTATAATTAGACATTATATACATAGAATTCTAATTTAATCTCTTTATTATTGGTTGTCATATCAACAACGACATTTGGTTTAAATAGGTTATTATGTTTTATTTAAGAAATACTATCATATAAGTAGATTCTTTTATATTTTGTGAATGTGAGAATGTAGTAGGCCTTGCAGACTGTAGACAATTTTCTAATTTATTAAGTACCTGGTATTTGTTGACAGTCTTACACTGTTCTCGCATATCTATTAACACTGTAATTTGAAACCATTGTAAAAGCCAATTATTTTTAAAAGAGTAACCGTGGAGATTCTTGCCGGCTCTTCTCCATAGGAATAAACAATTTGGAACCGCACTTCTGACGTTTCATAAGTGCCCTTGTAGGTTTATGTGAAATAACAATATTTTGATTCGATTTGATTTTTTCTCCATGTTCACACGACACCGACAAAATTACATAGGACTGAACGTGTATTTGCTGGTTCATTGTATTCAAAGAAGTCCAAAAAAACGATGGAGTGTGCCAATGATCACATGGTTTGAAAGAGGTTGACTATTGAGATGATGACTAAGCGATAAGTATGGAAGAAAAAGTCAGATTGCGCTGACCTAATAATAATTCGGATAAAGGTAGAAGAATTATGATGGAGTATTTGAAGAAGAAGAAGAGGATGAAGTAGAAGAATAGAGAGACAATGTTCTGTCGAAAATTGAAAAGAGTATGCTTAGGTAGTTTTGTCCTGTTCAGATGATGACTGAAGGCTGACTAACAAAATGATTTACAAGGCAGATGTGCCTGGAAACACCGGGTGTGGACGCCCTACGAGAAATAAAATATAGTGACCGTTTTGGTGATGGTCTTCAGAAAGGATAGGCGCGTAGTAGGTACTCTAATCAAAATCAAATCAAAATATTTTTATTTCACATAAACCTACAAGGGCACTTATGAAACGTCAGAAGCCAGGTGCACGGTTCCAAATGGTTGATTCCTATGGAGAAGAGCCGGCAAGAAACTCCACGGTTACTCTTTCACTCGCAACCAGCGTGTATAATAAAAGAGTATGCGGTGTTTGTGGTGCCGGACGTAAAGAATAACACCACCCCATTTCTTCCTGTGGGTGTCGTAAAAGGCGACTAAGGGACTTACTAGAGAATGGGCAGCAGCGTTTTCTATGCATTTTACCACCATAATGCGATCGCCAACCCGCCTGCTAAGCGTGGCGATTATGGCAAAGCCCCCCAAATTGGGGGAGGCCTAAGTCCAGCAGTGGACGTCTTACGGCTGGAATGATGATGATGATGATGATGCGGTGTTTTGTAGTTATTGCCTATTTCCATGAGAAACAGTCGTGAATTTATGTGTATGCGTATATATTTCATTTGGTAGATGAGTGAAAGATGCCGCCGCTGCCGAAATCTGACATCGTTGGAATAATAATTCACAAATGTTTTTTGGAACGAAGTCCTTATGGCGCAAAGTTGTAACGACACTTTTTAACTGACTTCAAAAAAAGGAGGAGGTTTCTCAATTCGACCGTATATATATTATGTTGTTTGTATTTGTTTTGTATGTTGTTGTGAGTAGAGAGAGAGAGATAGAGAGAGAGAGATAATATTTTTATTGAGTGTATACAGGTTTTTTGTACATAATAAATAATAAAATAATATTAACAATAATGAATCCTGGAAAGGAAGTTCGTTCCATCCGGGTGTCCCTTGACACCTCTAAAGTTTTTTTACAATTTCGTGTGTCCTGTTTAGACTTTTCACTTCGAATGAAAAATAAAAGTGCATTTGAAGCTTCAGATATCTCCTTAATGTGGTATTTCTTTTGATTAAGCCCAAGTAGCACAGAACTGCATTATAAATTGTCACATAAGGCCCACAGCGGTACTCTGAGCATTTACATAGAGTTATTAGTATTCACCCGGAGTGTAACAGCTCTTTAGAAAAAAACGTGGCCAACTATAATGCTATTTGCTGTACAGTAATTCTATTAAGCACCACAAACACGCCACAAAGTCACTGTTATTCAGTGCTTAGTGGTGCAGTACCCTATCAGCTGTAAGTTTTCTGAATAATAGCCCACACGTGTACTTTACAACCGTTGCATTTTAAGAGGGAACATGTAACCCACTATAATGTAATCAGTTACTTTGTGAACTTATTTAACAAACATTTAATGCTTTATGCTGCATACAGGTTCACTTTTCCCCTATTAGTCAGTTGTTACCATACACTCGAATAACAGCATGCATCGAAGTGTCGGCATGCGCGAATGGAACATTGGACGCGACGGGTTCCGTATGTTATATTTATAAAAAAATAAATAAAATGAAATCAATTTATTTCAGACATAACCCATATTACAAAAATTAAGATAAAAGTAACAATGCTGCAGCAGAAAACAATAAAATGTTATTAACAAACTAAAAATATATGTCACTTAGTTGAAATAAAAGCAAATGTCAAATTTACGTCGGATTTAAATTAAAATAACAATAAATAATAATTGCACATATTGACAAAACAATACAAAAAAGCCTTTATAAATAGAGATCAGTGTGTTTGGTGACATTAGGCTGAGTAGGTTCTCCCTGCTACAAAAATCTTCTTATAACCTACACATTTTCGGGACTAATATGGTTGCCACAAAATTAATATTGGTATGTTTCTGGTACTTTCTTAAAAATGAAGAAGATTTATTAAGAGAAATCTAAGATTTTTTAAATTATAATACATAAATTAATTTCGAGAGTTTTTAAGATTCCAGATTTCGCCAATTATTGTCAGAGGTAGTCAGTTAGGAAATACCAGTACAGCTAGCATCTAAAAAAACAACGTAATTTTCTTTATGTTTATTTAATTTTCCCTTTTTAAAGAACAATTTACGGTGTACCACCCTGGTCCACGCCTTGAATTTTCATCTTTTTATAATTTCAAGGAGTATAAAAGTACTTCTCGGTGGCCACCATAGAATTTCCTTAGTTTTCCACGATGCAGGAACGACTGTTAGATCGACAACATCGCTCTCTATAGTCTGAACTATTTTGAAAAGCTTGTTCTGTAAAAAACAAGAGAAGTATATTTATTATAATAGAAGTATCAGTTCCTTAAAATGACAACACTACCTATACAGTTTTTGAGGAAAAAAAACCACAAGATATAATAACATATTAAATACCTAAACATAACGTAACATAATAATTATATACAAAACATCCACAGACACAAACACAGAGGACCCACTGTCTTTACTACCTACCAAAATATTATAGCAGGAATTAAGTCGATCGCAACTTATTTACTTTTATTCGCAACCCTAAATTGAAATGATATTGTTCATCTATCGTAGAATACGAACGACCAACCCAATTGCGATTTAGCGATAAACTGATGATCTATGTTAACAAATAATGCGACATGACGTCGTCACCACGCCGCGCGCCGGCGCGGGCGTGTGAACGATAGCGTTGCATGCACATGTTGCAGATCAAGCGAAATGTTTTATAAAAAATACTTTTCGCGACGCATAAATAGTGCGTATGGCATGTCAATTTCAATTTCATATGGAAGTAATTAATTATTATTAGGCCAGAAGAATACATTATTTTTAGATAGGTATCTACTAAGTTATAGGCATTTCGTCGCATATTGAATAAATCAATAACTTATGTATTATACATACCCATAACTAAATTATAATGTCAGCTACTTAAATTACAATTTGAATTAAGTACTTATCGTCGAATAACAACTAAAAAAAGGAACAAAATGGCTTTAAACGAACCACGGCGGAACCCTAAAAGTTTGGATCCATAAAGGTAGTTATCAAGGTAACTGATGCAAATGTGAACCAATATAACTCTCCTAATCGATCCATGTCTGATTTGTATTCCACAAGTGCCAAACTATTTTACTCTTTGCTGAATTAAAGGCCACATGTGAACACCCGTACAGACCTTAGCATTATATTAACATTAAAACTGTTCACTTGCCATCCGCCATATTCACTGCGTTACTGTGTATTATTATAAAATTTTATCTTTAAATTTTTGTTTATTTTATAGGGTATTACACGGAAACAGTTTTTTTTTTGTTTTCTTTGTACTAAAACAAACATATTTATTTTATATTCATTCAATTTTTGTTACTTTTCTTTTAGTATTTAGTGGTATTCCGAAGGCGCGTGAAAATTTTGAACTAAATATGTATGGTATTTGACAGTAAAGTTACCTTCCCAATAAGATTTGAAATATAATAGCAAAAAATCGAAGTTTAACTTACCTTAAATTTTATGTTTATTTTCACAATGGCTCCTGAGATCTTGCACACAACGATACACTTCATGTTTTACAATTTGACAGTTCATATTAAAGAAAAATAAATAATATTGAGTTATTGCGTTCCACAATTTCGCTCAGTGTGTCATTTTAGCTGTTTAAAAGGACACACAATGTACACATTCGTCTTCCTTGCTGTATAGTAAGTCACACGTGTCTTGTTAATCAGGCAATATTCAGCTCTTGAGGTGACTGTTACACACATAAATGCTACTATAATGTTATTATAATGCAATTATTTATCAATTGGAACTCTTACTCAGCTATGTGCTGAATAATTTGTGCCCAAATTAGAGTTATATCATCTGAGGATGCGCTGTCTACGCTATTATTCAGCAACTAATGCATTCACTGAGCACTGTTAAAATGCTGTTAACCAGCACTTTTGTGATACTTGGGAGCCCACGAAATTAAAATGCATATGTTGTATTTTGGTCGAAATTCATTATGTGGTAGTTGTTGTAAAAATATTTAATGAATTAAAAATTAGTTTTAAATTACATTTACTGCAAATCCTCATATTATCACTTACATCAAATATTATTTAAAACCACGCTGCAATTTCCAAAAAAACGTTAACACATTTTTAATTTTGCTGGCTATTTTAGTCTATCCCCTTTTTGAAAAGTATTTACTTAATTATTTGAACATCATGAAACACATTTAACTGATGATTATATTTAATGCTTCGTTGTGTTTAGGAAGTGTCTGATTGTCATCAACATCACCTATGTTAACGTTTGTGGCTTCGAACCGATACAAGTTAAATCAAGTAAAAGCAAATTTTCAAGCAAATTTTTTTGAACGCGCTAATCTCAGGAACTACTGGTCCGAATTGAAAAGTTATTTCTGTGTTGGGTAGCCTATTTATTGAGGTGGGCTATATAACATCACGCTACGATCAAAAGGACCGGAGCAGCAACGAAAAATTGACAAACACTGGCAGGCAATTCGATGCGACGGGAAGGGTCAGGGGAGTAAAACTTTGACGCGGATGAAGTCGCGGGCAGAAGCTAGTTGGATTATATTTTGACTGCCTGTTTGGCCTAGTGGCCGCAAGCGCTACTGTTGAGCAGGAGGTTTTGGGTTCGATTCTCAGGTTGGGCAAAGGTTATAAGGTTTTTCTATCTCGAATTTATCAGTAGCAGTCTGGAGCTAGGTTAGTGCCTGGTAGATGGCAATAGGGTCACCCCCCAATTACATGGGACTTAAACATAACTGGCGAAATGTCTTTGTACACTTCTACCCAATCTTTCAGGGAAACAGGACATGTTATGGTATGAAATTATATTTTCGGTAAAGTATTTTTTTTTACACGCTTTATATTAGCTTCACTTGTATGTTTGTATGTTTGTTTGTAACCGACTCCATATAGCGCGATTTTGACCCACTAACGACCAGATTTCATACAAACTTTGCACACCTGTCAAGGACCGATGACAATGCAATAATTTCATAAATTTGTGCCATTATCCTTGCCAGGGTTACCAGGACAGCAAAAAAACTGTCTTCGAAAACTACGCTGACATACGTCACAAACTAATTTGTGCCATTATCCTTGCCAGGGTTACCAGGACAGCAAAAAAAAAAACTGTCTTCGAAAACTACGCTAACATACGTCACAAACTAATTTGTGCCATTATCCTTGCCAGGGTTACCAGGACAGCAAAAAAAAAAACTGTCTTCGAAAACTACGCTAACATACGTCACAAACTACGCTGACATACGTCTCAAAATTCGAAACACCCTAAAAAATAGAAAATAAATAATAGTTTAAAAAAACTAAAAAACACGCTTCCATTGAAAACCAAACCAAAAAGTACAAAATAATGGCAAAAAGCGTGGGGTGCCTGAAATAAAATAAAAAATACCCCACGCTTTTTTTCCATTATTTTGTACTCTTTATTTTGGTTTTCTACGAAAATATGGAGGGAGTTCTCATTTTGACCGTATATTTTTTTATGTACGTTCAGCTCTCGATCCGTTATTTAAGAACCGATACATACATACAATAACGCCTTTTTCCCATGGGGGTAGGCAGAAACCACGGAACCCCACCTACTACGATCTCTACACACTCCTTTTGCCTCGTTTAGGTTCATACAATTGGTCATACACACACGTCGGTTGCGAGTACTACGTACCTGACCTTTCTGAAGAACATCACCAATAAGGTCACTTTATGTCCTTCAAGGGCGTCCCTTCCCGGTGTTTCCACTCACATCTGCCTTGTAAATACCTTTTGTGAGCCGTCCTTCATCCATCATTTAAGAACCGATTTTGATGATTAGTTTATAATTAACTACTTATGTTTTATTTAAATAACTATTACACCCGAAACAATAGAATACAAAAGTTTTATTAGCTAAAACCAGAATTTATAAATGTCTGGCATAATATTTTAGGTTTTACTAAAAACAACCGACTTCCAAAAAAGCACTATAACGTGAAAATTAACTTTAGTTTCGGAAGTCGTTGTATTTGGTTTTATGTACCCAGGTCAACAATCCACCTTACGGCGAAAATCTGGTCTCAAGGGTAAAACATGGTTTTACGTAAAACGTTGCGTTTTCCCCCGAGAATCGATCGTAAATTATAACGGTTTATGGCAACGCACATGTTCGGCTGTAGACTTTTAGGGCTTGTGCCTTGTAATACGGTTATATTTATAACATTTGGGAATACCGATGTAGTGGGGTAGATATACATAAATATATTTTTATAATCGTGTTAATTTAAATGTTATTGATAAGCAACTGCAGAATATGGAGAAGAAAGTCTCAAAATAGAAAAAAATAATATAAAAACTACACATATTATTTTACCTGAATTCTTGATACGTTATTTGCACATTGCATCTGGACAATAAGGAGAAGAAACTGCTAAAATAAAAAATAAAATACATAAAAATTGCAGATCTTATTTTACCCGAATTCTACACACATTATTTGGATTCATATTCGTTTTTTTTTAACCACTGTAAGAGCAATTCCCGAACGAGCATCAACGCAGTAAGAAGCGCAGTCGTATGATAGTTATATAATTAAAGTTGAACCACAACATCCCCAGTACTCTTTGTGAAAATATTGATTATATATTCAAACTTATAAAAGAATACATCATCATCTAGCCTTTTTTTTGATCTCGACGTGGAAATCCTCATGGATGTCCTCCACCCTGGGGTGGGCGGAGGAGTCTGACAGACTGTTACTGACTAAAACCTATACTTTATACTGACTAAATAATTTGCATAATTGTCATTATTATTGTGTGTTAAGTTTATGTTATTAACAGTTAAAACTAAAATATGTGTTAAGCTTTGAAAGGTGTAATAATAGCCTCATAAAGTGCTCCAATTTACTGAGTTAATGTATCTTAGGGTAAGTGCATTTATTGTTTGTTTTCTCGTTGATAAATAAAGATATTTGAAAATGACTGACTAAAACCACCCCGGTGTTCCGTCCCACACCTTCGTAGGGGACCACGGAAACCAATATGTCTTCCGCGATCCCCGACTGGCCCTTTTTTGCGGGCCTCCTCACGTTGGGGGGAGTGAGGTGTTAAACTCCCCCCCATATCTATCTAGCCTTGCCCCAACTATGTTGGGGTCGGTTTCCTGTCTATTATGATGCAGCTGAATCTTATCAATATTTTACATGGAGTGTCTGCCTATCTGACCTCCATAACACAGTGACTGGGTAACAAGGTATCCCTTGGTAAGACTGGTTTTCAGATTTTCCAGCCTTTGAATACTCGTAAAGGCTGTCAAGAATGACATCCGGGACTGACGATTTAACGTGCTTTCCAAGGAATAAACGACGAACGGTGTTGATATGTAAAGATGGGCAGTAAGTGCAGCCTTACCGGATGTATCGACTCGTGCGGCTGTTATTACTTAACTATAATTTTATAAAAGAGAACAATAACTTAAAATGAGAAAAATATTACAACGCTTCTAAAAATAAAATAAAAAGTTGAAAACAATTAAATATTAATTATAAAACGTAAGTAACATTAAAAAAAAATGTTTCAGTAGCCTTTTAACAAGTCGTCAGACTACCTATAGCTAGGTATTCAAATAGAACGGCTAGAAAAAAAATAACTCTGCACCGGACGCAATGGCAGAGATTAAAAAGTAAATTCATGAAAATGATATAGATACGCGTATTCGATCCAATGATAGTGACATTGTGACATCAAAAGTATCCACATTAGCCATTATATAGCAGTTAGGTGAATCACTTTTAGATCCTACAGTAGATCCCAGAAACGATAAATTGATGCCAATGTCTATGCGATTAAGGGCTCGAATTGACGATCGAATATAATGCTGGCTTATGTCAATGGGAAACTACTTTTACTCTTTGACAAAACGTGGGTTAAGATAATGCTCTGTAAACGTAGATATAATACTCTTTATTATCTAGGTACACTATAAAAATTACCTACATAAATATAAATATTTTACATGGAGTAGACACATTGAGCGGTCTTATCGCTAAAAGCTGTATTTTGAGACAAGCTGTATCGGTATTTAATCTGTATCTAGATGTCCTAGTATCCCACTTCCAACTTATATCATAATATAACTTTTGTGAGCGGAGAAGTCATTTGATGATTTCCCATCCAAAAAAAAAAAGGATGGATGGATGTTTGTTACTCAATCAGGCAAAAAAGGCTTCACGGATTTAGATAAAATTTGGCACACAGACAGACTATAATTTCTATAAACATATAGGATACTATATATCCCGGTAGTACGTTCCCGTGGGACAATTTCCAACGTCCACGCGGCCAAAGCATCTGGCGAAAGGTAGACTGAAATATATGCAAGGTGATCATAATTGAAGAAAATGAAAAGTGATAATTACTGCTTAACTTGTTTTCTAGGACCAAGACTGAACAGAAACAACTGTTCCCTCGTTCAGACCGGTAACCGAACTAAATGTATGGACCAGCACAATTATGCAGTCAGACCAAACAATTCGTACAAAAAATTGTTTTATTTATTTTGGAATAAAAACAATTGGCTTAAGGAACAACAATGGAAGCGATGACAGCTACAAAAGGAAAAAACTATATTGCAGCTGTCAACGTACACTATAAAAATAATAAACACTGTGTTCCAGACCAAACTATATATGTATATGATACGCACTGCAATGGAAAACCTCTGTAAATTCTATAGGGGAATATTTAAATAATGGGTGAAATTATTTTTGAGTCGAGTGGCTAAAAAGCATCGAAATGCAGTTTCAATAATAATTCAACTAGATAGATTAACTCTAAAATTTCTAAAGCTCAAGAGAAAAATTATAAAAAATATCCCACTACTCAGACACAAGACATTTGTGAAAATTATTATTAATACTAGAATTATTATAAATTTTATTTACTATGTAATTTTTTTATAATGTATGTTGTGCATACACAACATACATTATTACAATATCATTTTGCTAAGGCATACCTCCGCAAAATGATATTGCAATAATGTTTGTACTGTAATTTTACAAACCCAAAAGTATTTACCATACTGCAATTGTAGAGTCACTAATTTATTTTTTTTGCAACATCATACCTGCTTTCCCAAAAGGTTGGGTAGACAACTCTTCGACCGCATGTCGTCAGTTAAGTTAAGTCCCATGTTACGGGGGACGAGCCTATTGCCATCAACCTGAGAGGCTGCCACTGAGAAATTTCAGATGGAAAACCCAATAGAACTGCCTAACCTGAAAATCGAATCCAGGACCAGAGGTTCGGCGGTACAATTTGCAACCACAAAACAACAACGATTCAGTCAACCATTTAGAAAACATTTGCTTGTAAAAAAGAAAGGAATACTAAATTGTAAGTGGATGTCTCTTTTCTTAGACGGCTCGATCACTCGAGAATATAATTCTCCTAAAGTGTACCCTAATGAACCTCATTACCGTACATAAACCCACTTTGTAAAGGAATTACAAGTCGGCTGGAGGGGGTAGCAGTATTGTAGGTCACAGGTCGTCTACCGCAAGCTACTTAGCGTACGTAGCTACATACCGCAATTTGTATCTTTACGTTTTCTTTGGGGTAGAGAAATATGATGGACAGTTCAGTAGAAAAGTTGGAGGGTTCGATGTGCAAAGAATACCAAAGAGATGACTAGAATTTGCCCCTAGATTTCACTATACATATTTAGAAAATATGGCTTGAAAAGGTAGAGTGATCAGGTTAAGCTACTCTTGCCGCTGTTAGTCCATGGATCAGTGACCCACTTTACATACCAAGCCCAGTCCGTGCCTTGGAAAGCACGTAAGCCATTGGTCTCGGCCGTCATTAGTGGATCTTCGATAGTCGTTACGGGTTGTCAGACGCTCGATAGTCTGACCACTAGTCTTACCAAAGGGTATCGTGTTACACGACACCCGTTTTTTTTTTGTTGGATGGATAATCATCAAATGACTTCTCCCGGGAGGGCGTGTCAGACTTTTACTGACTAAAACCCACCCGTGTTCCTTCAGTTGCCCATGTGCCAGGGTCACGGTATCTCTTTCGAACAATCACGCGACCCTGGCAGGCATCAGTCTTAGCAGACCTCTTCAGTGCTGCTGACATCTCTTGAGGCACACGACACCCGTTGATCAGTCAGGTTAGTCGGTACATGTAAAATAATGGCAGAGAAATAAAGTTTATATGTACTTTATATAAGAACTTGAAATGGATCAGTGATCCGCCTCTGCTATGCGTAGCGGAATGTTGACGTATCAAAACTTCAAGATTTCTGTTTTATATCTCAGTTAAATATTATTATATTATAATAATAATAATAATAATAAAACATTTATTTCAGAATTTCTTCCATAAGTGTTAGTAACAGTGAAAACTTATGAACTAATGTTAGTAACATTTATTCTAAGCTGTGAGGCTCACCGATCCTGGGGAATGTCTACTTGACTGCGTGCAGTCGTATCCACCGCCCCAAGATCGGAGAGTCCCACCTATCAGCTAACGCTCTAAGAATACTGTTGGGGCTGTCGCGAACACGGTGAAGTAGAGATGCGCATCTCTTGCGCATGATGGCCGAAAAACTATCTATTTCCGCGTCGGCAAACATGCCGGACGCGCTACAAAAACGCGGCAGCCCCAACAACACCCGGAACGTGTTGTTATACTGTGTGGAACGTGTTATTATACACATATATTTATTCAAATTATTACTCTAACTGACGGTAATAACTGCATCAAAATCCATGTACTTTAAAAGATCTACACGGTCACTTATACGTATATGAATAGTGACGTTGTTTTACACTATGTATAGACTAACCAGATAGACTGTCCAGTCATTTTGTACCACCTATTTAGTTTTGGAATCAAGCCCATAGGAGATTATAATAAGTCAAAATTAGAAGTGATCTAACATTATTATTTCATACTACTAATATTAGATACAAAGGTATGTAGGACAATGTAAGAATGAACGGCCAAAGAACATTGTCTGATCAGCTGGTACAAAGCTGTCAGTAATGAGAATTGTCTATAAATATACGTTCGGCTTATATATTATTCTGTGAGGTGTCGATGAACTGTTTCTAGTATATCAAGGGTAAGAAACGGTATTAATAATTTAGAAAATGAGTGTTTGTTATAACAAACACATATAATAATGAAATATTACTGGGATTTTCGATTAGGATGATTGCAATAGACTCTCCCTCTAGTACTAGGGTCTTGTGGTGAAATGTGGGCGTACACCTCTGCCTAATCCCACAGGAAAATAAGGCATGTTAGGATATGTTTTAATAGTAACATTATATTCATTATTTTCGTTGCTGTAACACTCCCTGTATAGTGCAACGGTTTGATATTTTAATTGTGATTGTGAGTAGACAGAAGGGAGGGCCTGAGGATTCTATCCAAAGTTGCAGATCATCATCATCATCATCATTTCCACCAAAAGATGTCCACTGCTGGACATAAGCCTGGCTCGTCTGCCATAGTCACCATGCTTGGCAGGCGAGTTGGCGATCGCACGGTGGTTAAAGGCATAGAGAACGCTGCTGCTCATTCAAATTCAAACTAAAATTCAAAATATTTACTCTTTGTCGCATACTACGACACCTAGGGAAAGAAATGGAATGCTGCTATTCTTTACGTCCAGCAACACACGGAATAATCATCAGCAGCCTATAATGTTCCCACTGCTGGGACACAGGCCTCCTCTCGGTGAGAGGGAGTGGGCCGTAATCCACCATGCAGGCCCAGTGCGGGTTGGTAGATGTCACATGTCTTCAAATTTTTGGTTCTAAGACATGCCGGTTTCCTCACGATATTTTCCTTCACCGTTTTCACGGAATAATGTTGCACATTTGATTTTTTTATTAGTACTTTTTTGACATTGCAATTTAATTATTTTGTTTAAAGTTATAAAATTAGAATCATCATTATTATCACAAAATTTGCATCCCGAATTTAGTTGGCGGAATATGAAGAACTATTGAGTGTGTTATAAAATCTGTAAAATACCATATTTCAAGCAAATAAATTAATCTAATAATCTAATTAATGTGTTTATGAACTGGTCTAATAATGGTAATAGTAAGGGTTAGGTTCTTAAAAGAACTGGAGTTACTGACATAGCTCGTAGAGTAAGCAAGCTGAAGTAGCAGTGGGCTAGCCATGTCTGTCGAAGGACCGATGGCCGGTGGAGCAGACGAGTCCTGGAGTGGAGACCGGTATCGACAAGCGTAGTGTGAGACACCCCCCAGCTAGATGGACCGACGACTTTAAGAAAGTGCCTGGGGCAGACTGGATGCGGAAGGCGGAGGACAGGGTGTTGTGGCGCAGCATGGGAGAGGCCTATGTCCAGCAGTGGACTGCGATAGGCTGAGTTGATTGAGGCCCTGGATTTTATTTACAAGTCGGAAAAAGTGTTAGTTAATTTTTCTGTTAGAAATTTCTTAGTAACAAGCCTGTTTAGATTTATTTCCAGTAGATTGTAATAGACTCGCCCCTATCACAGGGGACTATAACATAACTGGCAAAATATTGGTGATAGGTACTAATGGTGGCTATACGTACACCTCAGCCTAACCTTCGTGAATCACAGGCGCAATGATATATTATGTTTTGATTTACAGACACATTGGAAACTTTAAAAATTTGCACGAGTTTGTCGGCCTGATAATATGTTGCTGATATTCATAAACTATGTTTTGTATAGACACCTATTTAGCATAATGTCCTAGGACCTAGGACTAGTACTAAATACGTATAAAACCTAGGTGAATCAACGTTGCTGCAGTGGTAATGATATAGTTTACCGCTTAACATTAGGGGCACTAAAGCTTTCTCACTTTTACATCAAAAAACCAAATAAGTATCTAAACAAAGGGTACCGTGTCGTGCCGGACGTAAAGAATAACACTACCCCATTTCTTCCCGTGGGTGTCGTAAAAGGCGACTAAGGGACTTACCAGAGAATGGGCAGCAGCGTTCTCTACGCATTTTACCACCATACTGCGATAGCCAACCCGCCTGCCAAGCGTGGCGATTATGGTAAAGCCCCCCAAATTGGGGGAGGCCTAAGTCCAGCAGTGGACGTCTTACGGCTAAAATGATGATGATGATGATCGAAACAAAACATAAATATCGAAAATAAATATAATACCCAATGGGGACTGGCACTGTGCTCCCTTATACAAGTTGTTCTATTACCTAGCTGGGAATGCAGCACCTCAGAACCATTTTTGTTGTATTGTCAATACAGTTAATTTGTCAACCCTGTAAACTGCACTACATTGCTGTTATGATGTATATAAACAATTTATTATTATTAAATAAATGACTGAAAAATTACTATAGAAATTATGACCTGCAACGATTTCACACGTTATATTTTCTATTGCTTTAGTGCGCTTTAATAGGAGTACAAATAAAATTTACCCTTTATTTAACTTTCCCCATAGATTCAGTACAGGTTTCTAAACACACTAGAAATTAAATATTTCTTCGATTATAGAAAAAAAAAATCTGCTGTTGCGTGCACAAGACGATTTTTATTCCACAAACTGTAAAAAAAACTGAAATCCCTGATATACTGTGTGTCACGAATCCCTATGACTGTGCATTGTTACATTTTTAATATCTCTATGTTAAATAAATAAGTAAAAAAACAAATAATTTGATAGTTTCGTAAAAAAAAAAAAACGCCAACCTGCAATGAGCAAGTATGATTCCTAAGTCTATGAATATGGCATTTAATATATTTACCATCACAGTGAAAAATAACACGCGCTGATTTTATTGTTAAAAGCTAAATTGGTTTTTTTTAAGCAGAAAACGTAATTAATTAAAGACTCTAAGAATACGTAACATAAGGAAGAATTCCTTTTTTTACGGCCATTGCAGTCCGCATACATAAAATAATGCAGTTAACTACAATTTGTTATTTAGTTGTATAATATATTGGCTATCATGCTGAATTATATTGAAAGTTATGTTAAAGAACACAAACACAATTAACATAAAAAACTAAGTTGGTTTAAATTAAATTAATTTTCCAAAACGATTCCGTGAAGTAACACCAACAATTCCTGAAAAGTTTTAACTTGCACGGTTTGTAGAATACAAACTGAAACATTGCTTCACTAAAGTATAAAATATTTCTATGAAACTTTTCCTTGCAAACATAAAGAGAAAACTCATAAATTGCTTTCAGAATTTACAGCTGACAAGCAACATTATTTACAAAACGCTTTCAAAGTAATTGGTGGAGATTATTATGAACAGTAAAAGGTCCGTTACAATTTTCACTGTTGCGGAAAATATCGAATAGTATTAACAATCGTTACATATTAGTCACGAAACAAAATTAAATTAGGGACAGACTTATAATCTGTAATTTTCTAGCTCTAGATTTTTTTTGACCTTTTTATAGGAAAAAATACTGGCAGTTTTCTTCTATTATCAATAAAAAAAAAACAAGCGAAAAGCATTAAGAAACATTTGAAAAAGGAACTCACCACGATATTACGAACGCAACAGCGGTTGGCACGAACTCTCGTCAAACTAAACCGAAGTTAAACTCAGCCCGTGCGTTTAGGTCGGCGCTTTACACAGCACTGCGGCGTATCGACCGAACCAACATATAAAATAAGCGCATAGCACGCGATGTAAGAGACATAAGTAGTAACCAGTAGTCCCTAAGATATTGTGCCGTCCTACTTCACTTGCGTTTTCATTGTTACCTGGGCTAATTAAATATATTTGCAGAACAATGACTAAATTTCATGTATCGCTAGACAGTTTGTACGAAATTCGGAGGCCTTCATTTCGCAAGCCGCACTTTTTCCTCCTTTGAAGTTGTATAACAGGGATTAGCTACGCATGATACTGAAATCGTTTGGGAGTAAGCAGGAGAATAACTTATCTTACCTTACCTATAATATTATAAGTGTTCACTTTATGGATAATTCGGGACAGTTCGGGATAGTTCGGGACTCAACCAAACGATGCAGTTTTGATTCTCGATTACTATCATTGCTAGTTCAAAAACTTTTCAAAAACACAGATTCAACATCATAATCGTATACAAGCGATTATTGCAGCTAATTTTGCCCTTCTCATAAACAGAAGTTACGTTAGCGAAGCATGTGGCTTCGGCAGTGACCATGGTGAGTTAGGCCCATGACCCAATGTTTTTTTTTTTTTTAGGGCAATAAACAGCTACAATATATAATTTACCACCATACTGCGATCGCCAACCCGCCTACCAAGCGTGGCGATTATGGCAAAGCCCCCCAAATTGGGGGAGGCCTAAGTCCAGCAGTGGACGTCTTACGGCTGAAATGATGATGATGATATATAATTTTAACGTAACAAAAAATAATAGGTGTGAATAACAATATTGCAGCCCACTACATTATCCGTGAAAAGAGTTGGAAATGGAGGATTTTTTTTGACGACTTCAAAAATTATGGAGGTTACATATTCGGCTGTTTTTTTTTTAAATGTATGTTCATCGATATTTTCGTGAAGTGTGGATCGTTTTTGAAAAGACTTTTTCGTTTGATATATGAAACTTGCGCGGTGGTATATGTTTTTTAAATTTTATTTGAGTAGTTTTGGATTTCGACAATATGTATTTAATCAACTTTGTGTACCTTGATATTGTTATAAAACTTTTTATCATATTATCATTAGTTATCATATTTTTTTTGTAATATTTGATCCAGTAATGAGGAAGTAGGAGGAACGAGGGAGATAGGAGGAATGAGGAAAATGTCGTGAGGAAAGTATTGAGTATGAATCTCGATGGCTTTAAGAGTAGAGAGAGGGTCACCAAAGAAACGATGGATGGACTGTGTGAATTATGATATGGATAGAAAGGGGGTGACTACTGAGATGACGACTAATAGAGAAGTGTGGAAGAAAAAGACATGTTGCGCCGACCACAAATAAATTGGGATAAGGACAGGAGAAGGATGGTGATGATTTGATCCAGTAATGAATTGATGGGCAGAGCTATTGGTTGTATGACATCAAAACTATCCACCACCTCCCAACTTCGTTGAACCCCAGGAACACTTGCCTTCCGGCCGTGATCTGCAGTGGTCTATATGGAAAGCTCTAAATAGATTGCGTACCCAGGTAGGCCGCTGTAGACACAATTTGTCAAAGTGGGGGATTATAGACTCATTCGACACCCAGTGCAAATGCGGTACGTCTGATCAGACCATGAGCCACCTGCTGGAGTGTCCCAAGTGTCCGTTCACCTGTACCTCAGATGACCTCAAAAATGCCACTGATGCCGCAATAAACGTGGCCACCTACTGGGCTCAAACGATATAAAGTGTACGAGTACCATCGACACGAAAGAAGAAGAAGAAGAATGACATCATTTTCATAAAACTCACCCTATTAAGTGGCCGCTATCGATAGCGGACTCCCGGCCACCGTAGGCGCGAGCTTGCGGGCGGGGAACAATGGGTAGCTCGCCGCCCGGTAAGGACCAGGCTCGGGTCGACGGCGCGTAGTGTTCCACGCGCGCCTCAAAGAGATGTTAGCAATACTGAAGGGGTCTGCTAGGACCGATGCCTGCCGGGGACGCGAGATTCGTTCGAAAGAGTTACCGTGGCCCTGGCATATAGGTAACTGAAGGAGAACACGGGTGGGTTTTAGTCAGTAAAAGTCTGACACGCCCTTCCGCTCCGCCCAGAGCGGGAGAAGTCATTTGATGATTTCCCATCCAGGAATTTAAAAAAAAAACCACTATTAAGTAGCTGCTTTAAAATACCACTTACTACGTTGACTATTATGAGAATTGTTTATAAGACATGGTTCGCTGTCCCCAAGAAAATTGGCGCAACCAAAATAGCTACAGCAGTATCGGGAACCATACAAACATCTGTTACAAAACACTATGTAAAAACATATTTCGCATAACACATAACTGGCCGATATTAACGATAAATAGAAAGAAAAGAAAGAAAGAAAATAGTTTATTTGCGGTAAATATGACGCAAAGAAAAACTGAAGAAAATAAAAATATTAAAAAAATGCTGGGGAAAATATGCGTTACATCGACGCAAAACGGCCAAATCTACGTACGACAATCAAAGAAAGTTTACATCACAAAAAAACAGAGTAAACTTAAACAGTCGAGTTATGAGCAAATAAAAAATATATTTAAAAAACCGTCATATTTGTCAATCGGTGGCGCTGTGTCATCGTGCAAGTAATTATGCGTGAGCATAATGAGAACAGGAGGATTCAATGGCAGTAGACAGAATAAAGGAACCTCTTTATGTATATAGGTGAAGGTTTGATTAGAAAGCGCCACGCTCAATCTAGGTAAGCGAAGCGAGCATATGACGGCAGTTATTGCTGCAAGAATTGCATAGCCAAGGATTTATTACAGCTCGCTTATAGTCAGTCCTTAGTTCAAAACTAACCCGCCTGGGTTAGCTTAGGTTAGAGATATGACCAGCCAGTACTCTGCCTCGGGAGGAGGCACGGCTCCCTGTCGTTTCGGGCGACGCAGGTGCTCTCGGGGCATGGTTGCTTCGGGAAGTACCTGTGTCGCATAAACAAAGAAGCCGGACGCCCGGTGTCACCACTGCGTCGAATGCCGGGGAGGACACGGCGCGGCATACGCTGGCAGAATGTACCGCTTGAGAGGAGCCGCGTCGTGCCCTCGTCTCAGGAGTAGGCAACGACCTATCGCTGCCGGCCGTGGTCGAGTCAATGGTCGGCAGCGAGGAGTCCTGGAACGCGGTGGTATCCTTCTGCGAAACAGTCATGTCGCAGAAGAAGGTTGCGGAAAGGAAGCGGGAGATATCTTCCGCTCATCCGGCCCGCAGCAGGCGCACCGGGCGTTGGCGGAAGGCGGATAACGCCCTCTTCCAGCCCCCTCTCTAATGGGTCCAGGGTCGACGGATCTGGGGACATCCGTCGCCCTCTATTCCTTAGGACCGGAGATGGTGGCACATAGTGTTCCGCGCGCGCCTCTCTGTGATGTATGGGGGGAGTTTAATACTTCACTCCCCCCCAACATGAGGAGGCCCGCAAAGGCGGGCCGACTAGTTGGGGATCGCGGAAGACGCATTAGATCCCGTGGTCTCCGTCATAGGTGTGGGACGGAACACCAGGGTGGTTTTAGTCAGTAAGACTTTGATAGAACCCTCCGCCCACCCCAGGGCGGAGGACATCAATGAGGATATCTACCACGAGATAAAAAAAAGAAAAACGTTAGAGATATGAGAGATGAGATAACGGGTGACTAGAACGAGGAGAGCACGCTAGCTGACAAGATGAGCAAGCACTTAATACTAGCTAGCGTAGCGAGCCCATCCCCTACAGAGGTGAGTTGAACGCAATTAAGCGACAAAGGAAGCTCTCTCACAATAAGTGCGAATGAAACCAACCCAGTTTGTTGCCGAGCGAGCAAAGGCAACCCCTATGACGCCGCGACTAAGCAGAGCGCGCTTACTTCAGCAAAGCGCTGATTTAAGAGTTAAGCGAGCCCGCTCACAACTAGCATGTGAAGCAGGCCAATTTCCCAAATAAGCGAGCGAAGCAAGCTGAATTACCATATTAGTGGATAGTACAAACTTTCACATGACAAAAGCGAGCGAACCGAACACCGCATACGACCAGCATGTGAAGCAAGCTCTATTGGGCTCGCTTCGAAATCCAGAACTAGTGAGCGGAGCGAGCTTAACCTCCTCTCGAGTGGGTATAGCATGCTTTCACAAGCGTAGAGCGAGCGAAGCCTTGCACAAGAATTCCATGTTTAGTAAGACTATTTGAACTACGAGCGAACGTGTGGAGAAAGCTCCCTCTGCTCGCTTTTCTTGTGTGAAAGTTGACTCGTGGAGTAGGTGGGCTCTGTTCCTTTGCTCAATTTCAGAATACACTTGTGTGTTGTACTCGCTTGAATTATACGTGATCGCTTCGCTCACTCATTACTTGAATAAGTGCTCTGCTCAGTTATGTCAATTGTGGACTCACTTTAGTCGCTGGTCACGAAACTATCCTCGGACTGAGTCAGACATTCCCATCGTTAAGTTAGATTAGTTTGATATTAATGTGACTTTTCATTTATAGTTGGCATAGAGCAAGCTTGACGTGTTTTCTCCCAAACGTGTTTGTTTTGGCGTTTTTGCTTGTAGTACGGAACCGTTCGTGTGCGAGTCCGATTCGCACTTAGTCAGTTTTTTTAACGTGAGACGATCCTTGTGACCTGTCTGAGTAATGTTTATCGCGATTTTTCATAAAATTTCACAAAAAAAAAAAACTGCAAGGAAATACATTGCATTTATAAATGTCAAAGTTTAATGGTCCCATACTTTAGCACAAGAAACAGTTTATTAACATATTGTTTTGCAAATAATTTAAGGCGGTGTGGAACAAAAGGTGTCATTTACGTATTTTGCTCAATTAGATTATTTTTTTTATCGGCTCAAAATGTTAAATTCTATCTGTAACTCCCAAGATTTTGTTAAAAAAATTACTAGTTTCATAGAAAAAACGATCTGAACTGCTGCTTCCGGAACAAGAAGTTACATTTTTATTCAATCACAGTGACTTGAATTTAAAAAGTGACATATTCTTAAGAAATACGTTTGAAGAGTCTTTAGTCGGTTCAAACCAGGTACAATACCGGACAATGCTGTGTGATTTTGTATAAGAGGGTATCAGCATTTATGTCCCTACCGGACATAAATGCTGGTCAATTTTTTGAAGGTTGCGATTTTCCTATACCCTCTTATACAAAATCACACAGCATTGTCCGGTATTGTACCCGGTTTGAACCGACTGATAAAGAATTGGGACACTTTATCAAAGGTGCTAAAATTTTTTATATTTGAGTTGACTGAATGAAAGGTAAATTGTGGTTTACGATTTATGACGTATTAAAAAAAAACTACTTACTAGATCTCGTTCAAACTAAATTTCGTTGGAAGTTTACATAGTAATGTACATCATATATTTTTTTCAGTTTTATCATTCCCTTATTTTAGAAATTACGGGGGGGGGGGGAACACAATTAAAAACACACATTTTACCACTTTGGAAGTGTCTCTCGCGCAAACTATTCAGTTTAGAAAAAAATGATATTAGAAACCTCAATATCATTTTTAAAGACCTATCCATAGATACCCCACACGTATGGGTTGATGAAAAAAAAAATTTTGAGTTTCAGTTCTATGTATGGGGAACCCCAAATGTTATTGTTTTTTTTTCTATTTTTGTGTGAAAATCTTAATGCGGTTCACAGAATACATCTACTTACCAAGTTTCAACAGCATAGCTCTTATAGTTTCGGCTAAAAGTGGCTGTGACATACTCGGACAGACAGACAGACAGACAGACATGACGAATCTATAAGGGTTCCGTTTTTTGCCATTTGGCAACGGAACCCTAAAAAGCAGTTTGGAGAAGACTGGAAAATGAGCCTTCATTAAAATGGTATTGTGATATTTTGTATGAAAGTAATGTCGGTGAAAATAACAATGAAGATAATGAAAATCGTTGTGATTGGTTGGAACCTGATTGTGGAGAATTACATGTATAAGAAATAAAAATATTTTGTGTGAATCTATTTTTATTTTCATACTGAATGTTTCATAAGGTAACATTTTTTAGACAGTGAGTTTCAAAAGGTGACATTTTACAAAATTATTGAATCAAATAGTGACATTTATAAGCTATTGCACCAAAGGGTGTCATTTGATATATGTAGATTATATTTTTGTTTTCAAAATTTCAAAACCAGCAAGATAACCTTATAATACATTAAATTGTATATTATAATTGACACATAAAAAGTTAATTAAAAATAATAAAAATTGCTTAGATCAACTTGAATATTTATTTTCTCAATTTACTCAAAAAGTAAAAAACTGTAAATGACACCTTTTGTTCCCCACCTCCTCATTTGTTTTTATACTTAACTAGGTTTTGCCCGCGGCTTCGCCCGCGTGGATGTCGGAAATTAATGCAAGAGGACGTACTACCGCGATAAGAATGTGTTATTCCAGGTTATATAGGTAATATAGACTCTGTGTGCTATTTTCGGTCCAGATCCATTCAGCCATTTTTGCGTGATTGAGAAACAAACACCCACTCATACATATTTTCACATATAATATATAATATTATTAGTAGTAGGATTATAACTCATATTACTTAGGATTCATAGTTTATGAGAACATCATGTGTGTTGGTGTTTTTAAAATAAAAGTAATAGTATTCAGAGTAAGAAGACTGCGACATAGGGCTTGGTTTAGTTGAATAAAAGTCTTCATGGTTTTTCTTAACGCTCCTATTTTACCTATACAGACACTCAATCATTTACCAGACACCGAACATAATTATAGGAATAGTACTTTTGCCAGTGGCTTGGCCCGTATAGCTGTCGGAAAATTTCACCCGGGAACCTACTACCGGGATAAAGTAGGTATCCCATCTGTTACGTATCCATGATATAATATATGTATCTTTGTGCCAAATTCGATCTAAATCCGTTTGGCCGTCTTTGCATCATTGAGAAACAAACATCCAAAAATCTAAACATCTAAGCCATTTCGCGGTCTCTTACTTGGAATAATACTATTAGGTTTATTTTGAGTATAATGAACACACATGATATTCGCAATTACTATGAAGCCAAAGTAATATGAATTACAATCCTACTTATCCTGTACTACCCGGTCGCTGCCAACGCGCTCTGCGCCCGCTTTTTAAATCTCTAATATCTTCTAAGATATTCATTTAAATTACATGCTGTAAAGGGCCATATTAAATGCATAATGTATTTAAGATACTTAATTGGATAAGGATTAATGCTGTATTGCTTAAAATCGCTTCGTAAATAAGCCCTTATTTCTCGTAAAAAGTAAAAGATAAAAAATGGTTATTGTGGGTTATCCCTAAGAGATAGACATATACCATTGAGGATATTTTTGTAGGCCTTTTTAAGGTGTACAATACTGTAGTACATTATTTTGATCTATTTCATAGGATTCAGCCAGGTTTTTCGAATTTTGAGACGTATGTCAGTGTAGTTTTCGAAGACAGTTATTTTTTTCTAAAATAAAAGAATCTTTCTAAAATAAAAGTAGCCTAAGTTACTCCTTGTTATATCAGCTATCTGCCAGTGAAAGTCCCGTCCAAATCGGTCCGGCCATTTCAGAGATTAGCGGGAACAAACAGACAGAGAGACAGACAGACAGACAGACAAAAATTGTAAAAAATGTTGTTTGGGTATATGTATCGTGTATACATCCATATACACTTAGTAAAAAGTGGTTATCTTAATATTAAAAACAGACACTCCAATTTTATTTATTTGTATTGTATAGAAGATGTATAGATGTATAGATTAGTACATATTAAAATACATGACCGTTGTTAAAATAAATCAGAATTTACAAACATATGAGTTGAGAACTACAGAATATTTTGAATTTCAAATACTTGCTTACATAATGCATTTTGTTTCTGTGTCTTTATTATATATATTTGTCTTTATTATTATATATATTATATATATTTGCACCCATCGCTTCTTTTAAGCTTCAGATGTCCAACCTCTTCCCAACTGACTGCGCGCCGGACGGGTGCGTCGTTGCGCGCCGCCGCCGCCGCCCCGCTCTGTTAGACGTGCCTGTGGCTAGGACTATAATCTTCTCAAGTTAGCCCCATTGTCACGAGCTGCACGTATGATAAATATTATAACGGTATCGGAGGATATATTTGAGCAAAACCTGCCGAAATTCATAGGAATGGCACAAAATGCTTATTGAGGGCGGTCTTAGTACCTAATTATTAAGTATTATATAAATATATGTATATGTATTTATTTAATTTTATGTCTTACTTATAACATCGTCTTGGTTCGCTGTAAAGGTGTTATAAATGTAATTAAAATAAATAAATAAATAACTATTTATAGTATCGACTTCCAGTCTAAATGGATGCACCAGTATTTTACATGGAGCGAATAACACAATACCCCATAGTAAGACTAGTTGTAAGACTTTCAGGCTTCTAACAACCCGTAAAGACTGTCAAAAATACAGAAATGACAGCTGTGGCTAACAGGTTGACGAACTTGCTGAACACGTGTGGCTTAACCTGATCGATCGTCCCGTGCGGCTACTTTCAAGGTTCTTTCATGCTATGTTCTCATAAAATAAAATTAATCAAATATGTTCAAGAAATATAAATTCTTGATTTGCTTTTAATGTAGACGTAGATACTTTATTTAAATAAAACAATCATTGTCTCTACGTCATTTTTTATTTTGGTTTGCCCATTTAATTTCAAGGGTCTTACGACCTTATCGGACACATCATTATGAAAATATCATTTTGGGCGATGATCTAGAAATCGAGCTAAGTGATTTTAAAGCACAGAGTAGAGAAAGAAGGTATTAAGGCCCATATCATAAAAATGATAGAGCATTGTCTATTCTTTGACCAGAGCCAAACGACTGCTTTCTGTGTAACTTTTATTTTATTTTATACCATCATCATCATCATTTCAGCCGTATGAAGTCCACTGCTGGACTTAGGCCTCCCCCAATTTGGAGGGCTTTGCCATAATCGCCACGCTTGGCAGGCGGGTTGGCGATCGCAGTATGGTGGTAAAATGCTTAGAGAACGCTGTTGCCTATTCTCTAGTAAGTCCCTTAGTCGCCTTTTACGACACCCACGGGAAGAAATGGGGTGGTGTTATTCTTTACGTCCGGCACCACACGGTACAACACGGTACACACGGTATTTTATACCGTTAATAATTATTAAAACCAATCTCACAATTCCTCGCCTTTCATAGTTAAGTCGTATAAAAGTTTATTAATTTCTAAGGCTGTCCGTGGCTTGGCACAGTGAAACTTCATATTCTGCTTATTATAAAATCATGGGAGGTGCTACTATAAATGCAGTAGGTGTTTTTATGTAAGTATAAAGTCGAACATCCACTGCTATGCAAGATGTGCTTGAAAAGGTTACCCACAATAGCTGCGCGGTTCGTTTCTTTGCCAGCGACGCATTGTGCGTGCGCGTTGTGAACGATTCCGTCTACAATAGTATCGCAAAGTTAGAAACACGAGTGTAGTTTAGTCGTGGGTTGCTGTGGCCCAGCGCCTTAATGCGGGGTACCTGTACTTTTTTTTGGGTGGCAAATCATCAAAATAATGATGTCTCTCGCTCTGGGTGGAGCGGAAGGGCGTGTCAGATTTTTACTGACTAAAACCCACCCACGTTCCTTCAGTTGCCCCTATGCCACGGCCACGGTAGCTCTTTTGAACGAATCTCGCGAACCCTGGCAGGCATCGGTCCTAGCAGACCCCTTCAGTTTGCTGACATATCTTTGAGTCGCGCGTGGAACACTACGCGCCATCGACATGGGCCTGGTCCTTATCGGGCGGCGAGCTACCCACCGCTGCCACCGATCACCTCCACGCGGACACGGCGGCGCTCCGCCCAGGCAGGGCACGCTTCCACCGTATGCTCCACCGTGTCCTCCAGACGATCCACACAACGGAAACACCTGGGCGTTTCCTCCCGCTTTATCCTGAACAGGAACCAAAGCACCCATGCCCGGTAAAGACCTGCGTTAGGCGGAAGGTGAGGACGCAGTGGCGCCTCTCTATCCACTCCTCAAAGAGGGGACTTACCGCCGCAATTGTGGCGTGCTCAGCGCTGGGTTGCGACAATCGTACCCGCCATTCGCCATGAGATCACACTGGAGCTCTGTCTACCGTCCCGTGATTTGTCGCGGCAGCGGAATTTCGCTCCGGCGTTTCGCCTCCTCGCACCACTCCCACATATGCGCGAGGATCTTTGACTCCAGATCCCATGGCGGCACTCCGGCAACGAGGCTCGCCGCCTCGCAGGAGATCGTGCGGTATCACTGGACTAGCCGGGTGGCCATGACCCTCTAACACTAAACTCCTAATCCTACATGGGCACTTATGAAACGTCAGAAGCTAGGTTAACGGTTCCGATTTTGTTGATCTCTATGGAGAAGAGTTGTCAAGGAACTCCACGTTACACGTTGTGTGAATATCCACATATTCAAATAATTCATAATCAACGTTAATTCTTAACTTATAAAAACATTAGCGTAATGTCGTCAATGGAATGCAAGGAATATCTACACATTCTTGTCCGTGTGTAGCAGGAAGACGTGATGTTTTGCGTGACGTCATAAAATGGTGTCATTTGTGGGTATCAGCAAACAGTCTTTAATCGTGTAGTGACGAAAAGTCATGTTTATGCGGGTAGTCTGCATCAGTACACCTCTTTTTGGTGTTGTAGACGGAAGACGTGATGTCCAACGTTAACCGACAACGAAGTAAGCGGAGTAAAGCGCGCACGAGTATAAATAGGCTCGCACAGGAGACGATACATTACCCCGACAAGAGTCAGGCGGTTCTCTTTACGAAACCGGCCGCTTTCGCTCTCGGTAGGCTCCATTCCTTTCTAAACGCAAAAAGCAAAATGTCACTCCGGTGCAAAAAGCTTATCTATACCGCGTGCATAAGGCCAATCATGACCTATGCAAGTGCAGTCTTTGCACACGCGAAACCACATCACGTCCATAGGATGCAGACCCTCCAGAACCGCTTTCTCCGTAACGCCACAGGTTCGCCATGGTACGTTCGGAATGCTAACCTCCACATAGATCTTAAACTCCCGACTATCCACCAGTTCATGAAACGCATCTCGAAGCGTTTCTTCGATAGGGCCGCAACCCACCGCAACCCCTTGGTTGTCGCGGCAGCCAACTACATCCCCTCCCGCATTAGCAAAACCCGCCGTCCGCGGCAAGTTCTGACCGATCCTGACGACCCCATTACCCTCCTCCAGGAGAGCAATAGGGCCACCAGTACTCTACACGTAAACCGAAACGTCCGTCATACCGACCTCGCCGTCCAGGTCAGTCATCGCGACACTCCCAACTAGAGAATAGTCCTCCCCGACCCTTGCACGAGCCAGCCCGCGTAGCTGAGCCTGTAGATCCAAATTCGTCCCTAAATCATGATAACCACTCAGATCCAGCCCGTCCCTTGCTGACCCCCCCCCCCCCCCCCCGCCAGTGACTCCCTAAGCTGAGGTCCGAACCCCACAGGGGGTGCCCTTAGGTCTTAGTCGCTTAGTTTGTAGTTTCTTCTTTAGTTTGTAAGCCCTGGCTGGAGGCCTTAGATTAACGTTTAAGGTTACTAGCAGGAAAAGCCCGGTTAAGTTGTAAAAACCATTAGGTTAACAACGAGATGTCAGTGTCAAAAAAAAAAAGACGATACATTCATTTGATTGCCAAAACTTACTCTGGTTACACGTTCGCAAAATAGTTTCTCTCTGTATTAGATTCTTGCGACATTTTCCCGTGTCCAGACTTTTATTTTTATTAAGTTTGCAATGACTTAAGTTATATTAATCAAACATATTTCACAAGTGTAGTGTTTACCCCCGTGAAGGGTAAGTTTGCCAAACCAAACCAAACAATTATTATAACTGCTAGCTTATGTTTTGTTTTCTTTACCTATAGACATAATTTATTTTGTGTTCATATTTTTATGGTCTGTTGGTTTTATTCTTCTTTTTAAGCCTCGAGTGGGTCTTACGCTCGCAGGGCCAATCGATGTTTTAAGTGAGGATACTTCTCGCTAATTTAACTATGTGTACTTACCATGTAAACTCCGCTCTGATGAGGACCAATATACACAAACGCCTTAGCGCTTTACGTCCTAGGCTTTCGCTTACGCGGCGAGGTCATCATCAGAGAGGGGTTGCAGAGGACATTTATTTACCGCTGGACGTTGATTCCAGGGAACAAGATTGGGATTAATATTCCCCTCATCGACGTTCGTTGAGTTCAGCTGACTCACCCTACCGAACGTTCGAGACCTTGTGTGCGCCACATCACCTAGCGGCACCCATCTGACCTGTCGGCGCCTGACCATCTCGTCCCCGTGGCCACTTTCAGCTCGGGGTCAACTCCTCGGCGTCGCGTCGCTCCAGCTACGCGATAAGCCAGGGCAGTACATAGTGCGCCTACTTCCACAGAACAATTAATTAACAAGTGACGGCCTTGTAATCCACGATCCTTTAATATATTTTTTTTTTTTTTTTTGTAAGCGTTGGTGAGATTTTTTTATTTTAAATACTCCGATACGTTACAATGTTTACTCTTTTAAAAATATTGGCTTTGGCCACTCCCTCTTGGAGAGAGAAGGCCAGTGCCCCAGTACAGGTACAGTGAACATAATAGGCTAAATATGGAGTTTGAACTCATGGTATCAAAAACGCTCTTTAGGAAAACATACCAACTTATTTCTTGCTCGTTTAATATGTATTAGGTACTCGATTTTCGTAATTACATCTACCACTGTTTGTCTCTGCATAACCCAAAGGTTGACTGGTAAAAATTTTAGGCATTCAGTCCGTCTCTGTATTTGTGTACGTGTATATCAATACTTATTATATCAACAAATATTTCGTTAATACCGTTTCATTCGCTCAAAAATTGCAAACTGTTTGTGGCGACTACCGCTATTTTGGAAAAAAAAATAGCTAGCACCTGGGAATCGGACCCAGATCGCGAGCAGTCATACTTGTGACTACTAGACCTATCAGACAGTCATATCAGTTAGTAATTATACAACTAATGTCAAAAACATGTTTGTCTCATGAATTTCCATTTAACCTCCTTGACCTCAGTCAGGAGGCTATCTTAATAGCCTCCTTGCAATTAAATTATGGTCTCTTAAATTGCCAAACAAACCCTCAGCGTTGGAACCTGACCCTTATCAAATAAGCTTGCGGCGCCATTCTTGACAAGAATAATACAAGATATCACTAATCACTGAAATATTTGATGAGTTTAATAACAGAAGGGTATTAAATAATTGACTCTGGTTGGCATGACGTCAGGAAATAATCAGCTTCATTCAATTATAGGCAACCTGTCATATTTAAGTAGAAATATTATAATAGGCACAAAAATTGCTGAGGATTTAAATAGCTTTTCTTTATTTTCAGAAGTTGGTACTATAATCACTAATCACCGAGGAGACTGAAATATTTTTTGTCAATATAATTAAAACTTTCAATAGTTGTTCTCTGATAAAAGCAATAATGACAATATCAATATTAAAGGTTGTTCGAAACTAGGAAAATTGGTCGGAAAAACGAAAATACGTTCATGTGGAGATTCTCAGATAACTCCTTTGTGGAATGCGAATATGGTTCCAAAATGATGGGAGACTTAATATCGTGCCTTGGTAACACTGATGTTACCATTTCAGTCACTGATCTTGCTTGTACGTTACATGGACGCTACTGATAGTTCTAAACTCGTTGCTGAATTATTAATGCGTAAATTACTATCGACACGCTAAGTTGAAGACCACTATGACCGTGGTTACTGACACCGACCTATGTAGAATGTTTCATTGCTGATCTCTATGCAGACTGTTATGTAGTGTACTATGCCTTTTATTTAGGTGACCTGTATCTATTACATTTTGTATCTGTACTTGGTGACTTGTATCTTATATCAACAGTTCGTTCGTAGATGTTGTCTGTCCTTCTTTGCTATTAATACATTATCTATATAGTACTTCGGGAAGAAAAACTTTGTACCCCTTTTTACGAAAATTACGCGGATATAGGAGTATGAAATTTGGCACAGTCAAAGTGTATACGGAGCAGTGCAAAGAGCTAAGACTTTTATAAAATAATAAATAATAAATAAATAAATATCTTAGGACAACCAACACACTGTTATCTAATCCCAAACTAGGCAGAGCCTGTACTATGGTAACCAGACAACTGATAAATATACTTATATATTTCTAAATACATAGATATTATAGATAAATTACACCCAGACACAGAACAAATGATTGTGCTCATCACACAAAGATTTGTCCTGGGTGGGAATCGAACCCACGACCTCAGTCTTTGCAGTCAGGGTCACTAACCACTAGACTAACAGGCTAGTAAATAAATTTTAATTTAATTATGGCCAATTTTCGATCATTGAGCGACCACTGCTTTATATAAATAGAACTTCTATGACACCTAAATACGTCAACGTCGTTAGATGAGGCCGGAATTTCCCAGCTAATGATATCAGAGAAGAAATTAATGCTAAAACAAACTCAGAGATTATTCCCTTTTTTAAAGCCCGAACATTATAATAATTAGGATTTTATGTGAGTCTTACAATGCAGGGCCATGTCTGGAAGGGCTTTTATGAAAAAAATACCATTACAGTATAGCCACTAGTAATGATAGATTCAGTTAATATTAATGTAATCAGAATAGATAGTTAATTCAGATTGCATCCGGTTGAACTAGTATTTGGCTATTGAACGAAAGTTTTATGTTTTATTTCTTCTCTTTGATAAGTTTCACTTATGTTGGAGATCATTACCAAAACAGATGTGATCCACGGAAAAGCTACATCATATGAAATCATCACCAAAACTGGATATCACCATATTCCTTTGTTTTACATCGATTCATCATCATTTATGTCTCACTTAACACTCTACCGAAGACGAATAATTTTGAAACAAAGTTGTCTCCTCAAACGATAATACTGGTTTAAGACGACAAGTGAATTTTACGAAATTGATGCTCTTATTGAAGCAAGTGCAGTCGACTCAATCAAATCTTCAACTTTGTTACAACAAAACGTTATTAAGTATATCCTCTCACTTTCAATAGTAACATATACAAATATAAGTGATTCACATTTTCATTAGATATATAACCAACTGGGAAATACCCAGACCGTCTCCCGTTCCCTCTAAGGCCCCGCCAAGTGTGACAACATTGTGACTAGGTTGGTAGCGGGAGCGATTAGGTGTAGGGTAGACTGTGTTTCTATAGTAGAAAACCAAAGATGGTTGCTCGTCAATTACTGAGGTAATTTTCTCTAGTCCATAACTAAAGCAATGCTTAGATAAAATTGCGTTGTTGGATTTTCAACCCTCAGTTCAGCAGTGTCAGTCAAAATCCAACAACACACCTTCATATACGGTATTTTATTTAGGTTTCATATAGTGTTTGTTAGTATAACGAGCATATGGTCCGTCGCGATAGGCATCTGCCGTAGTCACTCCACTATGGACGCAAACGGCGGTTTCATGGTTGATATTTTGTGCCCACCTTAGTACCCGCACAAGTTCCTTACGCTGGTCAAGGCCTAACTCGGACATCGCACCCCTCAGATATCCCACTTGCATACTACATGACATTGCGTGACTCATACAATTTAAAATGTTATTGAGTAATTCATTTAAACTCGATGTTTTGTTACCTGGCAAGTTGCATTTGTATTGTTGGCACGCGATAGCCATTAAAAGAGTGTAAATATTATCACGTTTTGAAGCTATTTTATCTTAATATTCTCTTTTGAAGTCTCTCATACGAATAGGTACGGATATGATGAGTTAAGGATAATAGAAGTTTTTAAGCACCATTTTTGTACAAACGTTTTACAAAGCCTACTTATAGAACTAAGTATATAATCGAATGTAAAGTTCAGGAGTTCAGTATCAGGTTAATTATTCAAGGGATACAAAAACAACACTAAATTTAATAACATAAGAGTGGTCTACCTTATTATTTAAATAATACATACAGTTATACTTAAATAATTATTCATTCTTGTAATGTTTATGGCAATTAATTTTACATTTGCCAGATCCACATGTAGATTTTTCTTTACCATTCTCAAAATAATTAACATTTTCACTGAATTCATTATTATTGTTTGTATGTGAAACATCATTACCATTAACAAGCTTACTTAAATCATTTTTAAGATAAATTCTAGCATCAATTATATCCTTATCATTGAATTTGTTGACATCATTATCAATTTTAGCTTTTGTGATACCAATTTTTGAAACATAATTATTTTTTTTGCCATTGTTTTGATTGCTAGTAACTGTGTTCATTTGTGCTCTTAGTTGTTCCCTGGGCTTCTTTATATAAGTTTTGATGTAGAAGTCAACGAAGAGTACCAACATGAACAGGTTTTGTGGTAAGAACACGGCACTCACCCAACGAGGGTATTCGCAGTCACTCTTGAATACTATAGTAGCCATGTGAACTACACACCAGAAGAATTGCAGCTGAAAAAGATAATTCAAAAATGGAGTTTAAATTTTTTTAAAGTGAGGTGATTGATAGAAAATTGGATGATGCATTGTTAAATTGTACTGTAATCTGAATCTGTTTCTTTTTTTTTGGTGTTACTCCAGTTAATTAAGTTTGACCATCTGCTTTGAATATTTCTCCTTGTGCTTTGCGAAAACTGAATAGGTGACAATTATAAATTAATGTTGCATTATTATTATCAATTATTTCTGTGTTATTATTATGATTAAACTTTCTCATTTAAGGGTCTTCGGTTTTCTTCAAGTACCTTTAAAAATAGGCTTCCAAATACCTAAAATATTCACAACATTTAAAAAAATACTCACAATCTGCAACTGAGTCACATATTTCTTTATCCAAATTGCGTTCTTGACACTGGGCACGGCTACTGTCAGAAGATAGTACGAGTACATCACGACATGAACAAAAGAGTTAATCACTCCAACTAGTGTACCGTGTCCACCTGGAAATTGAGATTTATCATTAATTTAACTAATTATTATTAAGGATTTTTCTTGTTCTTTTTTCTGATTCTTGTCTAGTCTACAGTCTCCTTACACTTCGATCAAAAACATACAAACATCCATAAAATTAACACATATCAATTAATTAACATTGGATAGGGATTAGTTAGGTAGGTTGAACTTCGAGAAAGAGGTCTGTTGTCTAATCCAAATCAGCTGGGCAGCGTTTGAGAAGCTACGTAATATCTTCTCGTCTCAAGATACAGTGTCTCAAGATGAAACTCTAACACCAGTGAGTGTTTCTAATGATGACCTATGGCACTAAAACATGGTCGCTCACAATGGGCCATATAAGAAAGCTTATAGTCACCCTAAAGGCAATGAATAGGACTATGCTTGTAGTTTCCTTGTGTGATTGAATCAGGAATAAAATGATCGGCAGGACGACCAAGGCAACCGACATAGCCCGAAGAATATAACACTAAAGTGACAGTGGGCAGTGCATTTTGCGAGTTGAATTGAGGGATTGATGGCTCTCGGGCTTTAGTTCGGTAATAGGCTGAGCGTAGACTTCAGCAGACGAGATCTTTCCAGCAACCAATGAACCTCTTACCATGCGGCGATTACTTCCAGTTTCACTATATTAATCTACGTCGACATAACAAAGTCAATCTCATTTTTGTTCCACCACGCAGGCCAGTACGAGTTGGTAGATATTACATGTCTTCGAATTTTTGGTTCTAAGATATGCCGGTTTCCTCACGATGTTACCCTTCGCCGTTTTGAGAGCAGTGGTGATGAAATAATTTATACAAAGTAAAGCGCCTGCTAGGAGTAAAAGTAAAGCGGCTGGGCAGCAGCGTTCTCTATGCATTTTTCCACCATACTGCGATCGCCAACCCGCCTGCCAAGCGTGGCGATTATGGTAAAACCCCCCAAATTGGGGGAGGCCTAAGTCCAGCAGTGGACGTCTTACGGTTGAAATGATGATGATAATGAAAGCGCCTGCTTGGGTTTGAACTCATAACATACACGTCGTAAGGTGCGGGCGTTACAACTGGATTACCACTGCTCTCGAACAATTACGTAGCTGATTCTATTAACAATGTTTTGTTAATTGTAAAACAATGTACACAGTATGCCAACATGCCAGTACTGCTATTATAAGTAGGTATTATAATTGTTTACTGGGTAACAAACCAAATTTGTATAAATGAATAAATAATATCCCTTTGTTTTGATGATAACTCCATCAAGTCAATGTTCTAGAACATAAGGAAAATACATCATCGTTCTCTCAATCCGGTAAAGGAAAACCATTGTAAGTCCTAGACCCTTCAAAGAGATGTCAGCCACACTGAAGGGGTCTGCTAGGACTGATGCCTGCCGGGGTCGCGTGATTGTTCGAAAGAGATACCGTGACCCTGGCACATGGGCAACTGAAGGAACACGGGTGGGTTTTAGTCAGTAAAAGTCTGACACGCCCTCCCGCTCCGCCCAGAGCGGGAGAAGTCATTTGATGATTTCCCATCCAAAAAAAAAAAAAAAAAGTCCTAGACCCTACATCCGAAGACATCCACCGACCCATACTGAGTTAGCGTGGTGGCGGATACCCACTTTATTCTACTCTATTTTACATTATTCTGCCCATCCTATTGTATTCTGATGCCCACTCCCTCTTACAGAGAGTAGGCATGTGTACCAGGCTTGGGAACGGCTGGATATGCTGACGTCATCGTTATACCGACACTGGTATACTATCAAGTCATCTGACACGTCTGCAGGCGCGGTCCGAGGGGGTCCCCCAAAGACAGTCATTCTGTCGAAACCCTGAACGATTTGCCTGTCTTACTACCTAAAAATATTCTTCAGTACTCGCGGTGACCCCCCCCCCCCCCCAAAATGTTAGGCTGCGACCGCGCCTGCACGTCTGTGGCTCAAAGCCTTGTGAAAGAGATTTCAACTTCGGACGATAAGAATTTTAAACGTAACTCATTCAATATCTATTTTTGTAACAGTTAACCCTTTTAAATATGGTGAAAAAAGACCGAGTCATTCAAGAAGAGCAATAAACAATGGTTGAGTATAGCTTACTGATAAAAAATGTTTGTTCATTAATGTTCCGATAGATGGCATGGTACTTGGTGATTTAGCATGACATGCTGAATCAAAAAAGACGTCTTAATAAAATCACAACGAAATCGATAAAAAAACTTACAATGATAATATAATATTATATTACTTATATAATAATAAAAAATACGTATAGAGAGTTACCAGTTGTTGTGTGTTAATCGTTAATGTGTTGGTTGATTTTCCTAATTCAATAAATGGGCCAATCACCTTCTTCCTTTGACCGCTGACCATTATGTTACGTCGTTTGTTGACTTTGTTCTTTGTTTTTCTTAATCTACTGCACATATAGTTTATGGAAATATTCACAAGATGGCGCTGATAGACTTTAAAATGAGTTTTTTCAGAAACCAATTCTAGTGCCCGTAATTACACAAAATATACTTTTTACTGTTGTAAAAAAAATGCTTATCTTCGGAACTGGTAAGTGGTCGTTTTTATGACGAGGTAAAGATATAGTATTGTTACCTGGTAAATAAGTTGATGCGCCCCATATCAACAAACACATGCCAGTATGGTGGTAGATATGCAGGAAGGTAACTTGGTTGAACTTCTTTCGTAGCACAAAAAATACCTGAAAAATACATTCAATGTGAAATTAAAAAGTAAGAAAGAGAGTTAATTGATTTACGACACTTACATATAAAATTGATTATGTAAAATTCAAGACTCAAAGGAATATTTAACATCATCATGTCAGCCAAAAGACGACCCCAACTGGACGTAAGTATCCCCCAATATGAGGGGATTTGCCATAATCGCCACGCTTGGCAGGCGGGTTGGCGATCGCAGTATGGTGGTAAAATGCATAGAGAACGTTGCTGCCCATTCATTAGTAAATCCATTACTCGCCTCTTACGACAAACATGGAAATACATGGGATAATGCTATTGCTATTTCGCTAAAAGTGACTATTAACATACATAACACCACGCCTGTTGGTTGGGCAGAGGACCAGGGTTTGGAATAACTATCAAATATTTGTAGAAGGTCATAATCGTACAATATATGCTTAGCAAATTCAGCTACAACAAAACTCAGGTACACCCAAACTGATTCTGTTCTCACAACACATTTCAGGCAGTCACATCGTATACACATCTGCGTAACCTTTTCCTAACTATGCTGTATAAATTCCTGTTCAATCAAATGCAGCTGCATACCATTATTTTATACTAGCTTCTGCCAGCGACTTCGTCCGCGTCAAATTTTTGCACTCCTGACCCTTCCCGTCGCATTAAATTGCCTGCTAGTTTTCGTCCATTTTTTGTTGCTCCTCCGCTCTTTTTGATTGTAGCGTGATGTTATAGCCTGTAGCCTTCCTCAATAAATAAGCTACCCAACACAAAGATAATTTTTCTATTCGGACCAGTAGTTCCTGAGATTACCGCGTTCAACCAAACAAACAAACTTTTCAGCTTTATAATATTATATAATAGCATTTTCCCGCGGCTTCGCCCGCGTGGATGTCGGAAATTATCGTAAGAGGACGTACTATCGCGGTTAAAGTATTAAGAATGCATTCATCCAGGTTATATAGGTAATAAGAGAGCAGTGTAACACAAATTTCCAACCCTTTCTCATTTTTTTTGGTTCATACAAACTTCCACTCACTATTTAAGGGAAGTGGGGAGTTAGAAAGAGACAAAAAGTAGGTATGTCACTCTCCATCCCTTCAACTATCTCCACTTAAAAAATCACGTTAATTCGTCGCTCCGTTTTGCCGTGAAAGACGGACAAACAGACACACACACTTTCCCATTTATAATATTAGTATGGATATAGTATAGATTTAGCGACTGCTTATCTGACGTCCAACCTAGTTACAGGGTAACACAACACCCCTTGGTAAGACTGATTGTCAGAATTTTAACGGCTTAGCGTACTTTCCGAGACATAAAAGGATTTTGATATGTAATGGAGATTCACCTATCTACAAACCGACCGCGACAAGCATACCTTAACCTTCGACCGATAGGTTAAGTAAATTTAACAATTTCTCGTCAATCATTAAAATAAGACAATGTTCCTTTCAACACAAGTTAATTGGCTAAGGTTTATTATTAAACAAGCATTGTTTGATACTGTTCAGTTTCACAGGTCACTGCTGTGGTTCATATTCAAGGCTGGAATATATTACCTTAATTAATTTCCATGAAGAATGTGAAATCTAATTTTGGTTTGCAGTCAGAGGCTGATCTTGGAATCATTAGCAATGTTGATGCACTGTGCGCTTTTTGATTTTTAACGTGACTTCACGGTAACATAGGGATGTATTTAAGAAAATATATATAAAGACGCTTTCAGAGTAACAATAAATTGTGGACGCATTTTCATACATTTTAGGGAGGAGAACGGATGTCAACGCGGTAATGTAGTGACCACGTAGTGACAATTGAAATTGTAAAAAATTCGTAAAATGTTTTTGCATCTAGTAATATTTATACAGGGAGATTAATGCAGCGATAACATTAATACTTCATTTTTTTTTAGTTTGCCTTAATGTAAGGCAACCAAACAAAATTCAAACCATTCCGAGTGGTGAATATCATCATCTCATACCTTCTTGTAGGTGTCGTAAGTGGCGACTAAAGGACTTACTAGAGAATGGGCAGCAGCGTTCTCTAGCATTTTATCACCATACTATGATCGCCAACTCGCCTGCCAAGCGTGGCGATTTAGGCAAACCCTCCCAAATTGGGGGAGGCCTATGTCTAGCAGTAGATGTCTTTTGGATGAAATTATGATGATAAATGATAAAACACATGTGATATGCAAAAAATCTTTTCACTATTAGCTAAATTCTACCCGAAAGTATATAGTAAATACTATAAACTTGGTGACACTGCGCTCGAAATGATGAAAAACTTAAATAAAAACATAAGAGAATCTACTTTTAGACAGCAAGATTGTTTAAAAATCTAACAGTAAGTAAAGATTTGAATATAAATGTGAGTGGCTACAACAGTAGGGGCAGACCATAGAAACGATGGGTTGACTATATGAAAGATGATAAGGCTAAAAAAGATGTGACTCCTGAGATGGCGACTCAAAGAGATGTATGAAATAGAAAGACCTGCGCCGCCCTCCAAATAAATTGGATTATGGGCAGATTGAGTGGTGAGTTGCTAGATTTTAAACATGAGCAAATTGAAACTGGCCAAGAATTTACACATGCCTACGTGATTTATTTTTGCACTCGTTAACATTTAAATGAATGAAATGTTGGTAAGTAAGTCGGGTAGGTACTTGACCGCGTCCAAACGTAACGGTTTTACAAGCGATCCATATCAACCACGCGAGGGTTGGACTAAATGTAGAAAGAACTATATTTATAAAACTAAGTTTAGTATTGGACTATAAATCAAATAGACGGTCTGTTAAATATAAAGCGTAAGCTATTCTCGACGCTATTGTTAAAAAAATTAAAGAAATAATTGAACAACTGAAGAAGTGCTACTATTGCTACGGTTCCACTGTCGTGCTATCGCGAACTACAAGTAGCGCTATCTCTGTTGTACATCAAGACGTCGAGCTATGTACGAGAGAGAGCGCATGACGTGTAATTAACGATAACGCGACAGTTTAGCTGTAGCATAAAGTGAACGGTGTTTACTGCTACCTACTCGTACTTCAAAATTATAAATTTCTATTCAAAGTCGACGTCATATGAATGTCAAGTTAAATGAAAGGGTGATGAACCAATTGTAATACAACAAAACAAGTTAAAATAGGATTTTGTGGTAGATTTTAGTGATCAGAGACTGAATTGGAACATTTCAGGTTCCTTGGTTTTTTTTTTGGATTGGAAATCATCAAATTACTTCTCCCGCTCTGGGCGGAGTGGGAGGGCGTGTCAGACTTTTACTGACTAAAGCCCATCCGTGTTCCTACAGTTGCCCATACGCCAGGGTCACAGTATCTCTTTCGAACAATCTTGCGACCCTGGCAGGAGGTTCCTTGGTTGCTTGTAATTTTTGAGGTTCAAAACTGCCTTTTAATAATCTAATTTTCCCAAATTACAAAAACAAATGAGGTGAATGTTTGTAATGTCAAAATTACAGCTTTGAATAAATGTGTATGAAAATACTAGCTGTGCCCGTAGCTAGTTGAAATATACAATTCGAATTTGCCTCTATCGGACTCCTTTACAATAATTTTTAACTTTTTCATTCAAAGGTATAATGCGGCCGATGAATCATGCCTGGTCTGAACGTACTAGGCTCTCTGAACTCTTGCGCATGACCATAATCATTCACATTTTTGGTCTCTAAAAAAAATTGCATTGCTCAGCGTTATGCGTAAAATTCAGACCGCCAGTATTTATCGGCCGTATAATTGTATAATCATTTAAATGATTCTAATCATCTATACTTTTTAATATTATAAAGCTAAAGAGTTTGTTTGTTTGGTTGGTTGAACGCGGTAATCTCAGGAACTACTGGCCCGAATTGTTTTTTAATTTTGTCTTGGGTAGCCTATTTATTGAGGAAGGCTGTAGCCTACGATCAAAAGGAGTGGAGTAGAAATGAAAAACCGTTTAAAACTGGCAGGTAATTCGATGTGACGGGAAGGGTCCGGGGAGCAAAAATTTGACGCGGACGAAGTCACAGGCAGAAGCTAGTTAACAATATTTGTGGTGGCCCACTGGCATTGGCTTCGACTTATGAGTTGTAGGTCAATAGTTCGAATCCAGGCAGGCGCTTTACTTCCCATAT
The DNA here is from genome assembly GCA_947507805.1 of Aporophyla nigra. Lineage (NCBI taxonomy): Eukaryota > Metazoa > Arthropoda > Insecta > Lepidoptera > Noctuidae > Aporophyla > Aporophyla nigra. The sequence goes on from OX382295.1 coordinate 25,005,666, forward strand.
ATTATTTCATCGCCACTGCTCAGGAAACGGAGAACGAAAACATCGTAAGGAAATCTGCATGTCCTAGACTAGAAAAAAATCGAAGACTTCTGACGTCTACCAACCCGCACTGCGCCCGCGTGGTAAATTACGGCCCACTCCCTCTAACCGAGAAGACGCCTGTGTCCCAGCAGTGGGAACAATATAGACTGATTATGTATTAACAACAAGCGATGAAAGTTTACTAAGTCTGTAACGTTACTTTGAGATGCTAGTAAAAAAACAATGTATAGTGCTCTTGGGATTACAAAATTACGATAGAAATTTTACAAAATTCATGTAAATATATGTTCAATGACTTAAATTTAAGGTATGCTATCAACCATTTATATTTGCATTACAAAAATGTTTTTATAAGAGAAATTATAATTTTGTTTCCGGTTCATTGTTCATAATGAGGATACGTGCGACTAAATTACCAACATTGCGTTTTTGTACACCTATTAATAGAAATGCAGACCCAACATAAATTATTTTGCTAAAATAGACAATGTGTGTCAAATGCAAAGTACTATGAACGCCGATGGCTAGAGGAGTAGAGACTAAAAAAACGAGGGATGGACTGAATGATGACATGGATAGAAAGGGGGTGACTACTGCGATGAAGACTAATAGAGAGATGTGGAGGAAAAAGATATGTTGCGCCGACCCCAAATAAAGTGAGATAAGGACAGGAGTTTGATAATGATAATATATATTAAAAGGAAAGGAGAGTGCAGTAATGAAAGTATAATTGGCATGGACTTGTAACATCGAACTTTGTCACTAGTGTTATCAATAGCACATTTGTGTATTATAATTGTAACCGATTAGCTTCTACCGATTGCGTGGAGGTCGAAAATGATCACACGGGAACATACTATGTGGATGAAAAGTGTCTTCCATATTAATCCAAGATATTGTGTGCCAAATTTGATCGAAATCCGTACAGCCATTTTAACGTGATTGAGTAACAAACATTCAAACATCTAACCGTCCATATAAACTTTCACATTTATAATATCAAGAAGAGGGATATCCAAAAAAAGTAAATAATGAGATTCAAAAATTGCACAAAGAATACTACCAACAATTTACATAAAACGACTGCTAAATATACAAAAGCGCATGTTGACCTAAATTAAATACAATGCTTGCTTTGTCACTGCATTCCGCGCATATTCAATCCTTCATTAGAGTTCACTTCAATTTTGGTCACGGCAAAGTAAAAATCAATTATACTTACTGTATCTAGAAGATCGATGAGTTTAATTAGAAAATATAAATACACCGTTTCTGCTACTATCATGGGTTTTGGTTCATTTGAGAAGTTAACCGGTTCACAAATCCATTTGTATTCCCATCCCCATCCTACGTATATAGACTGAAAACATATGAATAGAACTTATAGACATATTTTGGGTTAAAAAGAAAAAAATAAAAACACTACCACAATAATTGTTAGCTAAACTATAAGTTTAACTTCCAAATGTTGTAAAAAAGTACTTAAACTTAAAATTGAATGTCACAAAAACTTACTCTAACAAACAGATACAAGCAGCCCACTACTTGAAGTGAATTATACACCATAAGAATTTTATCTAAATTATAAGGTTGACGATTCTTCATATGCTTTGGTCCCCATTTTAATACAAACATTAAATACAAGCCAAGTATTAGTAGAATTTGGTAAGGCTTAGCTACAAATAACCATCCTTTTGTTCTGGGATCTGAAATGGAAATAAAAACATATTAACATCATTCCTATGGTCTGCTCAATGCTGTTGATTATGTTTGTCAATTCACCATCAACAGCACAACTTGACCCGCTTCCATTGCGAGGATCGTCTAGAGGATACGGTGGAGGCATACGGTGGAAGTGTGCCCTGCCTGGGCGGAGCACCGCCGTGTCCTCATGGAGGCGATCGGCGGCGGCAACCTCTCGCGTCCGGCCCTGGTGCGAGCTATGTTACGGAGCGGGAGGGCATGGGAAGCCGTCACCTCCTTCTGCGAAGCAGTAATGCTCGCGAGGGAGGAGGCGGGGCGCGTGAGGGAGTGACAGTCTCTGCGCCTTCGCGTTCCTAGCCGCCGCAGGAGGAGATGCCCCGGGCGTCGGGAGTCGATAGCTGACTCCCGGCCACCGTAGGCGCGAGCTTGCGGGCGGTGAGCAATGGGTAGCTTGCCGCCCGGTAAGGAACAAGCTCGGGTCGACGGCGCGTAGTGTTCCACGCGCGCCTCAAAGAGATGTTAGCAAAACTGACTGCTAGGACCGATGCCTGCCGGGGTCGCGAGATTGTTCGAAAGAGATACCGTGTCCCTGGCACATGGGCAACTGAAGGAACACGGGTGGGTTTTAGTCAGTAAAAGTCTGACATGCCCTCCCGCTCCGCCCAGAGCGGGAGAAGTCATGTGATGATTTCGAATCCAAAAAAAAAAAAAAAAAACCCGCTGCCTCTCTTTTCTTGTGCCAATCCGCACTCTCCTGTGCCAGCCCCATCCAAAATTTGTCTGCGATGCCAACAATGCCAATGTCCACTCACCCCATCACCGGACAACCGACAAAGTCAGGCTCCACCTGTCATCACTGCACTTTGCCAGGTGTCCAGCTCAATTTTATTAAAGTTCCTTAAATGAAGAACACTTAAAGATATCGAAAACTTTCTGAAGTCTTCATATTTCGACGTTTAGAACTCGATCTATTAGCCTGATTCCAAGTATGGTAATGTAGCATAAGCATTCTTAGCCTATAATTTTCCTGCTGCTAGGACAAATACCTCTTTTCTTGGAGAGGGGGCTGTAATCTACCATGCGGGGCCAGTGCGGGTTAGTAGATGTCTCATGTCTTAGAATTTTTGGTTACAAGACATGCCAGTTTCCTCACGCTGTTTTCCTCCACCGTTTTGAGCGCAGTGGTGTGGTGGTCGTAATGTAAGACCATCAAATTCTCAGCAGAATATGGACTTACATTTTTACTTTATTGTCATTTCAAACACTTTCGATTTAAAAGTACCTACGCCAATTTACTAACACATTTGTTACAGAAAATATTAGCATTAATTAATGTAAATTAGACCAAGTAAATAATTTAATTCAGAATTTACTTAAACAAGCTGACGTATATTGAAACTTGAAAACAAAGCAACTTACTATAAACTTAATCTTTATAGAATGGTGAAGCTTAGTTGATAGAAGTTAATTCCATGCTTACCAGGTAATTCTTCGAATAACAATTGATATCCGTGCCAAGCCGCGGCCATAATAACCGACATTTTAAAAATTGAAAACTGTTCGCTGCTTCAGAATAATTTGCTTCTTTCAAAGCAGTAACTTCGAATACTTCTTGGGTATCTCTTAAATTCTTAATTTTTGCTACTTTTCTTAATTAGTCTCCGGCATCTATCTTATCCTTATTGTTTGATTTATCCTGTTTTTTTTTTATTATTTAATTGTTTACATTTTTACGGACCCTACTACTAGACTGATAACTGTGATACGACTAATACGATTCTTTTACAATTGATGCGATAATTGATTCAGTGTTAAGGGGTATCAATATATTTGCATTTTAATTACCAAACCCACCAGGTTTGTTGGATAAAATATACTACAAAAGGGCAACTAAGTTTGGTCATTATATTAGGTGTATAGATTTTGTGGAAATTTTAAATGTGAAAAATAAAATAGGTATAATATTGTGCGAAAAGTGAGAGGAATTTTATATGTAGTTTTTCCTCCATGAAATATAAACTGCGGTAAATTTTTGCCCAGGAACCATATTTGCAGAATTATTGTTGCCCCCTGCACAACTGTAGTGTTGTAGATGCTAGGTTATTTTATAAAACTAATAGCTGTTGCCCGCGACTTTGTTTGCCTGTATTTTTATAATACAAATGAGCAAGATGAAAAGTAGTCGTCCTTCTGCAGCTCCCCAAATTTGATAATGATCGCTTTAGTGATTCAAGCGTGAAAAGGTAGAAGACAGATACTTTCAGTCAGTGACTTACACATTTGTAATACTACTAATATGTATAATGAAAGTTTGGATGTTTGTTGCTCAATCGCGCAATAATGGCCGAACGGATTTTCATGAAATTTCGCACGGGCTTTTGCTGGCACATACAGGGTGTGGCGTAAGTAGTGGTCCACCGTTCAGGATTCGATAAACCAGATAATTAACTATAACAATGAAAAATTTTAAACATTTTTACCCAAGGCGTTTTTTTTACAAAAATCGCTCTTGGACTTAATGGAGTGTTAAAAATTGGGGTGAGAATTAAAGAAGAACCAACTTTTTCTTCAAAAGAGCTGAATTTACATAAAAAATCATAATTTATTATGATAACTCTAGTATTCAGCAGTAATGAACAGAAATCAGAATGAAAAAATAATGGTTTAAACAACAACTACAAACAAATATGTAATAAAAGGTAGAAATTTCGTAAATAAAAGACAAAAATGAAATATTTTCGGAACCCTTGGGTAAAAATGGTTAAAAAATTTAATTGTTATAGTTAATTATCTGGTTCATCGAATCCTGAACGGTGGACCATTACTCACGCCACACCATGTATATACCAAGTGCCTAAAAATTCCCCTTCTCAGTCAATGTGTCCTGCCAACAATGACCTACGGTACTGAGACATGGACGCTCACTAAAGAGACTGCCCAGCGCATTCGCGTAGCACAAAGGGCCATGGAGCAAGCTATTCTTGGCATAATACTTACACAGAGTGTGTAACACCGAAATCCGTCGTCGGTCGAAAGTCTTCGACGTCGAGGATTGGGCGATGTACCTCAAGAGGAGTTAGGCAGGACATCTCGATAGACGAATTGATAGCTGATTGAGCAAACCTGTGACCGAATAGTGGCCACAGTTAGGCCAAAGATATCAGGTCCGTTCATAAGCGCGCTGGGTTAATGATGTTGTCAAAGTCGTGGGAAGCACTTAGATGAGAGACGCAAAGAATCGCAAAGGGGGAGGCTTTTACACAGCAATAAGTGATTTTACCGTGTGGTGCCGGACGTAAAGAATAACACCACCCCATTTCTTCCCGTGGGTGTCGTAAAAGGCGACTAAGGGACTTACTAGAGATTGGGCAGCAGCGTTCTCTATGCATTTTACCACCATACTGCGATCGCCAACCCGCCTGCCAAGCGTGGCGATTATGGCAAAGCCCCCCAAATTGGGGGAGGCCTAAGTCCAGCAGTGGACGTCTTACGGCTGAAATGATGATGATGAAGTGATTCCGAGCTGAGATGATGATTACAATGGGTGAATTTATTTCTTTGATTTATTTTTTTGATCTAGCATATTCTTTTAACGTTATGGATGACTGTCTGAAGATGATAGAACCTAAGTACAAAATATAAAATTGACGAGCAGAATTCACACACGCTTTCCTACTTTTTTGTTGTAGAATTTTATTTTTCAGTTTTTAGCATGATATATGTTAAAAATAGATATTTTCTTTGAAATTCTAAAACTAACATGTCGCGTTTAGTATTTTTTTCTGTTAACCGTTGTTTCTAATGTAAAATGTAAGTTATTTCCCAAACCTCTTTCAAACCGCCCCCGCCACAGTCCACTCGACCAATAAGAGTGCAGCTTTTAGAAAGTTCTAGAAGACGTGTCTGAAACATGCGACGAGGACTCTTCTCTTGACGGAGTCTCAGTCGACGACGTCGTCGCGACGACGTCGGTTAACTGGGCTGCGCATCAAAAACCTATAGTTTACTATTTTATGAAACTGGTATCGTCATCTCAAACCCTATTGTTTTTATTTACATTAAGTTATTGTAAATAAACCATTTACAGAACCTGTGTGTATGTTAAAAGTTTTTTTTTTCAAGTAAGACAAACATTCTATTTTAATGTACTAACACTGGGCCTCTCATTATTTATAAATAAAAATATATTAACATAAATAGTAGTCATTGTATTTTGCAAGTCAATTCGTTTGTGTCATTGACATTGTGGAAGATTAATTAACGTTTTGGACCTTATCCCAATGTCATAAAGTTAGAAATTAGTTTCTAGTGTGTTTGTTTTTCTTTTTATGTGAGTTAAGCTTGGAACATGGGACATTTCACTTTCGACCTCAATTTAGGTATGATCTTGAACTGGGCTTCGGTAACCAGAATTTAGTAAGCGGTGGCAGCCGGGCTTAATGTATGTGAGGTAGGTATTACAACAAAAGTGACAAATAAACAGTTTAGTGAAAAAAAAAAGGAAACAAAGTGAAAATTAACTTCCATTTCGCAAGTCGTTGTCTTTAGATTTGCATTTTCGTTTTTAACCACTGACTTCAGAAATTATAGTATTTTTTCCTCTGTTTTGTGTTTTTTTTAAAGCAGTGCCTGCTCAGTGGTAACGATCGCTACTTACTAGTGGTAGGTTCGAACCCAGACAGGCGCTTTATTGGCATAAATGTTTTCATCACCACTTTTCTAAAAACGTTGAAAAAAATAACTTCGTGGAAAAACCGGCATATCCTAGAACCAAAAAATTCAACATTTGACATCTACCAACCCGCAATGAGCCCTCGACGTGGTTTATGAAACATTTCTTCTCCATTCTTGCGTTCCAATTCTTTCAGAATGCAAATTTTATGCTGTGAGATGAGTTTGTAAGTCAGAACCAGAAATACCTACATCTCTAGTCGATAAGTGCAAGTGTCTGTCCATAAAATGCCAGTAGTAAGTTTTCAGAACATAATCAAGGTCAAAAGGACCTATAACAATTACAGATTTATGAAATTAGTTAATATAATAGTTAATTCTCTTTTTGTGTTCAAGTGTTATAAAATGAATGATTAAATGCTATTATTCCTTTACTTCGAAACACTTATTAATTATATTTTTTAAAGTTAGAAAAAAAAATGAAAATATAAAAAAAATAGTAGCTCACCGTTATCGGAAACAGGGTTCAAGCTACAGGGAGAGGAACCAATGATAACAATGCGAGCCATGTCGAGAAGTACCGCTTTCTGAATCAAGCCCAAGGGCTTGATTCAGAAAGCGGTACTTCTCGATCTCGGATCAAGATCCAACTACCAAACGAGAGCCTCCATAGGTGTTGGTCAGGTTCTTTACTATCAAACCATTAGCAGTGACGACTATCGGCACAATGATCGCTGAATCCACATCCCACATGTCGACAACCTCGCGAGTTAAGTCAAGATACTTGATTAAATGCTATTATTATTACGTAAACAAATTACAAAAAAAATAACCAGCAATCTTTTTTTGGTGATAATCATCACCAAAATATTTTGGTAGTCACCATTGTATTTGAACTGTAAAATCATAATTACAATTTAACAAAAGATGAATACCGTGATCTAAAAAAATATAGAACGAACAAATCCTACTAATATTGTAAATGCGAAAGTTTGTGAGGATTGATGTATGTGTATGTTTGTTACCCTTTCACGAAAAAACTACTGGACGGATTTAGATGAAATTTGGCACACAGATAGTTTATAACCTGAATGTGTTATATAGGGTACTTTTTATCCCGGTAGTATGTTCCCGCGGGATAATTTCCGACCTCCACGCGGGCGAAGCCGCTGGCAAAATCTAGTCATCTAAACATTTGAAATTTAAATTTCGATCAAACTAACTTAATGATATTTTGTAACAGAGTTGTACAATTTAGGGCATTAACATCGATTACTCAAATAAAAAGTCACTCACCTAAACACTAATGCTTAAAATTAAATCAACAATTGTAAACTCTACATTTATTTTCTAAAATTAATGATATATCGACTGGACTGTCTACATACCACGGTTATGTTGGATCCTTACTGAGATATGAAAACTTTAGAGGTGTCAAGGGACATCCGGATGGAACGAAGTTCCTTTCCAGGATTCATAATAGTTATAATTTTTTAATTATTTATTATGTACAAAAAACCTGTATACACTCAACAAAAATATTCTCTCTCTCTCCCTCTCTTTCTACCTCTCTCTCCCTCTCTCTCTCCCTCTTCCCCCCTCCCCCTCCCTCTCCCCACTCCCCCTCCCCCCTCTCCACCTCTCCCCCTCTCACCCTCTCTCCCTCTCTCCCTCTCTCCCTCTCTACTCACAACAAAAAAAACAACAGCATACAAAATATATACGGTCGAATTGAGAAACCTCGTCCTTTTTTTGAAGTCGGTTAAAGCATGTCGTGACAACTTTTCGTAAGATTTTTTCCGTCTAGCCCCCTTTCACAACGCGCGATAAGGAACTTCGTTCCAAAATAATGTTTTGGGGACATCCTATAAGGATTTGCATCACGTATTAAGGCGTAGAAGAGATGTGTCCGATCAATTTGTAAACGTAAACAAACACAATCCCTGCGCTAATGGACCCGCGTCTTCACGCCCCAGCGCCCCCTACTACGCCCCCCACAAAGCCCGCTAAGCCCACGGCCACTTCCGCCACCAAAACCGCGCCTCCTGCTACCCACCCTGTGGGTGGCTGCACCCACACCAGGGACAACCGTAAACCCCCTAGATGCATTTAACATCATCTCTTGGATGTTTACCAAGTTCCTCTCCCCTAGAGCCTAACGAATGGCCCAGGGGCTAGTTGCCGCTAAACAAGCCGGCAACCTGCCCCAAATCCAAGCCATATACAACGCGTACCCGGAGATTACGCAAGCCCTCGTCTCCTTCACTTGGGGGCTTGGGTCCCCCATTATGGATAGTCGAGGAATAGTAGAAAGAATCAAACCCCGTTTCCTAAAGATAGGTTTCTTTAATGCCAACGGCATGTTAAATTAACGTGCTGAGATCGCCACTTTCCTCCGCGACCATCACATAGACATTTTACTCATTCAAGAGTCTTTCCTTAAGCTCAATCATCGCGACCCAAAAATTGCCAACTATCGCATAGGTCGCAGCAACAGGTCGCGCTGCCACAGAGGCGGCACTCTCATTTATTATAGGAAGTCCCTGTACTGCATCCCCATGGACCACCCTCCTCTTACCCGTTTAGAAGTCTCGATCTGTAACTTAGGTATGACAGGTCATCAGCCGATCACGCTGGTGTCGGCCTATCTTCCCCCACAGTCCTCGACGGAGAACTACCAACTCCTCACGGCCAACCTCGACTCGCTGGTTGGCTTGAGTGACTCCGTTATTATAGCGGGCGATCTCAACGCCAAACACCCAGCTTGGCGCAGTTCCAGGACATCGACCAAAGGGAGACACCTGTTCAACTTCTGCTCCACCCTCCACTTTGACGTCATCGCCCAAATGACTCCAACTCACTTCCCCCATGATCCCACCCACGTCACAGATGTCCTCGACATAGCACTTAAGAATATCAACCTTCGGTTGGATTCTATAGAAGCTATACCCGAATTCGACTCCAACCACCGGCCAGTCATCCTGCACCTGGCCCCCGGCATAGGTTCCCATGATCCCACCTCAATACTCAATACTCAATATCTTTATTGCTTTACCATAATGTGAACTTAGGTGGTAATTATATAATTTAGATCATTATGGAACCTAACCCCCCGCCACCAAAGTGATTACGGACTGGAGGAAAGTCAGCGAAAAGCTGAAAGCCACCACGTCCCCGTGGTGAGCACACCCTCACTTGGATTCCATTCCGGATTAGTTCGACTCTATCGCTGACACAACGGCCGCGATCGACTCATTCATGGAACACGTACAATCGGTCCTGAACGAATGTTCAAGGGAAGTTCTAGAAATGGAAGACTATCGCTGGAAATTACCGGACGATGCGTGTGCTCTGCTGAATGAGAAGAACGCGGCCGTTCGTGCCTACAGCAGTTTTCCCTGCGAGGCGAACAGGGTTCACATGCGTCACCTACAGCGTACTGTAAGGATACGCGTGGCACAGCTACGTTCCGCCGGCTGGGAAAAGTTGTCGAGCGATCTAGAGCCAACACACCAGGCCTTCTGGGAACTTCAGAGGAAACTTAAATCCAAAGAAGTTACTTCAAGTCCATCAGTATCGAAGCTAGGTTTTTCAAAGTTTTTGTTGAGTCTGACGATTAAAAAATAATGTATACGTATCTCAGCGTTTCTGATAACTCTTCTTCAGAAAAGCTGAAAAGGGGGAAGAAGTTGTGCGGAATGTCCTTCATTTTCGGAGTAAACGTCATTAAATTTATTATTTAGACATATGGTTGGTAACTAAGTGAAGCCGCGGGCAAAAGCTAGTAAGTATATGTACTCCACTATGGTTCCACTTATGAGTGGAAGTCTGAAAGTGGCACCGATAACTGAAAAGTTGTATGGAAAAAGGCACGTGATACGGAGGAATGAGGCAGATGTCGTGATGAAAGTTTTAAGTATGAATGTCGATGGCTATACGATTAGAGAGAGACCAAAAAACGATGGACGGACTGTGTGAATTATGATTTATGGATTTTAAGGGGGTGACTGCCGAGATGACGACAAATTGAGAAGTGTGAATGTTGCGCAGACCCCAAATAAATTGGCATAAAGGCAGAAGATTGATGATGTAGTAATTAAGTAAGTGATAATAATGAAAACATATTATAGTGTTATCAACTTTATATTTCTAAAAAAATACAAATCTAATAGTCTATTTACATATTGCAACAAAAGCCGACAGTCTACTTACATTTAACTAATTGTAAGTGTATGTATTTTTAACTTTTGAATAAAAAAAAAAGGTTTTATAACCAATTACATTTATTATCAATATTTAACAAGCTATATTAATGTTTGGCTTTGATAACGAATGTGGTATTATCAATTGATGTAAAGTTCTTCCTGAATGTAGAGTGTAATTAACAACATTCGACATTTATTTTACATAAATATTAAGCCTGGTAGCAAACTAATGTACATAAATGGGATAGTTTTAATTTTATTGGCAACAATTTTAGGGGACGACGGGATAATTTTGCATATGATAGCTTAATTTTTAAGAAAGACTACGGGCTATTTAACATTTGCGTTGCAACGCATTGGAGCTGAGCAAAAAAAAAAAAAACACTCGGCGAAAACGAAGTAATAGAACGGGCGGGCGATAGGATGCGACGCGCTGAGTGAGGGTCTAAAATTTCACACGGACGAAGTCGCGGGCAGAAGCTAATCATTTATAAATAAATTTAGCGCCAAACGTTTTTAACAAATCGCTCTGTTTGCGACAATCCGTTCAAGATGAAAGAGACAGAATTATATTTAACAAAATTTTGTTCAAAATGCATTTAACTATTGCTGCCTTTGCAAGTAGCATCCAGTTGTTTATCTTTCTGAGTAGTTTCACCCCCTAAAAGATTGCCAAAACATATCTACTACACTCATGTTTTATACATTGCGTAGAAGGAAAAAAATATAATACTAATGCACTTTAGCACCATATTGAATTCACTAATAATAACTGCATTCCACTATGCACGCATTACCTTCTAAAATAAATATCACCGACACACAAAAAAGAGTAATTCTTAAACATAACTATCTAACATTCTTGTTTAGTATTACTGAAGTGAATATAACTTTGTAACGCCTGACCATTTTACAATAGCAACCGCATAATAGCGTTTAAGTACACATTTATTCACAGGCACCTAAAGCCGGTCCCAGACGTGTCTTATGTGTAATGTACGGTGAATAGTGTGGACAGTGTAGAAATGCATCGTGAATCCTGTATGTTTTTGATTGCGAGAGTCTTTGGGTTCTCGCTAAAAACTGAGCGTTCTATATAATGCTCGTAGTCATACATTACACATAATACACGGTTCAAAGGGAAAGGATATCAATATATACAGCATAATTATGATTTTGCAGGTAATCAAGATCTCATTAAAAATTTTAAAATAATGATCCCGTACCTTACAAACGCAAGATTGCGTTATAATCAAGAAGATATTCCAACATAAACAACTTAAAATGTTTAGCTGCATCGAAGACTATTCTAAAAATATTATTTCTATAATTTAGTTCACTAAGATCATGAGAAAGTCATGTTACATTGCACAGACCAGTAAACCTAAAAATGTCTATTATATAGGCGTCGCATTACCCTTTGGAATACATAAATGACATCGCAAAATTATCTGGTACTTTAAGCCATTACTGCCTGCCACCATTTATACTCAGCCTATACTAAGTACTATTAAATTACCTAGTACAGAGTTCACAAAAGTGATATGGGTATCAATATCTACTTTATGATTTACAGCACTCAAAATTTTAAATAATTACAGCTGATTACAGATACAATGGTCGCTGGTAATTAAATAATTTCAAATTGAAAAACATCGAAATTCTTTTCAAAATCATCAAAATATGATTACCCATAAAGTCTTGCAGTTTCACTTTTTTATTTTTATTTGTTTAATTAACAGCCAGGAATTAAACCTTAATCTTCTTTTTCGCAAACCGATATAAATCGTTTCTTGTTTCCTTGCACATAGCTGTTATAGTAGAACTTTCCGAACATGTAGAAGAAAGCGAGGCAATTGAACATGACCAAGCCGCTCAAATACTTGGGGTAGTTGCAGCTGCTTGAAGCTAGGCTGTTCACGTTCAGGTACACCACGATGCAGAACTGGATCTAGGAGAAAAAACACAAACAATGAGGTCAAGTATGAAACGGGGCTCGTAAAAGTTGAGCTGTATTTAGATATTAATAAATTATTGAAAGGTAAGGTGAACATTTCGTTTCAACTTTTCGAAAAAGTACTACACCAGTAATGTCGTGGAGGCTTAGAACGACTGTTTTAGATCCCTTGTATTAGGTTGAGCTATACCAGCAAGCCAATAAGATAGATTGGTATAAAGCTGACCCCACATTCCCGCTTACTGCGGCATCGAAATCAGTCAAATCCTATAATGCACTGCTGCAAACAGGCCCCCTTTTTGTTAGAGGGAGTGGGCCATAATCTACCATGAAGAAATTTGGAGACATGTGATGCCACAACAAATGTCATCGAATTTCTGGTTATATGACATGCCCTGTTTTCAGTCATCGTTTTGAGAGCAGTGGTGATGAAATTATTTACACGAAGTAAAGCACCTGTCTGGATTCTAGCCCACGATATAGATACAACTCAAAAATTGCGGCTGTTACACCTAGGCCACCACTGTTCTCTGCCCACCACTGGACTATAGTCATCATTTCAGCCGTAAGACGTCCACTGCTGGACTTAGGCCTCCCCCAATTTGGGGGCTTTGCCATAATCGCCACGCTTGGCAGGCGGGTTGGCGATCGCAGTATGGTGGTAAAATGCATAGAGAACGCTGCTGCCCATTCTCTAGTAAGTCCCTTAGTCGCCTTTTACGACACCCACGGGAAGAAATGGGGTGGTGTTATTCTTTACGTCCGGCACCACACGGTATAGGACTGGACTGGACTATAGTGCTGCATTGCAATTGTTACAATTGAATAAAAAATGACACAAAAGTAATTCCTTACCAGCTGCATGGTAGTAAGATGCTTCTTCCACCACAAGTACTTCTGGTACTGAGGTCCGAGACCGGAGATCAGGTAGTAAGTGTACATGACGACGTGGATGAACGCGTTGATGGAACCCTCAGGCACTGCTTGACCTCCTGAACACATAACAGTATAATATTAGTATTGCAAATGTAATACGGGACAGTCGTGGCAAACAGATGATTTGAAAAGTGAAGTAAGGTTGGCGTAAAAACATGTGTACGTGTTTTTTTAATACACTCGTTTTCCGTTCATGTCTGGACTTCTCCATATTTGGCAATCGCTTTATAAGATGCTTATGAACAGTAGTTTTAAATTTAAATATAGACATAAATTCACGCCTTCCCATGGGATGGCAGATACTACAGAACGCCTCCTTTCTAACATACACCTTTGGCCTCGTTTACGTTCTGGTCATAAACACACGCCGAATGCGAGTACTACGCGCCTGACCATTTTAAATAGCATAACCACTAAGATAACTATACATTATCTTTGTCCAGGAGGACTTTATAGTGTAGAAATACTTTGAAACTAACCTGCAGCATATTTGACTCCGAGCCATCCTATGATGGGCATAATAGTATGATGGTATAAATGCAAGAATGAGATCTGTCTGTCTTTCTTTCGCAGCACGAAGAAGACGGTATCAAGAAGTTCTGTGATCTTCGCGAAGAAGAACCACCAGACTCCCGAAGCCCACTGAAAATAAAATGAAATGAGTTTCATTACAACAACGCAAAAACCTATCGCAAACACTTTAAATCTTAAAATCTATCTTTTTGTACCTAACTGCCAGCCATCTCCAGTTAACTGGGTAGCACGATTAACCTTACTAACTTACTATTTGCTTGCTGCGGTCGGTCCGTGGATGGGTGACCATCTTTGCATATCGAAACACCAAGGCTCGTAAAGCACGTTAAGCTGTTGATCATTCATGGACAGTCGTTACGTGTCTTTGATCTGATATTGGCTATCTTATCAAGGGGTATAGTGTTACCCAGTAATTAGTTTGTGGAAGTCAGATAGGCAATCAACCACGAAAATTACTGCTATTATTGGATGGATATGGTTAGACTGGTAGCCGATTCTTCGATCAATAATGGCACATTTGATCGAAGAGCCAACCCCAAAAATTCTCGGGAAAAGAAAGATTAAAAGAAGTGAATTTGAACAGCTTCTTACAACACTTTATCAAGACATCAAACATTTAGAAGCAGACTTCTGAGCAAATAGTCATTATGCCGTGTCAGTCGAAACACGTCCACTGCCGGTCATAGGGCTCACCCAGTTTGCGACGGGGGGTTGCCATTATCACCACGCTTGGCAGGTGGGTTGGTTGGCAATCGTAGTACGGTTCTAAAATGCATAGAGAACGCTGCTGCCCATTCTTTAGTAAATCGCTTAGTCGCCTCTTACGACACCTACCTATCCATTTCTAGGAAGATGACCTTTGCATCACAGTGCCCATACAGCGTAAATCCCCAATGTTCCATTCTCATAAAACCGCAGAGTGTTACAAATACGATCAAAAACCCCAAATTTTGGTAAAAAATATATAAATAAACAAATCATAATACCCAGTTTCACTGTCACTCGTTAGTTCATGATCATAAATGATTATTGAGGTCAATATTGACGTGACGCATAAGAGATTCCGAACGATCAGCGGAATCAATGTTGACGAAGCAAATATTGCTGTTACGTGATTTTTCTGTGGAATTTGAGTTTGTTTGCCGTCAAGTAATTTGTACCGTGTTGTAGATATTTTTTTTACTTGAGGCAGCAGTTGGAAGCAGTTTTTGCTAACAGATTAAGCTATAAAAATACTTTGTGCAAACTCTTTCCCAGCTATAGATTTGATATTTGTTTGTTATTGTTATTGTAGATGTGGTTTAATTTGGCTAGTTATCATTTTTATCACCACGTAGGGGATGGAGGACGCGCAGGCTCGCGAAAGATGAAAATAGTGGAGGGAGGCTTTTCTCCAGGAATGGGACAGTGGAGACTTGATTGCTATTTGACGTGTTCCAGGATTCAGATTTCCTACCAGAGCGTCGCGCGATTTGTTCAAAAAAGTTACCGTGGCCCTGGTAATATGTATAGGCAACTGAAGGAACACGGGTGGGTTTTAGTCAGAAAAACTCTGACACGCGAATCCGCCCATAGCGGGATATGTCATTTGATAATTTCCCACCCACAAAAAAAAACCGATTTCTCAATTATAATAATGATAGTTGGATCAGTATGAATTACCAAATTAGGCAACCAATTATTAATCTGCACATGCCCAAGGCCTAAATGGAAAAAGCTGCTCGACGAGTTAATAAAGTAGTTGCGGGTAATGATAATTATGGTTTATAATTAAAATTCTTTAAAACTTAAAATTCCTTTTCTGATGTTCATCGGCAAATGTCTTTTTTAATTCGTATTTCGGCAATTAGCTACACCTAGGTATAGGGTATTATTTCTTGTTTAGCTTTTTAAATTTTCCTATCTATATTACAAACAGTAGCTTGTTCTTTTATCAAAATAGTAAGTAAGTAAGTAAGTAAGTATTTATTTGCATAAGACATGGTATACATGGTGTTACAATAATTTACAATAAAGATCTTACATGTTTTGCCAGAATTGTACTTAGCATGCGTAATTATGTTCACTTAATACTAACATGAGAATTTGTTATCCATAAATTCTTTAAGACTATAGAAATTTTTCAAGTTTAACCAGTCAAACAATTTTCCCTTAAATAATCTGGAGTTTAAGTTTTTTATGCTACTCGGTATGTTATTATGTATACTAACACAATTATATAAGCAGCTTTTATTATATTTAGCAAGCTTGGGAAGATCGTGCAGAACGAGTCTCTGTGGATCACGCCGGCTCCTTGGATTAATATCATTGGCTGATATAAACAAGTCTTTATGTTTATTAACGAACAAACATATTTCAAATATAAAAAGCGAGGGCAGCGGTAACAAACCTAGTTTCTTAAATATGGGTTTACATGATTCCTCCGAGTGCATCCCGTAAATTGCCCTAATGCATTTTTTTTGAGCAACAAATGCTCGGTTTATATCGGTACTACTTCCCCATATTATAAGGCCGTAACGTAGTACCGATTCTACATATGCATGAGAGCTCAGAGTACCTACCATATTAACGATTAGGAAAAGAGCACACCACTCAAGTGGCTGGGATTGCATATAATTTGATTATATACCTTAACACTGAAACATAAAGTTTACTTCGACTGTAAAGTAAACGTATTTTGTTTTTAACAATAATAATATTTATGGAAAAATATCACAATTTCTAACCAATAAGGCTGAAAAACCTTTTTTGTTTTTTTTAGTGGGTTACAAATTTTCGATCAAAAGGCTAGACAAAATAACTTCGACTCTTCGTAACAATAGCCGAGCATTCAATTCAATGATTTCGAACAAAACAAAAACTATCACGCCTGGGGACATAGATTTGGGCAGGGCAGCACAGTAACACCCACATTTCGTTAGTTTAGTTTTTAATTCATTTAATAGGAGCTAAACCTTATGTCTAAACCTTTTACCTTAATCGGGCTTTAATTCAGAAATCAGGTCTCTGCTGAGAAATTCTCGATTGAAAATCTCAATATCACTTTGCCCGACCTGAGATTCGAACACAATTCCATGCTCAGCGATAGCGCTTACAACCTTGAACAGTTAGGCAGTCTATCGCTTAAGTATTTATAAATAAACAAAACATTACGTTAGCGGAAAAGGCTTAAAGGAGAATGTTACAAAAAACAAGATTTTTGATACTCAAAGGATATCAACTATCGAAATTAAAATACTATTAATATTATCATAAGGGACAATGACATCGGTTTTTTTCCTTAACTTAGCCACTTTAAATATTAACAAAGATAGTCAAAGACCTATATGAGGAATTAGCTTCTGCCCGCGACTTCGTTCGCGTTAAATTTTTGGTACCCTGACCCTTCCCATCTCATCGAATTTACTGCCAGTTTTCGTCCATTTTTCGTTTCTGCTCCACTCCTTTTGATTTTAGCGGGATGTTATATAGCCCATAGACAGGCTTCCTCAATAAACAGGCTACCGAACACAAAAATAATTTTTCAATTCGGATCATTAATTCCTGAGATTACCGCGTTCAACCAAACAAACAACCTCTTTAGCTTTATAATATTAGTAGGTATAGATGTTTAATTTAATTTTGAGGAATGCAGCAGACCGCAAAATTTTATTTTACCGTCGTTTTTTTTTTTGTAATTTATAAGTCAGTGTCGGGTTGTGAGGTGATTAAAATATAATTCTCCACCGTAACAAATACATAGGCACTACAAAATTATAATCATCAGAATCAGCAATACATCTCTCTAAAATAACTTTTCTAAATTCACCAGTTTAAGTTCCTTTTTAAGCAAGGTAGTAGACACATTGACTTGCGAACTATGGCCTGTTAGTCTAGTGGTTAGTGACCCTGACTGCTAAGACTGAGGTCGTGGGTTCTATTCCCACCCAGGACAAATGTTTGTGTGATGAGCACAATCATTTGTTCTGTGTCTGGGTGTAATTTATCTATAATATGTATGTATTTAGAAACATATAAGTATGTTTATCAGTTGTCTGGTTGCCATAGTACAGGCTCTGCCTAGTTTGGGATCAGATAACGTTGTGTTGGTTGTCCTAAGATATTATTATTATTAACTGTAACCATGAAATCAGCATAATGATTCTATACCCCCTAGTATAGTAGGTTTATCATCGGTTCTCAATTAAAAAAAAAACAGCGTTTTCATAGCAAACTGCAATACCTTCGAGGTCAAAATGTATCCCTGCCAAGCTGGATAATAGCTATGAAAAGTCGACTATCTAACTTAAAGTAAATATAATAGTTATTAGATAGGTCGCGATACAAAAAAAAAAAAAAAATGGAGCGCTTTATACACCGTGATATTTTTGTCGTCTTACAAAGGTTGTCCACTCAATGTATCCGACATAATATACCTATAGGCGTGATTAAAAAATCTTACCATTAATTAAGATAATAGGTACTAAGAAAAATAAATAATGGATTAGAATTATGAAACAACCTATTAATAATGTTTACGTATCATACGGTAGAGAACATACCTACCCAGTGCACGAGTCGGCTAGATCATTCCATCTCCATTTTCCATGAGACAAATTATCAAATTTAAACCAACTCATACGTCATTATAATAAAAAAAAAAAAAATTATTCAAATGTTCATTTTTTTCTTATGGATATGTGGTAGTCATTAGTTACATGAAGTGGGCTGCCATTGTAAGACGTAAAATATTATTATATGGGAACAATAAATAAAACTTTACCCCCACATCACAAATTATGCGGTTTCTGCTTTATCCTACCCGACCAGAAATAGTCTTCGACCAATGAAACAACATAAGATATCGCTCTTGTGGAGAATGTCCTAGAGCTAAAATCCGAAGATATGTGACATCTACCAACCCACTTTGGACCCGCGTGGTAGATTGCAGCCCGTTCCATTTCGAATAGAGGTCTTTGTTCCATCAGTGGGTACATTACAGGTGAGACGATTACGTATTCTTAATTAATTCACTGATAATCACACAACAATGCTATTGTTTTCTCAATTTCTACTCGGTTCAAAGAACTGATGAATTGAAATAATTTCAAGGTTTCTGGTTTCGATAGACAATACTCCATTTAGTAAGATCGATATTATGTGTAGTTTTCAGGGTCTCTCAAATACGTTACTGTAGTTGCGAAGCTTCATTAATTGGAACAACAGATGCTTGCAACATCAGTACAATTTAATTGATATGTCAATTTAAATGAACGAATATGTGTATGTATAGCGACGCCTCAGTAGTACCTAAATAAGAAACAAAACTTTTGCTGAAGATGAAAATAACTTTCATTTATATTAAACTAGCTTCTGCCCGCGGCTTCACCCGCGTGGATGTCGGAAATTTTGTTGCGTTAATTTTCAATCATATGCCTAAATAATAAATTTAATGATGTTTACTTTGGAAATGAAAGACTTTCCACAAAACTTCATCAGCTCTTCCTTCCTCTTTATCAGCTCTTCGTGAATAGAATTATCAAAACCGCTGCGATTCATATAAATATTTTTTAAGCATCAGTCTAAACAAAAGAAATATTTAAGAACCTAGCTTCAAAACTGACGGACTATCATACAAACGTCCACTCATTAAAGAGGGGAAATTCCAAAAATCCTTTCTTTACTGACCTCTTCAACTCATAATGCACCTCTTGGCCAAATTTCATTTTCGTTTATCCAGTAGTTTTTGAGATTTCGTTATAAAACAGTGAGTGAATATATGAATTAGTGACAATTCGCTTTTATACATTCAGTCAAAAAGGTTCGGGAATGGATGATTTGTTTATGATTACAAACTAGATTTTTTGTTGTTGTTAGATTGACACAACCGTTTTCCATTTTGGCACGAAGTTTGAGTTACATCTGATAATTTGATTAAATACAGTGCTGTTTTAAATATATCATGTCTAGTGCGTATTGCGAATTTCATAATGGACAAAATCTTTTTTTCTTTCATAATGGATAATGGACAAAAACATCGAACAAAGAGTTAGTCTTAATTTTCGCAAAGAGAACAAAGAACTTAAAAGGCAAATATCCTCGACTTTGAACTACGCAAGGTATCTCCGACTGAAAGATTTAACACCAAAAACATTGTATCTACTACTTTTAGCAATAATATTGTATCGACAGTTCGATGAGTCCTTGAAACACTTCCCAATTATTTTCTTACATAGTTAAAAAGGTGTCTCCCACGAGTTTAAACAAACAAATACATCAATTATACACATTGTTTTTACTCGTCAATTAAGAATCCTAAGACAAACGCCACTTATGTATGGTATTTATATTTCCATACATAAGGTAAGTGTCTATTTTAAGACTACTTTAAGTTGTATCTTAGTTGTAACGCAAGTAAAAAAACGCGAAATGATAAAAATTTAATAAGTCTTTAAAAAAAATATTAACATACATTTACTTCTTCACTTTTGAAACTATGTACGTAGTAACACATACACAGAAAAAAACCATTAATTTACCACGTAGGCCCAATGTTGGTTGGGCAAAGTGTTGTTGAGTTTTTTTATCAGGAAATTCCCAGCAGTAATCTTTAGTCTAGATTTGTTTCTGGTTGATGGTACATTGGCTTGCCCCCTATATTGAGGTAACCCTATCACAAGTATCCTTATTTCTTATCGGGGCTGCCTCAATTATAAGTTGTATAACAATGGTATGAGAAACAATAAAACTTTTTTTTTAAATTTAATGGGACTTGAAACATAACTTGCGGAATGTGAGTACACTTCTGCCTAAGCCTACATAAAACGCAGGCGTGAAGTTAAATATATAATATTAGGTAGGTTCATTGCCGTCGGGACCCATTCTGTTAGCCGAAAAAACATAAAGGGCAAAGTCCCAGTAGTTACTTATTGATCCATAATGAGTACTCTGAAATATTTACCTTATGAACACAACACACAATAGAAACTATTTTCCGAGTTCCGTTACATATTTCCTGCATAATTATGAAACAACTAGCTTCTGCCCGCGACTTCGTCCGCGTCAAATATTTGCTCCCCTGACCCTTACCGTCGCATCGCAGCCTGCCAGTTTTCGTCCATTTTTTGTTACTACTCCGCTCCTTTTGATTGTAGCATAGTGTTAAATAGCCTTCCTCAATAAATAGGCTACCCAACTCAAAAATATTGCACAGAGAATGGGCAACATCATTCTCTGTGCAATTTACCACCATACTGCGATCGCCAACCCGCGTGTCAATCGTGGCGATTATGACAAACCCCTCCAAAATGTTTGGAGGAGACCTGATGATGATGAAGGTAGATAGGGCGAGACGACCTAGACATTGCAAGGGTTGGGTCGAGCTGGCCCTGGAAAGGGATGCCTAGAGAGACCAATGCTCAGCAGTGGACTAGTAAAAGCCAATTTAAATAAAGAACGTAGATATATCAATATTATCCATACTAATATTATAAATGGGAAAGTGTGTGTGTCTGTTTGTCCGACTTTCACAGCAAAACGGAGCCACGAATTGACGTGATTTTTCAAGTAGAGATAGTTAAAGGGATGGAGAGTGACATAGGCTATTTTTTGTCTCTTTCTAAACCCCCACTTCCCTAAAATGGGGGGTGGAACGCGCTAATCTCAGAAATTACTGGTTCGAATTGAAACAATATTTTTGAGTTGGGTAGCCTATTTATTGAGGAAGGCTATTTAACACTATGCTACAATCAAAAGGAGCGGAGTAGTAACAAAAAATGGACGAAAACTGGCAGGCTGCGATGCGACGGTAAGGGTCAGGGGAGCAAATATTTGACGCGGACGAAGTCGCGGGCAGAAGCTAGTTGTTTCATAATTATGCAGGAAATATGTAACGGAACTCGGAAAATAGTTTCTATTGTGTGTTGTGTTCATAAGGTAAATATTTCAGAGTACTCATTATGGATCAATAAGTAACTACTGGGACTTTGCCCTTTATGTTTTTTCGGCTAACAGAATGGGTCCCGACGGCAATGAACCTACCTAATATTATATATTTAACTTCACGCCTGCGTTTTATGTAGGCTTAGGCAGAAGTGTACTCACATTCCGCAAGTTATGTTTCAAGTCCCATTAAATTTAAAAAAAAAGTTTTATTGTTTCTCATACCATTGTTATACAACTTATAATTGAGGCAGCCCCGATAAGAAATAAGGATACTTGTGATAGGGTTACCTCAATATAGGGGGCAAGCCAATGTACCATCAACCAGAAACAAATCTAGACTAAAGATTACTGCTGGGAATTTCCTGATAAAAAAACTCAACAACACTTTGCCCAACCAACATTGGGCCTACGTGGTAAATTAATGGTTTTTTTCTGTGTATGTGTTACTACGTACATAGTTTCAAAAGTGAAGAAGTAAATGTATGTTAATATTTTTTTTAAAGACTTATTAAATTTTTATCATTTCGCGTTTTTTTACTTGCGTTACAACTAAGATACAACTTAAAGTAGTCTTAAAATAGACACTTACCTTATGTATGGAAATATAAATACCATACATAAGTGGCGTTTGTCTTAGGATTCTTAATTGACGAGTAAAAACAATGTGTATAATTGATGTATTTGTTTGTTTAAACTCGTGGGAGACACCTTTTTAACTATGTAAGAAAATAATTGGGAAGTGTTTCAAGGACTCATCGAACTGTCGATACAATATTATTGCTAAAAGTAGTAGATACAATGTTTTTGGTGTTAAATCTTTCAGTCGGAGATACCTTGCGTAGTTCAAAGTCGAGGATATTTGCCTTTTAAGTTCTTTGTTCTCTTTGCGAAAATTAAGACTAACTCTTTGTTCGATGTTTTTGTTCATTATCCATTATGAAAGAAAAAAAGATTTTGTCCATTATGAAATTCGCAATACGCACTAGACATGATATATTTAAAACAGCACTGTATTTAATCAAATTATCAGATGTAACTCAAACTTCGTGCCAAAATGGAAAACGGTTGTGTCAATCTAACAACAACAAAAAATCTAGTTTGTAATCATAAACAAATCATCCATTCCCGAACCTTTTTGACTGAATGTATAAAAGCGAATTGTCACTAATTCATATATTCACTCACTGTTTTATAACGAAATCTCAAAAACTACTGGATAAACGAAAATGAAATTTGGCCAAGAGGTGCATTATGAGTTGAAGAGGTCAGTAAAGAAAGGATTTTTGGAATTTCCCCTCTTTAATGAGTGGACGTTTGTATGATAGTCCGTCAGTTTTGAAGCTAGGTTCTTAAATATTTCTTTTGTTTAGACTGATGCTTAAAAAATATTTATATGAATCGCAGCGGTTTTGATAATTCTATTCACGAAGAGCTGATAAAGAGGAAGGAAGAGCTGATGAAGTTTTGTGGAAAGTCTTTCATTTCCAAAGTAAACATCATTAAATTTATTATTTAGGCATATGATTGAAAATTAACGCAACAAAATTTCCGACATCCACGCGGGTGAAGCCGCGGGCAGAAGCTAGTTTAATATAAATGAAAGTTATTTTCATCTTCAGCAAAAGTTTTGTTTCTTATTTAGGTACTACTGAGGCGTCGCTATACATACACATATTCGTTCATTTAAATTGACATATCAATTAAATTGTACTGATGTTGCAAGCATCTGTTGTTCCAATTAATGAAGCTTCGCAACTACAGTAACGTATTTGAGAGACCCTGAAAACTACACATAGTATCGATCTTACTAAATGGAGTATTGTCTATTGAAACCAGAAACCTTGAAATTATTTCAATTCATCAGTTCTTTGAACCAAGTAGAAATTGAGAAAACAATAGCATTGTTGTGTGATTATCAGAGAATTAATTAAGAATACGTAATCGTCTCACCTGTAATGTACCCACTGATGGAACAAAGACCTCTATTCGAAACGGAACGGGCTGCAATCTACCACGCGGGTCCAAAGTGGGTTAGCAGATGTCACATGTCTTCGGAGTTTAGTTCTAGGACATTCTCCACAAGAGCGATAGCTTCAATGTTGTTTCAATGGTCGAAGACTATTTCTGGTCGGGTAGGATAAAGCAGAAACCGCATAATTTGTGATGTGGGGGTAAAGTTTTATTTATTGTTCCCATATAATAATATTTTACGTCTTACAATGGCAGCCCACTTCATGTAACTAATGACTACCACACATCCATAAGAAAAAAAATGAACATATGAATAATTAAAAAAAAAAATATTATAATGACGTATGACGTGGTTTAAATTTGATAATTTGTCTCATGGAAAATGGAGATGGAATGATCTAGCCGACTCGTGCACTGGGTAGGTATGTTCTCTACCGTATGATACGTAAACATTATTAATAGGTTGTTTCATAATTCTAATCCATTATTTATTTTTCTTAGTACCTATTATCTTAATTAATGGTAAGAATTTTTAATCACGCCTATAGGTATATTATGTCGGATACATTGAGTGGACAACCTTTGTAAGGCGACTTAAATGTCACGGTGAATAAAGCAGTGCTCCCTTAATTTTTTTTTTTTTTTTGGATCGCGTCCTGTCTAATTATCTATAATATTTACTTTAAGTTAGATAGTCGACTTTTCATAGCTATTATCCAGCTTGGCAGGGATACATTTTGACCTTGAAGGTATTGCAGTTTGCTATGAAAACGCTGTTTTTTTTTTTTTTAATTGATAGCCGATGATAAACCAACTATACTAGGGGGTATAGAATCATTATGCTGATTTCATGGTTACAGTTGATAATAATAATATCTTAGGACAACCAACACAACGTTATCTGATCCCAAACTAGGCAGAGCCTGTACTATGGCAACCAGACAACTGATAAACATACTTGTATGTTTCTAAATACATACATATCTATACAAATAAATAAAATTGGAGTGTCTGTTTTTAATATTAAGATAACCACTTTTTACTAAGTGTATATGGATGTATACACGATACATATACCAAAACAACATTTTTTACAATTTTTGTCTGTCTGTCTGTCTGTCTGTCTGTCTGTCTGTTTGTTCCCGCTAATCTCTGAAATGGCTGGACCGATTTTGACGGGACTTTCACTGGCAGATAGCTGATGTAACAAGGAGTAACTTAGGCTTTAACTATCTCTACTTGAAAAATCACGTCAATTCGTGGCTCCGTTTTGCTGTGAAAGTCGGACAAACAGACACACACACTTTCCCATTTATAATATTAGTATGGATAATATTGATATATCTACGTTCTTTATTTAAATTGGCTTTTACTAGTCCACTGCTGAGCATTGGTCTCTCTAGGCATCCCTTTCCAGGGCCAGCTCGACCCAACCCTTGCAATGTCTAGGTCGTCTCGCCCTATCTACCTTCATCATCATCAGGTCTCCTCCAAACATTTTGGAGGGGTTTGTCATAATCGCCACGATTGACACGCGGGTTGGCGATCGCAGTATGGTGGTAAATTGCACAGAGAATGATGTTGCCCATTCTCTAATAAGTCCCTAAGTCGCCTTTTACGACACCCACGGGAAGAAATGGGATTGTGCCATTCTTTACGTCCGGCACGATATGGCCAATCTACCTATATACCCATAATAAAATATTGAATACGGTAACATAAATATGACACATACCTTGTTGTATTAGTAAAGTGGGGTTAATGATGATCTGAAAATAATAATAGTGTGGACTCTTCGTACACAATATTATTATTTTCCTTATTATGTGTATAAACTTTAACTGCAACTGACAGTATACTGAAGAGTATTATAATTAAATAAGGATAAACGCCACTCAAATATGAATAATGAATAAATACATTGGGATCAAAGTTTATTTCTTTCGCATGTGTTAATTAATGCAGATACATTTCAAAAAGTTTTATTTAAAAAAAAAATGTTTTCACGCCGATAAAATTCCTGCCTATTATCGAACTTTAGGACTTGGAATTATTTTGTGCTCTAGAGGCAAGATTCATTTTATATGATACTATACTTTATTCTTAAGAAAATTATGTTGATATTTCGGTCATTGAATACTAAAGGGCCACAAATCAAAAAACATAAATTACCTTAAATAATTATTTTAAACATACAATGAGCGATTTGTACAAAACGCTTGCTCACATTCGCTTTCATAAAGAATACGAATTCGCATGAGAATAAAATTCAGATTTGTATGAAACGCTTACTAAGCAAAGTCAAAATATAATCTGTGTGGCTTTGGCCTAAAAATGCAAGTACACCTACTCGTGAACAGGCAAAAAATATTTCCCACATTTTAAATAGCCATCAACTTTATAAAGTAATTATAATTATAAATAAACATAATAATTATTATTAAAAATAATTAAACGTTATTCTGGTTAAAAGACTTTTAATTAAAAAAATGTATTATAATTTATTTTATATTATTTTATTTGTTTAATAAGCTATTTTAATTATAGAGTGTTAAATTTCTGCGGAATTTTTAAATTCACACCATCATAGTACCCGACCATAGCGTGTATTCATAAACGTGACATCTATCGAGGGGTGGGTTTACTAATAATAAATAGGGTAAGTTTAAATGTAGCAATTTCATAGACATTTGTAGAGATGTCGCTAACACAAACAGCGATACGACCCAACTTCCATGGGGACTAAAAGAAAAAAAATTACACTAATGTCTCTATTTCATTTTCATTTTTCCTTTCATAGGTCTGCCGAAAGAAAGGAGACTGGGTGAAATTGGTCCATCGACAAATAATAATATGATGGTAGTATACTCAATTCTTTATTGCATTTCATACGTATTACGTAGATGGTATAATAAAGTAAAAGTTCTATATGGACTCTGTCGGGCACAGCAAAATTAGGAGGGAGGAAGAGGGCTAAGAACCATTTATTCGTATTTATGTAAAGGTAATTCATCTTTACCACGCGCAAAGTGGCATTTAACTCTTAACTGGTAATTTTCAGTCAAAATGCTGGCAAAAGCTAGTAAATAATAATATAATTAGACCAAAGAAAGCTAATGGGGCCGGTTTTTATCCCTATGCATACGTCACAAGAGTAAAAAAACAGAATTAAAGGTCACTCTCCATAACTTTCGGATAATTTCGTAAAATGGCAAAGCAGATAATTATTTTGAGTAAAAGAAATCATGAGTGCTCCAGATTACTTTGAAGTCGTTTGAGGAAATTAAACCACTTTCGTAAAATTATTGGGTTAATGTACCGGTCCCGGCTTGAAATTTTACTTGCAATTACTTGGATTTTTTTGATGTCAGCAGTTCCATTAATAAGGTTTTTTGGCTAAATAATAACAGCCGCAATGGTCAATCGAAGGCTGAGTTACGCTTGCCACAGTCGGTACGTGAATGAGTGACCATTCATTATATACCAAGACCCTTAATAATAATAATATCTTAGGACAACCAACACAACGTTAACTGATCCCAAACTAGGCAGAGCCTGTACTATGGCAACCAGATAACTGATAAACATACTTATATATTTCTAAATACATACATATTATAGATAAATTACACCCAGACACAGAACAACCCTTCCGTGTCTGAAGGGGTCTGCTAGGACCGATGCCTGCCGGGGTCGCAAGATTGTTCGAAAGACATACCGTGACCCTGACACTTAGGCAACTGAAGGAACATGGGTGGGTTTTAGTCCGTAAAAGTCTGACACGCCCTCCCGCTCCGCCCAGAGCGGGAGAAGTCATTTGATGATTTCCCATCCAAAAAAAAAAAACTCTTCCGTGTCTCGGGAAGAAAAAAAGAAAAAGTCTTTATTGTGACTTGCACAGGAAAGCTAGTTAAGGCGTTGGGCCCAGCCATAATTTGTATATCTTTGACAGGCGTAACGGGTCGTCAGAACCCCGAAAGTATAACAACTAGTCTTGCCAAATGGTAACGTGATTACGCAGTAACTGAGTTTTACAGGTCAGATGCACTATTGCTCCCCGTAAAATATCTGTATTTAGCTGCATCCAGTCAGACTGGAAGAAGATCCCAACATAGTTGAGAAAAGGCTAGGTAGATGAATAAGTCCGCTAATGATTACTTACCATCATGGCTCTCGGATTCTCCGAATAATCCACTGAATAGCATTTGTTTTCGTAGGTTTCCGTCAAGAAGTAGCTTAGTCCCTGAAAAGAGAAAAAAAATGAAATAAGAACATGAGGCAAGATCTTGTTACAATGTCGTTATTTTTCTATTACTATGATAGAAGTAGAAATAGAATAGAAAGAAAGAAAAAGTATTTATTTTGCCTTGCACAGAATCTAAACTAAACACGATAAAAAAAACCGACAATCCTGTAGGATGCTGCGACATTTATAAGATAGAAGAAGAAAATTAGTGTCGCAACGCTAATAATCTGATAGGGCCTACTGTGACGTCATGGTCAGGTACTGAAATGAATAGATATAGGACGAAAATATTGCTTTAAAACTCAGGTTTAAGAAACCTTAATTAATGCCTCAATCAGAGCGCGCTGTTGTATTGTCAACTTTCAGCGCTACAACGGGCGTTCAAATGTAACAGCGTGATACAATATTTAGGCATTCATTGTCGTCTTGTGTGTGCATGTAGTGAAAACGGGCAAGAAATTTGTCGACACTAACTATTTTAAAAACTCAAAAATCGGTCCTTTAGATGTGAAAAATCGGTTTTGCTGAACTGTCCCTAAATTCAACTCTCAAGGCAATGGATATATCATTTAAGCAAAGACAATGCACAGTCTACTCGTGCAAAGTAACAAATGGACATAGACGCTTTAATGTTTATTTATTTAAACCGCGGCATACAATAAGTCCATAAAATTTGCAATTAACCGACTACTCGTTGACATCGCGCACTCATGTCTTGATCCTCGCTAACTTGTTTTTAGTTGCTACCTCGACTGACTTCTCGTTGATCACCGGTACTGGGACAGATGTCTTAAGGTCGACTGGCTATAGAGGTCAAGGTTGTGTCATTCCCCAATCAATTATAAAATTTATAATTGATTGGGGAGTGACACAACCTTGACCTCTATTTAATGAAATCTACAATATCTTAAAAGACCAACAGTAGTCAATGAGGATACGCATGTTGACTCTATGAGTCGCCTAATAACCAGTATATCATGTTCGGTACATTTCTTCTTTTAAATTTAACTTTTTTATACAACATATTAATTTTACGGTACTACAGAGCTTTTTGAATTTGTATCTTTGTTTTTTTTATTTATTAATATTAGATTATGTAACTATAAATTACACTAGATTAAGTTGTATCGATTTTGTCTTTTAACAGCTAGCTATTTTGTAAAATAATCTGTGGATAACGTTGATAGTAGTGTATATGTTACTACTATAGACTAAGTGTTTTGATCATTTTATGTATACTGCTGTTTGTTATCCCTAATAAAATAAAATAAATAATTGACTCAGCTTCTCGCAGTCCACTGATACACTCTCAAGTTATACCACAACACCCGGTTCTTTGCCTTCCACATCTTTATCAGCCTATTATGTTCCCACAGCTGGGACAGAGGCTTCCTTTCGATGAGAGGGACTGAAAATTATCCTTATCAAACAAGCGGGTCTAGAGCGAGTCAGTAGGTGTCACATTTTTTTTTAAATACTTTATTAGTAAGAACAAAATTCTTAGTAATTAATTACGATCTAGCCAAAAAGCCTAATAAGCAGTTTAACTCTAACTTAATATGTTACGTAATAGATTATTTGCACAAGTCATCATTTGCACATTTACACAAGTCCGTTGCACTTTCTTAGAGTCTAATACAATTTTTAAACACCATGTTCATGTGTTATATGTATAGCACAATATTATTACTATTATTAACTCACTATTTACACTACACTTATTCAAAAGGTTTAGTTCTTTTTAGTCTTCGCACTAAGTGTTGTGTTGTGTTGTCTAGCAGCTCGATTGCCTCATCATTCACGTGTCGGTGAAGTCTGTGTTCGTGGACTTCAGCAAATTTTTGTATAATGGTGGTAACGAATTCCATTTTTAGGTCACGGTGAAGGTCTTAATTTTTTTATGTACCAGGGTGCATTGACAGCATCCCTCAGTGCTTTATTTTGGAATTGTTGGATTATTTTCACGTTGCTTTGTTTAGTACAGCCCCAAAGTTGGATACCATACGTCCATATTGGCATCAGAGGGGTAATTTCGAAACTTTTTATCGGTAGGAATTGGTTTAATATTCATAGTTAAACAACATTCATTGCGTTATTTACGTTGCTGAGCCACAATTTATTCGAACAAATGACGCAATGGCTTAGAAATAATCTTCAATCCCATTCAGATTCTGATAAATTGTGCGTTTCGCAATTCGGGTGCTGAATATGCTTGTATGGTTGTAGGTGTCACATGTTGTTAAATTTTTGGTTCTGGGATATGCCTTCAAGGATTCTTTTACCTCTTCAGAGCAGTGGTGATTAAATAATCCATCTTCATCGTCATTTCAGTTGAAAAACGTCTACTACTGGACATAGTCCCCCCTATTTTCGGTTGCCATGATCGCCACGCTTGGCAGGCGGGTTGGCGATTGCTGTAAAATGCATAGAGAACGCTGCTGCCCATTCTCTAGTCAGACCCTTAGTCGCCTCTTCCGATATCCACGGGAATGAATGGTATAGTGCTTTACGTCCAGTGACACACGGAACATTAAATAATTAAAACAAAGTAAAGTCTGTCTGGGCTCGAACCTAACTATCAATATTCGTAAGTCGCGGCTTTTACCACTACGCCACTGTATCCAGTCTACGCCAGTCAAATTTCCAAGGTCGGCGACACATCTACTTGTCTTCATTGGTGTCATTCATTTAACAATGGCTGCTATTAGCGTTAAACGACACTTCATGGCATTCTGAGTCGTAATGTTAACGGTGGCAGCAACTTCAAATGGAATTACGTTTGAGAATTCGGCTGTTAAAATGTTAAATACTCTCTTTTCCTTTGTTCGACTTTCGGAGTCATTATGCTACCTAAAAACTGCATTACATATTAATTTGTATAAGTATCACAGACAGTAAATTCTTTAAACCGAAAACGGAACATACGTGATAAAATAACTGGCGACGCCCTACGGATTGACATAATTCTTAATTTCGTAGTATTATGATAGTAAAAGTATAATTTTTCCTAATAAAGTTGTAACAGCTGTTTTAGCGTAAAAGCATAACAATGAAACATACAAAAAACTTAAAGTATTTTTTCTTTTAAATGTAATTATAGTTTAGACTGGCGACGCATCACCGCACGGGTGCAATGGCAACATTTCCAATAAAAAAATGTTTTTGTGATAACAGATAGTATCTACAGATATCTCGATGATTTCTGTAGGTACTATCTGTTATAACTAATTTATTAATTATGAGTATTAATATCCAAGTAAACCTTCCGGAATAAATACTCAGAATTACGGTGTTTACAACAGTATTTATGTTTTTTATCTATATTACCCAGCGGATTTGCCAGCATATTCATCATCATCATCATTATTACAGCAGTAAGACGTCCACTGCTGGACTTAGGCCTCCCCAAATTTGGGGGGCTTTGCCATAATCGCCACGTTTGGCAGGCGGGTTGGCGATCGCAGTATGGTGGCAAAATGCACAGAGAACGCTGCTGCCCATTCTCTAGTAAGTCCCTTAGTCGCCTTTTACGACACCCACGGGAAGAAATGGGGTGGTGTTATTCTTTACGTCCGGCACCACACGGTACCCAGCATCAGGCCAGCGTATTAAACAATAATAAACCTTCCTCTTGAATCACTATCTATTGACGAAACCCGCATTAAAATCTGTTATGTAGTTTAAAAGATCTTAGCGTACAGACGCGCGAAGCAGTTTTGTTTTATACTATGCAGAAATTTATGTATTTTTGTACATAATGTATTTTATCACACATACAAATCCGATGTTTAGTTTAAAATGTAAGTGGTCACAAAAACAGACACAAAAAGCCACTTTGTTGTACCAAAAAGCGATTTTATTTTGATCACTATATCATGTATAGACAAATATCTTCAAAGATAACTAACGTCACTTGGAAAGCTGCCACGCTAAAATGAAATTGGGCTATAAACACATCACAACTGCCGAATGTCAGACGACCAACGGGGCTAAATTTACGACCCAATGAGTCCCTATTGCCCTCTCTCATTCCTCCTCTTTCTCCGACTCCTTTAACAAGAACTGGACCTTCATCACTCCAGCCAAAAGATGTCCACTGCTGGAGATCGGCTTGCCTCGATTTGGGGGGGTTTGCCATAATCCCCACGCTTGCCAGCCGGGTTGGCGATCGCAATATGGTGGTAAAATGCATAGAGTACGCTGCTGCTATTTTCTAGTTAGTCCCTTAGTCGCGTCTTACGATATCCACAGAAAGAAACGGGATTCATGTCGTGCTATTCTTTACGTTCAGCAACACACAAAACTAGACCTTAGCAGCTCTAAACTATTTATGACTTGGGAAGCAACAAAGGCATTTAATTGTATACATACCCTTAGTGATGGCAATATAGCACTTTTTATCTTATTGACTGTATGGTAATATTACATTATAAGTACGGTTTATTGTATTTTGTCTAATCTACAAAAATCCTGACTTGATTTTTGTACGTCATTTTAGGTTGACCACTGAAAATCAACGCTGTGCTGTGGGTCCCATACCACAGCATCATGCTGAGTGGAAACCGTTACAGCTAGGGCACACAGCATAGCGGCTGCCGACTATTTTTGTTATGTTCCTAAGTATAGAACCGTATTGTGTTTATGTTTTTTTTTAATGTGTTCTCATCTTTTTGTATGCACATATTTCTGTGACAAGTAAATCTATTTTTCTTTCTTTCTAAACATTAATAATAATAGATAGATAAGTATAGATAAAAAGTACTTACCACAATAGCAATAAATATACTCATGGCAATCTGGAACACGTTGTAGACCATCACCAAATGTTTCAAGTTGTATGGCTTCTTGTCCTTCATGTATCTTGGACCAGCTTTGGTACAGAAGTAGAGATACGTCGCCAATATTGTCAACAGAGGACCAGGCCCTGGTACTAGCCACCAGTCCTTTGTTCGTGGATCTGGAGAAGGAATAAGGACATTTATTATTTATTTGCTTTTGACTGCCGCTTCGCCCGCGTGGATATCGGAAATTTTGGCACGGGGACGTACAATCGCGATAAAAGTATAATTTATCTTAACTCAGGCCATGGTCTACCTGTGTGCCAAGTTTCATGGATATCCGTCAAAGCGTTGAGGCGTGAAAAGGTAACAGAGACAGACAGAGTTACTTCTGTATGTTTAATATTTAATAGTATACACAATAACCTATGGAGAGACACCATATTCACATCGTACATTTAACATAGTCGCAAAGACATCGATGTGCTGTGCTGTACATAATTCTGAACCTCCCTGCGTCGAAGATTTTCGTCGGTGATTTATAATAAAAATAAACATGCTGTTTCATACATTTAGATCGCGTAGGTATTGCTCTTTCATAAAACAACCAATTTTATTTTGATATACGGCGAACATTGTCATTGCTAGGGGGTTAACAATCATATGCTGAGGTTATTATGGTTTCAGTTTAAGCGTCCATATCTCAGCCGAAATTTAAAGAATATTTCTGTAACACTAGATTAAAAAACAATAGACTAGCTTTTGCCAATGGCTTCGCCCGCGTATTATACATATAAAACTTACTCTTGAATCACTCTGTTTGTTGATAGAAATCGCATTAAAATCCGTTGCGTAGTTTAAAAGATCTAAGCGTACAGACGCGGGAAGCGACTTTGTTTTATACTATGTAAATAAAAAATATTCGAGAGCATGGAAATATGGATCTCCAGTTCGCGAAAAATATTATAGATTTTTATAAAGACATTCTTAGCAGCAGTCTGGGTCCTCGATTTAGGCTCGTTATTAGGTATATTGGCAGTAATATATCATAATTTGCTAAATCCAGATGTATTTTTCATGTCTGAGTGATCTACAATGAAGGTTTTACAGTCAACGAGAACAAAAGTATTGTGTAACGTCAGAAATACATAATCGTGGTTGATAACAGAAAACCATATAAGTCGAATTCATTGCACATCCTTTAATATTATTTTGTTAGGTTTATCCTTAAATAATAAATTGGTTGGTCACATTTGATGATTTCATTTTGCTTCTATGTAAAAGTTATGAGTCACAAACATGAATAAAAAAATATATAAGTTAGACTTTTAAAACTTTGTTTAATATGTATATGCATATTAACTTTAATAATCATAAAGTCGATTTTTCTTCTGAGGATTTAACAGCAGGGCTTAGAATCTATTATTATTTCAAATATTTATTTTATTATTTATGTACACACAGTAAAATTCATACAATGCAATTATAATTGGAGAATAATGGTGATTTATTTATGACATAAAAAAAATCCTGGGTATATATAAAAGTAGTTTTTATTAATTAATTTTATAGGGAACTTACCCGACAATTCTTCAAATACATATTGATATCCTTGCACTGCTTGCTGCACAACCGCCATGTTTCAGAAATATTGTTTAATATTTCCCAAAAATGTCACTTAAATTATAATCACTATTTTATTCACTTATCTTATTGGTATTACATTAATCAAATAAATTATAAATATTCGGAAATATTATCCACTTGACAAGCCAATCGAACCTGCCTGCGCAAGCGCCACTTACAGACTAACAATAATTAAGATGTTTTATGTTTTATATTTCACCAGCTGTTTAAGAGTTCGCACGGGTCACTTTATTTTCAAAGATTTGCAGTCATTATTATATTTTGGGAATTGATTAAATATTTTTATTGCAACCGTTTACTTTAAATAATATTATTTTTGACTGTGAAACGATTTAAACCTTTGGCAGTGTTTATTTCGAGAACTATGATTTGAATAATATTTGAATTACTTGAATAGGTAGAATGAACAAATATGAGATTATAGGTAGTGTCTGTTTTATAACCTTACATTACCAATCTCAAGTAGTATTTAATGGTATCTCTGAGAAGAACTATTGGAAGTGTAGTACAATAACTGCAATAATTCAAATCATGTCGTTTTATGATTGTTTTACGTTCGGCTATGAGACTGTAATGGGTTATTTTATGAATTAAGGATAGGTGTAACAGTTTTCCTGTAAGTTCGTCAAGCGTTAATTGGTGCAAATGTTATAATCATACCCTGGAAGTTATAGTTTGTTATGAATTAACAATTTATTAATAATATCACGATTTTTCACGCGAATACAATTACAAGTCACGTTGACAACGCTGTCAATGTTTTTTTTTAAAGCGCACTATAGTAAACATACTTACCAACCTCATTTTTGAAATACGTAGACAAAAATATTGGTTTAACGTACTCCTTTTGCCGTTTATGTTCATACATCTGGTCATACACGCACGCCTGTTACCTGTACTACGCACCTGACCCTTCTGAAGAACATCACCAGTACTAGGGTATCCCCTTCTGGCGTGACCAGTCACATCTGCCTTGTAAATAACTTGTGTTAGCCGCCCTTCATTCATTCTCTCATGATGATCAAACCATCCAAGCATACTCTTGTCAATTTAAGGATCGTACGTAACAGGTGTACCGTGTGGTGCCGGACGTAAAGAATAACACCACCCCATTTCTTCCCGTGGGTGTCGTAAAAGGCGACTAAGGGACTTACTAGAGAATGGGCAGCAGCGTTCTCTATGCATTTTACCACCGTACTGCGATCGCCAACCCGCCTGACAAGCGTGGCGATTATGGCAAAGCCCCCCAAATTTGGGGAGGCCTAAGTCCAGGAGTGGGCGTCTTACGGCTGAAATGATGATGATGACGTAACAGGTGGCGTTCTGTAATTTCTGCGTACCCCCAAGGGAAAAGGCGTGAGTGTATTTATATTGATTTTACTCATTTATTCAGCATCGATCAATTATTAGTATATCTACTTACTTTAATGTATTATATGATATCTAATGTAAATTACCCACAAATTACGCGGATCTTTGGTTCCGTTCGAGAATCTTAATCTATTAAATTAAATTCCCATTATTAAAACAAATTAGTTGCAACGATAACTGATGTCTTAATAATCCCTAACTTATTAGTAACCTTAACTATCCTCTTAGAAACGACAAAAAATTACGTAAGTTTGTGTCATTAATCATTATACAAATTGGTAATTCATTAGACTCTCATACTACGACAGTAGACACAGTTTTTTTTTTAAATATTAACTAGAATCGTTCTAGGAATTTATTAGGAAGGGCTTTTGACTATGTGCCGCAAGGGTCGATCGCTGGACGCTGGACGCTGTTAATCAGTGGATGGGTGACCATCTTTACATACCAATACCCTCGTCTTGGATAGCACGTTAAGCCATTGATCCCAGCTGTCATTCGTGAATCTTTGACAGTTGTTACGGATCGTCATAAATCCGTAAAAGTGAGTTGCGGGTCGTCATAAGCCCTAAAGTCTGACAACCAGTCTTACCAAGGAGAATTGTGTTATGAAGGTCAGAGATACTGTCGCGTCGTTAAATACTTGGATTTAGCTGCATCTGTGTGTCGGTTTTTAGGGTTCCGTTGCCAAATGGCAAAAAACGGAACCCTTAAAGATTCGTCATGTCTGTCTGTCTGTCTGTCTGTCTGTCTGTCTGTCTGTCCGAGTATGTCACAACCACGTTTTTCCGAAACTATAAGAGCTATGCTGTTGAAACTTGATAAGTAGATGTATTCTGTGAACCGCATTAAGATTTTCACACAAAAATAGAAAAAAAACAATAATATTTGCGGTTTCCCACACATAGAACTGAAACTCAAAAACAAAATTTCATCAAACCCATACGTGTGGGATATCTATGGATAGGTCTTCAAAAATGATATTGAGGTTTCTAATACCAGTTTTTTCTAAACTGAATGGTTTGCGCGAGAGACACTTCCAAAGTGGTAAAATGTGTGTAACTTCTAAAATAAGAGAATGATAAAACTAAAAAAAATATAGATGTACATTACCATGTAAACTTCCACCGAAAATTAGTTTGAACGAGATCTAGTGAGTAGTTTTTTTTTAATACGTCATAAATCGTAAACCGCAATTTACCTTACATTCAATCAACTCAAATATAAAAATTAAAAAAATAATAATTTCATAAACATAAACCTTATGCATAAACCGTGAATACGTGCAGGTTTGTACGGAACCCTCGGTGCGCGAGTCCGACTCGCACTTGGCCAGTTTTTTAAACATCTCGACTTAACGAATACGCTAACGAACGGCGCTCTGATTGGCCCTGAATTGGTGAAGGGCCAATCGAAGTGCCAAACGCGGTCGATGCGTAAAGTTGAGATGTTTAAAAAAACTCACACAAGAGCCTCTATTTAAACTGGAAGCCGACCCCAAAAATAGTTTGGAAAACCAGGCTGATGACCATTCTAGGAATTTATTCAATGGGCAGGTATAAAAAAATGTGACGATAACCTGGATAGAAAAAATATCCTCCATTTCTTATAGGTAACTTTGCATGCAAGATGCGTCTTTAAAGCGAGTATCTTGCATGCAAAGTTACATTGATTTAAACCGATTTCGGCAGCTGTCCCTAATCTATACTAATTATAAAGCTGAAGAGTTTGTTTGTTTGTATGTTTGTTTGTCTGGTTGAACGCGCTAATCTCAGAAATGACTGGTCCGAATTGAAAAACTCTTCTTGTATTGGGTAGCCTATTTACCGAGAAAGGTTATAGGCAATATAACATTACGCTACAATTAAAAGGAGTGGAGCAGCGAAGGAAAATGTTCGAGTACTGGCAGGCAATACGATGCGATGGGAAGGGTCAGGGGAGCAAAAATTTGACGCGGACGAAGTCGCGGGCAGAAGGAAGTTATAATATAAAGTAAGTTTTCTTCATTTTTTTTTAATTTTATGATTGTTTATGTAGTTAAGTATTGAGTATGAATGTCGATGGCTATAAGAGTAGAGGGAGACCCCAAGAAAGGATTAATGGTCTTTGTGAAGTATGATAAAGATAGAAAGGGGGTGACTACTGATGTGACGACTAATAGAGAAGTGTGGAAGAAAAAGACATGTTGAGCTGACTTCAAATAAATTAGAATAAGGGTTGGAGAGTGATGATGATGTTTGGTTACGTACCTAGTTACTAGAAGGTATTATAAAATGAATTCAATATGTAAGTGCTTTTTTTTTTGGATGGGAAATCATCAAATGACTTCTCCCGCTCTGGGCGGAGTGGGAAGGCTTGTCAGACTTTTACTGACTTAAACTACCCGTGTTCCTTCAGTTGCCCATGTGCCAGGGTCACGGTATCTCTTTCGAAAAATCTCGCGATCCTGGCAGGCATAGGTAAGTGCTCATCGAGTATTCCGGGATATCGCCAAGCGATTGGCCGAATCTTCACGTGACCAGAGGGCTGGCCTATTTTTAGGTCAAAGAATCAGCATTGCCATCCAACGTGGCAACTTTGCTAGCCTTCTGATGGGCACTTTTCCCACCGACAGCGATACGAATGAATTCTTTGATTTCCAGAGAGCTCTTCCCTTTTTTTACCTTTATTTAATTGTACATAATATAGTTATTTAGTGTTAGTTTGTATATTGTATTATAGGTAAACACGGCAACAAGTTATACATTTCCAGTAAAGACTGACTTCTCATTGTACGAAAAGCCTATACAATGCGGGGTCAGCTAAAACTGGAACTACTATAGCTTATATACATCGTCAACCTACATTTCGGTAACGTCATATTATTGTTATTGTGTTTTATGTCCTCGTTCAATTTGCTTTGTTATTTCTGAATGTATTTTATAAAATTCTTTGGTTTTAGTTTTACATTCTGCTCACAAGTGCACCCCATTTTGTACTAACTTCTACCAATCCAAAAATTGTAACTTCCAACATTATTCTCCAGTATAGCGACTTTTCCTAACAACATTCAATAAATTCTAAAAATAGGAAGTAAACTCAAATAAAAATGATATGGATCAAAATAAACGATTCCAAGAATACTAGGTACATATATGAGTCAACTATTCACAATATTAGATAATATTGTTTGCAGTTACTACTCTGAAGTGCCAATATCAGTCAACTGAAGAGGTTGATTAGATGCAATTGATAACGGAAAGGCTACATTGAATCATCGTTTGCAGTTTGACATGACGTCATCGATACTAAACGTCCATTCCCTATTGATAAAGTAGCTGATTTATTCTTTAAAAAATCTCAGCGAGACAACTGACTCGATCGATCAATTTGTGAAGCTGTTATCGCCACCCGGTAAGGACCAGGGTCGGGTCGACGGCGCGTAGTGTTGAGGAAGCGCGTAGAGATGTCAGCAATACTGAAGGGGTCCGCTAGGACCGATGCCTGCCAGGGTCGCGAGATTCATTCGAATGAGTTACCATGGCCCTGGTATATGGGCAACTGAAGGAACACGGGTGGGTTTTAGTCAGTAACAGTCTGGCACGCCCTTCCGCTCCACCCTAGAGCGGGAGACCTCATTTGATGATTTCCCACCCAATAAAAAGCTGTTATTATTTAGTCACAGACTCCTCAATGAGTATTTCATAAAAAAGTCATTCAATGGGATTATACAATATTAAAGAGTTGTATTGGTTCTCTTTATGATTATATCATACATTTTTGCTCCCCTGACCCTTCCCGTCGCATCGAATTGCCTGCCAGCTTTCGTCCATTTTTCGTTGCTGCTCAGCTCTTTTTGATTGTAGTGTGATTTTATATAGCATATAACTTTCCTCAATAATAAGGCTACCCAACATAAAAATATTTTTTTAATTGGGATCAATAGTTACTGAGATTACCGCGTTCAACCAAATAAACAAACAAACTCTTCAGCTTTATAATATTAAAATATATATTCCATGAATCCCTATTTAGGAAGGTCTAAAATCACATCTTACAAATTGTTAAAAAATTAAGATTATTTGAATTTCGCGGGGTACCCTACCGTTAATCCTTGTGCATAATAGACAGCTCACGAAGCAAGCACATAAGTTTTCATAGTGACATTTGTACACAATAAATGAGTAAATATCAGACGCTTCACGTTTTCTATATTTTTGTCTTTTTTTTTCGACTTTTTACCGTGTGCAATGAAACTGAACGCAAAACTATTTAAAAGTTAACCACCTAGGCACTCTACCAAGATCCTCATGCTTAGAGCTTATGTGCTCATATACTTACACGAGCGGAACGCGAGAACTGCAAAGGAACAACCGGCAGCCGTCGAAGTGTGTTAAACGCTTCGTTTGTTTTCAGAGGCCCGGAGACCTTGTTACGTTAAGATGGTCACCTATCCACGGAAAACCTTGCCAAGCGTACCGTAACCTGATTAATTTACCAAGGCGGCTGCTATTGCTTACCCATTAAACCCTCTAAAATCTCTGACATTTTAAATTACAGAATTGTATTAGTTTTGGTCGAGTAATCACAAAAGGTAGGTACTATAAAACTTTACAAAACAAATCACTCGTTTTCATGATACATGAGGTGACACATACTTACATCGAAAGTTTTTTTTTAAACTGTCCTACCTTAGCAGGTGTGCATTATAATATATATTACTCATTCTTTTATCTATTACAAAATATAAAGATTAGACAACAGCTTGTTTATCAATTTGCTATACCTAATTCATCATAGTCAATGTGTGGACTATTTATTTATTTTAATTTTATTATTCATGTACACACAGTAAAAAAACAGAGTGATAAGCAGAGGTCGGAGTAGGCAGATTGATTTTACGTACTCGCATCATGAATAGTCATAGAAATCAAAACAAGGATAAGCCTTTTTTCCAGGATTTCATTTTGGTACTTACGGGATTGAATCAAATATTGTGAAAGTAAGGATTTTTAAACTAGGTACTACATTAGAAATTTATTGAATGCGATAGATAAAGTTTAAAATGGTTTTTTTTTTACTGTAGAAGGCCGGTGTCCTATATAGTACTATTAAAAAGACAGCAAAAGGATAAACATTTCTTATTCATATTG
This sequence comes from Aporophyla nigra, assembly GCA_947507805.1. Lineage (NCBI taxonomy): Eukaryota > Metazoa > Arthropoda > Insecta > Lepidoptera > Noctuidae > Aporophyla > Aporophyla nigra. The sequence goes on from OX382295.1 coordinate 25,046,783, forward strand.
ATGTATTCTTTATTCTACACATTACAACATTTGAAATTAGTTTCAAAATACTGGAATCCCAGAGGCTTATCCGTGCTAATATATACATGCCAGTTCATTGATCCCATTTCAATCTACTTACTCCGACCTCTGGTGATAAGGCATATTAATACAATTGAGTACAAAGGTACTGTGTGATCTCTTACTCAGTTAATTTTAATTATAATATGGCAGCTTGAGTAGTTAATGCGGCCTAGAAAGATGTCCTTTCTTTGGTATTGTCTGCCGAATCATTGTGCGCTCTTATGTTCTTTGTTGAGCTGCAGCTCTATTACTAACAAATACGTGCACTGACTGGACAGGTCAATCTGTATGGTTCGTTCCTCAAAAAACCACTTCAGACACCAATGTATGTCTTCAGATGACCTGACCACGATTATTTCCGGATTTTTATATACTCATTAATATTTAATATTATTTAAACGAATATTATTCATGCAATGACATGAATATTTACGTTGTGAAGTATTATAATGTTTTAATTATCGTGAATGTGAACACTACGTGGCTGTTTTTTTTTCTTTCTTTTTCCTCATTGTGCTTTAATCTTGTTTTGGCAGTTTGAGTAATTTATACGGTCGACACAAATGGCCTTTCTTTGGTATTATTCGTCAAACCGTTGAGCTCCTTAAGTTCAGAGTTGAGCTGCTTGATTGCTGATAAATACGTACACTGATTAGACAGCTCCTCACAATCTGTTTAGTGTTTTTCTCAAAATACCATTTCCGATACCAGTCTTCATATGATCTGACCAAGATTATGTCTGGACTTTAAAAGACTTCAGACTTCAGAAGTCAGCTTCTGAGTTTGTTTCGGCCTAGAAAGGCCGGACCGGTCGGACCGGACCAGCCGATCGTTTGCTATCTGACTACTCTGGAGAAGAATCTCAGAGTAGTCAGATAGCAAACGACGAGTTTATCTAATTTAAAAAAATACCGTTGACGTGTAAAAGTTTTTTTACAAACCTACTAGAAGAAATAAAATAATTTATCATTTAACAATAGACATTTCAGTCGGGTGAATGTCTAGTTTTATAGGACAACCACATTACGTAGGAATGAACGTTTATATAACGGGTGTTGACATTCAACGTCTTGGATCGGTTAACTAATGAATTCATTTTTCACTTTTGATTCATTTTGTGTTTCACGAGTGAAAAATGTGGGATTATAGACAAAAATTAACAAAACAATCTATTTTCGGCTTGGCTTTCGTGAAGTTAGCTGTCAGCTGTCAACCTCTAGAATGACGAATGACGTTCCTCAACGGCAGAGGTAACTGCAATGTTTAAGATCGACGGCGGGCGGCTGTTGAAAATCGTCGTCATGTATGACGGAACTGTTCCTCTTAAAAAGTCTGCAATAGCATAACAATATGTCTATCTTTTAAAGTTGGATCACTATAACGTTTTTGATTATAGTCAAATCTAAATATTATTAAGCTGAAGTTTGTTTAGTTGCACATACTAATCTCAGGAACTATGTTTAGTGTTGGATAGCCCACTTATCGAGGAAGGCTTTAGACTATATAACATAACGCTGGGACCTCTAGGAGCCGAGCAAAAAGAAAAAAAAAGTCACGAAAATGACGACCTCTCACGGGCAGGCGATTCGATGCGACGGGGTGGATCGGGGGAGCAAGAAATTTGACGCGGGCGAAGTCGCAGGTAGAAGCTAGTGTATTGTAAGTATCCAAAATAAATGTTCAAAACTATATTAAAAATAGCAATAAAATGTGCTGTATGGGGTTGAGCGAGTTTATAAGATCCAAGGTTATCCTTGGTTCTCCTAAACTCACAAACAGACAAGAAAAGGGGCTTGGTTTCATGACATTGTTTAGATTGGTCATATTATGTTTTATCGTGCTGTTAATCTATGAACAAAAGTGTCACTATAATGAGCAATTGAGAAAAATGGCGGATCATGGTCCATGAAAACACGATGTTTCAGATAATTATAGTCATCATCGTCTGTGTAATGCTTATGGTCAATTATTGTTGTTTTTAGAAACGAAGAAGAAATTATGCATTATTCGATCAAGCTACTGCACTGTTTGCATTTATGTTAATAGTCCTAAAACATCAAAATGATGATAGGTTAGCGAAAAAGTTTTTAAGAAGTTTTGAAGCTGACATACTGGCTATAATTTCGGTATCATTTCGTGAATTCAAATTAGGAACAATGGATTTTCAAATTTGTATTCCGGAAGCCTTTCCTCCTCTGTATCTGGTCCTCTCGTATTTGTGGGTGATTTGATGAAATTTTATTTCAGCTAGACGCACGGGCGAGGTGTGGTAAGACGCCTCTCCATGCGGGCCAGCTAATAACTACGTTGTAAATGAAATTTAGAAAAGCTGAAGAAAAATTTCGAGTTATGGTCTAAAAACGTGATTTTTCACGGATTTTTTTTTTTGAAAAACCTCTAATAACTCCACCGAACAAGACTCCAGCTCGCGAAACGATCGCCGAAATACAGGTAAGGCAGGTAAGTAACTATTCAACTAACACAAATAGGATTAACAGTAAGAATTTTGAAATAAAAATAAATATGTGGTTCAGTACAAAAAAAAATCTAAGTCAATAGCAAAAAATGTTTTTTTTTTCGCGATTTGTCAATTCTTCCAGTTCAGATAGTCAGACGCTACCTAAATACAAGCGATTCAGCTGAAAACATAGCGTGGAACACCAAACCCCACTCTACTATTAAAGACATTTATTTGTTCCCACTGCCTGTCAATTCTGGTAATCCTGTGGCATCCTGTCAATTCTACTGCATCCTGCTGATAATTCTGCTGATCCTACTGATCCTGCTGACCATGCTTCATCCTACTTATCCTCTTGTGGAGTCCGAGCCTCCTGAGCTGCGCGAAGACACATCTCCACCTTGTTTTTATATTATGTGTTTTTTTTTTGTAGTATGTTGCGGTTAGAGCTCACGCAAATCATATCGTTAGACACCTGAAGTACGCAAGCTTCTTCTTCAGCTTGGACATAGCCAGCGAAATGTAAATTTATAACTTCATATGAGCCGTTCCGGTACCGTGTGGTGCCGGACGTAAAGAATAACACCACCCCATTTCTTCCCGTGGGTGTCGTAAAAGGCGACTAAGGGACTTACTAGAGAATGGGCAGCAGCGTTCTTTATGCATTTTACCACCATACTGCGATCGCCAACCCGCCTGCCAAGCGTGGCGATTATGGCACAGCTCCCCAAATTGGGGGAGGCCTTAGTCCAGCAGTGGACGTCTTACGGCTGAAATGATGATGATGACGATGTTATGAGCCGTTCTGAAATTCAAAGAATTTACCATCAATAAGTACCTAGAGACTGGCGGTTCTGTGCACCATGAGCGTACGTAACTTCACCTGACCTCAGTAGAGGTCCATGAAAGCTTCGAAACTTTCATGAACTAACTGTTTGTGCTCGAACTGTTTGAAAAAGGCTCGAAGACCGTGGACTGAAACTTCATAAGACAGCCAATGGTCTGAAACTGACACGAGCTCATAGAGTGGTATGACTACATTTGGTGCACAAACATTTGTATCGGAGTCAACGTCAATGGAGCCAGGTTCTTTTTAGTGATGAAACCACGATAATGCTGTATGGCAATGATGACTGTAGGAAAGACTAACAAAGACAAGGAGAACATTTTCAGCAATGTTGCTTTAAACAGGAGCTATGGCAGAAGGAACACGGGTAAGTTTTAGTCGGTAAAAGTCTGATACGCATAAAGTATCCATATTTTCTTCAAATATCTTAGAAATTGAAACAGACAAATGTTTTGGAACATCTAGAGAGCGCTTATCCTTTTGAATTTGAATAAGTGTGGTGCGTAAGCGTAAAATACCTTGTTGAATAATATTCGTATATTTTAAATCATAAAAATAATATAACAAGTTCCGGCTTTACTACGTGACTGTACTAATAATGTAATTGAGCAGATGACCAAAATCTCTAATATAATTGTTCCATGTGGGGCTGGACGTAAAAAATACCACCATCTAATTTCTTCCCGTGGGTGTCGTAAAAGGCGACTAAGGCACTTACTAGAGAATGGGCAGCAGCGTTCTCTATGCATTTTACTACCATACTGCGATCGCCAACCCGCCTGCCAAGCGTGTCGATAAGTGTGATCAAACAGTTTTCAGAAGCTCAAAAGTCTTAAAACCAGTCTTATCACGGAGTATCCTGTTACTCAAACTGGGGGAGGTCTATGTCCAACAGTAGACGTCTTGCGGCTGAAATGATGATGTTGATATATTGTTACTTACAAAATTCTCAGACATCATCTAACTATTGTATTCCACTGTCAAGCATCCAAGACAAATAAGTATTGGGGGAAACTCACAACTAAACAACTCAGAAGAGGTGGAATTCTTGGATAAAACTTGGACCAGATGTCGGCTTAGGTATATATGTATGTATACCATGTTTCCATTAAAGTCCTTAAAACCAATATACTCCTAATATTCTATTCTCCTAATAAGTCCTGGAAAACGATATCTAATAATTTACCTCTTTATACTTTACTAGCTTTTGCCGACGGCTTCGCCCGCGTATTATACCTACATTTAAAACTTCGATGAAAATCGCATTAAAATCCGTTGATTAGTTTAACCTCCTGGATTCCGGAAAAAAAGTTGTCGGATATTATTATTTAATTGGAGTTTTTTGACGTGTCTGTTAAACTCAAAATGACGTTTGGTGCAGTGTTACTAGTTTACTAAGGTTACACAACTACCATAAAACGATTATTTCCGAAAACATTTCACAGATGATTTTAGAACAAATTCAAATGCGAGAAGCAACTTTGTTTTATACAATGTAAATATTTTAAAATCCGTTCGTCCCATAATGATCTCATTTTATCTCACTTTACATTGTTTATTGTTTAGTGCTATGTAAGTGGGCAATCGCATTACTCGTATGTATTGTTAGTCTTCTAATTTTATTTTGTTATTTGTTAATAATCTTACGTTTGAGAAGTATTTCGTCATTTTTGATATTTTTTTCAACATTAAAGCTTTTAGCTTTATTATTATTGTGGGATCACCTATTCATAAAACTACTGATTATCCTGTAATTAGTAACTGTGTAAGTCCAAGGTTATTACCGCAGTACATACTGTATATTATACAGTGAAGCTGTTGGAGTACCTTGATAAGTCTTTACATAGTCAAAACCAAACAAAGTCGCTTTCCGTATTTGTACGCTAAGATCTTTTAAACTACGCAACGGATTTTAATGCGGTTTTCATTAATAGACAGAGTGATTCAAATTCAGAGTGAAAAAGATTTATATGCAGGTATAATCGGCTGGCGAAGCCGTTGGCAAAAGGTAGTAACTGTATAAACGTGAAAATTTCTGAAAATAATCCTTAACGACTTTCTCATTATTTATTTATTTAAACTTCTCGCACACAAAAAAGGCAGGTGGGGATCAGTATAATCATTTTAATTTCAAAAGCAGTATTTGACCTTACTGGCCCCTGTGACTGTATTTTTAAAATGCAACTACATGTTATACAGACAAGGAAATCAAGCATATGACGTAGGTACAACATATGACTATTTTTACATAAGTGGAATATACGGGATAAACCGGTGACGTAGGTAGTTGAAACACATTATTAATAAACCAGTAATTACGAACACTATTAGTCAATCAATATGTATTATTATTTCATTCGGATTGTTTGTCTTCTTCTAAGTGTTCAGGCACAACTGTTTTAACATTTTTTGGCCTGAAACTTCGTTACTTCCACTGCGTTGTCGGTAACAGCGTGGACGTCACCTTAGCTGCATTTTTTGGGACACAGATGGCAAGACAGGAGGTAGAGTACAGTTTATGAAACAGCTCCACATCCATCCTGCTGCTGTTCCGTCGAGGTAGCGCCAATTTACGAGGTTCGACTTACGTATTCCCACTTGGGTTTGGAGACTGTTCAGGGACCCACCAGATGCTCGTCTGATGACCTAAAAGCCCATGTACTTAAGCTGTATAACAACAAAATCGTTGACGAACTAGTCATAGCTCGAAGATTCACCAATAGCGATCGATTAATTCAGCCTTATCGGTGCTTTAATAGTTTTTTTTTATTATTATTTATTTAGGTTAGCTAACAATTGTTTACACTATTCATTTAAAATAATTTCCTTTAAGATGACTGCAACAATTACTTATAGGCTTAAGAGCGCCCTTCCCAGTCCGACGAACGGCAACGCGAGCATGGCCAAAAAGCTTGTTGTTTCATCCAGCGCAATGTCAGAACAAGAGGCAAAGCGAAAAGAGAGAGAAAGCGCCTGAGCGCTTGCGGGCGCTCGGCCGGTAGCGAGCCATTCATAAACCATAATATCGTATCGCGCGCGTGCCTCGCTACGCGCACACAGTTATTATCTATAGTTTTGTACATTTCTCTAAATGCAGGTTCATAAAAACCTACATTTATTACGTATTATTAGCCTCGGAGATATGTATGTATGTGTTGTATTTTTACCAATCTAGGTACCGAACGTGCTATTTTGACAACATAGAAATTATTTATAACATAGTATTTTCGTATTTTTTGCATATACCTAAGCACCTCATGGGCGAACAAAGAAAGTCAGACTGATTCTCGTAAAATCTTTCTAGTAAAAACTGCGCTACTAAGAGTAGGCCAATTCGCTGTAAGTTCACTCGGCGACACATCAAGCTATACATTTCTACTATAACTTGGCCTCGCTTTATATCAATTTCCCGTACAGTGAAATATCTACATATATATGGTTTTGTATAGATTGATAGGTTGTCACGCACAACGTCAACACTCACATCACATCTATACTGTACGCAGTTCGACTTTAGACATAGACCCATGATATACCTAGGTACCCTAAACAGAGCACAAAAATGTATAGGTATAATTTATTCTTGTTATGGAGTAGCAGTAGGTACAAGCAGAATAACTTTTTTATCTACCCAGTCTGCATGTAATGAATGAGGTTGCTGAAATTAGGTAGGTAACGTAGGTAACGTAACTTGTATACAATACACATACAGTATGTGAATATCTACAAATATATGTTAGTGTGGGTTAATTTGCACCGTAGTAAAGGCGGTTGATCAAATAAAACAGTCTAAATACAGTTGGGTATATATTTTTTATTCTAAACAACTTTGTTACACTTTATAAAAATACATAAAACATATTGGATGTCGAGAAGATTCTGATTTCCTCCAAACACCAGTTTTTCAGAAGTGTTTGAAAGTTTAGTAAAAAAAAAATATTATCCTACTAATATTAGAAAGAGAAAAGAGTTATATTTTAGTATGTTTGATACGACTAAACACAAATTTTCAAAAATATTTCACCGTTGTAAAAGTTACTCGTTGTATGATCATCAGTTGTCGAATCTATCCCTTATTGGCAGTTTGCGTGGGAAACGTGGGTCAATAATTTCTGGCAGAACGCATTTGAAATATAACTGCGTTAGTTTTAACATTTTATCATCGGACCAAAAGGTTGGTTCTTTGATAATCTTTTCATATAATAATCCCTTTGGCGTCCAAAGAACAAAGTAACAGAAATTCTTCTTTGCAATTTTCATTTGGGCTTGGACTTGGTAAAAGTAATTGTGATTTCTTTTCAGTTTTATACCACCTCCATCTTCTGTACAGAAGACAACTTTTTTACTTTTTAATGCTTCTAGAGGCGTCAACGCAGAAGCCGAAGATGAACATTTTATTTCAACAATTCCATCGTCTCCAATTAAACCATCTGGACTTGCACCAAGGAAGCAATGGTCTTCATCAACAAACAACCCACAAGGAGTGATGACCATGTTGACCATGACCTTTGAGGGCTGTTTTTTCATTTGACTTTCCATATCTGGTGGAATCATTTCCAGTAAATGTCGAATAAAGCATTGTTTTGATTATTGATGTGCAAGGAGTTGTAGGCTTCATTTTACAAATTTGCCCAATCATTGAAGCAGTAATTCTTTTTCGGCGTTCCAAAATCCATATATCGGAGTTAGATTGGCCAACAGTATCTCTTTCTAGTGATAATATTTCCGAATGTGTCTTTATTAGCGACTAAAGGAATTCATTTTGTTTTACAATGAATTCGTCCATCGGCATATCAGACTCACTTGTGGCGTTGCCGTAATGCTGGTCCGCCGTCTTTTACCGCTTTGCTCGCTTTATCCCTAGTAATGCATCTTCAGCTCTCCGTTTTCTTTTATTTTGGATTACTTTTTATTTTTTTACCACATATTTTTTAGTATAAGTATTTTTAATGTTGTCGTCACTACAAATATTTTCCTGTATCTCTTGCACTAGATTGTAGTCTTTGGTGTTGTATTCAAAAACTGCTGCGTAACACCTTTTTTCATAAGTTCCTCAAAGGGAGAAGTTAACTCGCTTCCCAGCAAGAAATTTTGCTATTATTGAGTTGAAATGTTCTGCAGGGTTATTAGTTTCATTTAGAAGGAGAATTTCTGCATTCTGTGTCAACCATCCTAGATTTTCATAAATATCAGCCCATATGCCACACGCTTTCAGTTGAGGGACTAAATTTATTTCCACTATATTTTCATTTTTGCAAAAATAATCTTTGCATGAATTATGAAAACCAAAAACGTGACATGGACCGTTCAGTAGGTCTTCCTCCAAGCTTTTTATTTTTTATTCTAAGGGTAAGTCCAGCTTTGTAGAATGTTCTATAGCTCCAGTGACTGCTTTATATAGGCGTCGAATATGGTCACTCAGTGTTTTGCGTAGTGTGACAGGTACTGGTCCGTTATTGTTTTTGGTCTTTTTTACAATTTTCCTCAACTTATTTCAGTAATTCTAATTCCTCATCAAGTGATTGGAGGATTCAATTTTTCTTACATAGACATTTGGTCCATAGGGCATTGCATCTCTCAAAGCATTACACACGCTGCTATCACCATCGCCAATCAATTTTGTATATTTAAGTCCATGCATACTAACACTAGTATTCACTAGTGCCAGGTTCGTTTCACATTATAAATCAATAATCCTTTCGCAAGCAAAATCAGTGTCCGGTATGAAAAAACAAAATCGTTGTAGTAGGTAAAACAGAATTCACTAAAAATAAAACGCAACAGCACACCCGTACGCGCAGTCCACAAATTCAATACCTACCTACTAACAATTCCGAGAGGCCCGAGAGCCGAGCTGCCGTGCGCCATTCAACTCCCGCGTCTCACCCCGCCCGACCCCGCTCGACTCGCCCCCCGCGTACCTCTTACCGCCACATGGCTAACAAGCAAGTGAGAACGCGATAACATTGAAAGAAAATAGTGTGCGGAAATTTCATAAAACTTGTTCCAAGAAATACGTGTTATTTCGTAAGCCTTTCAAGATTATGAAAAAAAAGTTTTACATTTAGAAATTCCATTACATTTGCAAGGTTTCTATGCAAATATTTCTTTCCGGTTACAATTAATGAGTACATTATAAACGCCCAAACTTCATATAAAATTTGTGCAAAAAAGCTGATTTTTGGAGGCTTGTACTGAATTTGTTTCTTAAAATTTTGATTTCGCGTTTTAATAGAAACCTAGATATAGTGCACAAGATACCTATTAGTTCTAAAGTTTCAAAAGAAATATCTGTTACAACGCCATAATCACGTACGAGCGTTTGTATGAAAAGATAGACGGGTTGGCCGCTCTTAAACAACATGCACCATTTATAGTTTAGGTAATCACAAAGCCAAAAAGGCAGAAGGATACATACAATTTAAGTTGTTCAATAAAAATAAAAAACACATTATTTAATTCAAATACATAGAATAAAATTAAAGAAAAATAAACATGAAATGAAAACAAGAGAAATAATGAATTAAACATTTAGTAACGAGATCGTTGAGAGTAAAAGTGCTCAATCACTAATCAAAATAAATAGTAGAACCAAACTATTTTACATTGTTTGACAAGTTTTGACAACATTTTCAGTCATGTTTACAAAATCGTTTAAAAATGGTCTCAACTGTTTATGTTAGACAAATCATTTTTGCCTTACGTTATATCAGTCAATGTTATTTATATTAGGTCAAATTAAATTTTCTGGCAATACCTTACCCACGTGTTTGGAACTGATATAAAAATCGAATGAAACAAGAAAAAAAAAACATCATTCAGAGACTTTGTCCAAAACTTTAAATGATACTATTACATGTACGCATGACTACACATCATGCTATGCTTTTCCAGTATAAACTGATCTCACATTGTATGGGATTTCCGTATACTGAGAGGTCAGCTTAAACTGGGAATGCATAGCTCGATTTGTAGCCGTGTGTACATAACGAAAAGCAACGAATGTTATGTTAAATATAGCACGAAAACTACCTCTCTCGGTTCTTAATAAAATATTTTGACATGCAACAGTGATTGCATAATTTTCTTTGGTGGGTCATTGTTCTCCCTTTAATTATCAATTAACTGGCTTCTGCCCACGACTTCATCCGTATATTGTTACCCAGACCTAACGTGTCGCATCGCATCGGCCGCACACGCTATTACTTCTTGTTTGCTTGGGCGATCTTTCTAATTTTTCTTCAGCTCAGTTCGTATTAGTAGAGTTATGTGAATTAGCTTATAACCTGCCTCAAGAATAGGTCTAGTAAATGTTAAAATAAACAAATCCAGCTGTCCGTTCCAGAGATTAGCTCTATTAGGCTATTCAGCTTCATTATATTAATTACGTATTACATAATTATATAACCCTTCCTATTGAATCACTCAGTCTATTGATGAAATCCGCAGCATATTTAAAAAGATCTAAGCGTACAAACGCGGGAAGTGACTTTGTTTTATAATTACTACTATCTATATGTAAAGATAGATAAGTATTATCTGCAATAGATGGTTTATTAGCAGAAGACAGAATATTGCGGAAAAAGGAGAGCGAGGCCTTGCAGTGTACAATATAGGCTGGTTAGATAAGATTAGATGAAAATAGTCATTTTACAAGGAAAACATACGAGTGACAACACTTTACGTATTTGCAAAATGCACACAGAGCATGTAATATAAATAAATGTAAACACGTACTTTGTCACGTGGATGCCATAAAACATACTTATGACAATTGATGCTTACTGAGCGAATCATAAAAACCTTTATAACATAGTAGCATAACCTTGAAAAGTTTATAACAATCTTGAACGCGTTTTGGATGTCAAGGTCATTGCAACGTCAAAGAAAAATGAAATGCATAGACATGACCTAACTGATGATACATGTACATGCCGTCTCTGTTGGGACAGGTCTGTTCAAAGTTGCAATAGCTTTTTCTTTAAAAGGTCCCTCCTGACATCACCCTGCATTGTAAGACTCACATAAAATTCTGATAATATAATTTTTGGACTCTATAACTGACCTTGACCTCTGATTTTGTTTTGGCGTTTATTCTCAGGGAACAGTCAACTAGAAAATGCCGGTGCTGTCTAGTTTTATTAAAATATTAACCCATAAAATATTGACGTGCAAAAATGTCTTATACGATTTACTTACATAAATAAACATTTCATTTCACCAAAGAGGGTCAATTCTAGCCATTATAATCATGAATTCATCCGGAAGACTTTCTTTTGCTGCTGGAGACAGGCAGTCTCAATCAGTTTAATAAAATTCTGAGGGGCTTGTAGTTCACAACAGCGTGAATCAATCAATCCCTCACGTTGAGTCGCTGTGACCGCATTCTTCCACACTTATGAATGTGAGTATGTGCCCATTATTGCTCATCCGTGCCATACAGAGCACTTTTAATTATTTGTTCAATTGTCACACGCGTACCTACTTCAATTGTTTGTGACGAAGTCAAGTTTGATTCACAAAATAATATCAAGGTCCTATTTCATAAAACTGATATTACAACATTATTGTCAGAAATAATCAGAGAATAGTCAGGGGAGCAGTTCTCGTAATTTTAAGAACCTACACTCTGATCTCAGTCTCAATCTATCAAAAATACATTTGTAACAATTTTTTGGCACTTGATTGTCGCTGAGATGAGACTGTCGAATCCTCGAACTGTCCCTGTTACTTTTCGCTTGTCAGTTTTATTAAATAAACTCCTTAGTGAATTATAGGGCTTTGATCAACTAGGCAGAACCGGTCGAAGTGGCGGTGCTTGGAGGAAGGTCTATGTCCAGTGGATGTCTTTAGACTGAAATTATGATGATGGCTAGTCTAGTGGTTAGTGACCCTGACTACTAAGACGACCTCAGTCTGAAGTAGTGTCAGAAGGTAGAAAATCTGACAAACCAGTCTTAGGAAAGTGAATCGTATTACCCAGTAACTGGGTTCTGGAGGTCAGATAGCAGTGCTTACATATGAAAGTTAAAACACTGGTATGCAGCTGCATCCGGGAGATTGATTGACTATACTGACTTGCAGTTAGTCTAGTGACTCTAGTGGTTAGTGACCCTGACTGTTAAGATGGAGGGCGTGGGTTCGATTCCCACCCAGGACAAATCTTTGTGTGATGAGCACAATTAATAAGTTCTGTGTCTGGGTGTAATTTATCTATAATATGTATGTATTTAGAAATATATACGTATATTTATCAGTTGTCTGGTTGCCATAGTAGAGGCTCTGCCTAGTTGGGGATCAGATAACAGTGTGTTGGTTGTCCTAAGATATATTATTATTATGATGATCAACTAAGCTAGAATTTAGATAACTAAGTCTTAGTGGCTAAGCTAAGCTAAGCAGTAGCATGGATAGTTCGATCAGGTTAAGTTTAGTCCGTGAATTGGTAACCATCTTTGCATACTTACTAAGACCCCACCGTACCGTGGATAGTACATTAAACGTTGTTATGGACCGTTAGAAGCCCGAATTCTAACAGTCAGTTACCATTACCAAGGTGTACCGTATTACCCAATAAATAGGTTGTGAAGGCAGTCGCTCTATGTAAAATATTGGTATTTATTTGCGTCGGGTTAGACTAGACCCCAACATAGTCGGAAAAATAATAATTAAAAAAACTAGTCTAAAAGCGTGTTTCTTAGTTTTTTTAAACTATTATTTATTTTCTATTTTTTAGGGTGTTTCGAATTTTGAGACGTATGTCAGCGTAGTTTGTGACGTATGTCAGCGTAGTTTTCGAAGACAGTTCTTTTGTTTTCCTGGTAACCCTGGCAAGGGTAATGGCACAAATTTATGAAATTATAATATTGTTATCGGTCCTCGATAAGTCTACAGAGTTTAAATGAAATCTGGTTGTTTAAAGTGGGTCAAAATCGCGCTATAAGGAGTCGGTTACAAACAAACCTACAAGTGAAGCTAATATAAAGCGTGTAAAAAGGCTAGACAGATGATTGCAATATTGTTTAAATAATGCTTCGTAGTTGGTGAGACTGTTAAAATAACATACATTTTAACTTAACATTTTTAAATTTCATTTGCATACAAGTTTAAACTTCAATTCTTCATTGGAATGTATTTGCATTGCATCACAAATTTTAATAAGGTTATTATCAAATAACGTCCGATGTTGTGCTTGGATTGCGAAAAACATGAATACTATTCATTGCATTTAGCTTAACGACTAAAACATTTAGTAATACTTTTGACTAAGTAATACCAGCCGCACGGGTTAATCGATCAAGTAAAGCCACGATTGTCGCGGTTGGTCGATGGATGGGTGACCATCTTTACATAAAAATATCCGTCCGTGTCTCAGAGAGCACGTTAACACGTTTGACTTCAGTTTTCATTAATGTTTTGACGGTCGTAACGGGTCGTCAGAACCCCCAAAGTCTGACAACGCGTCTTTCCAAGAGGTACCATATTGCCTTGTAACTGATTGGTGCAGGTCAAATAGTCAGTCGTTGTATGTAGAATACTGGTACTCAGCTGCATCCGCTTAGACTGGACGACAGCAAAATGTTGAGAATATGGTTTTTTTTTTAAACATTTGATAAAGGAGTCCCCTATGGGTATCATGACTCGTCCGGCGCACTCTATGCTGTTCATCCTGCTATTAGCACAACATAAGCATAAACAGCCTATAGATAATAATCCAACTGCTGGAAGACAGGCCTTTTCTTCTAGAGTGAGTGTGCAGTAATGCACCACGCGGGCCCAGTGCGGGTTGGTAGACGTCACATCGCACCCCTAGATCTAAAGGGAACTAACTCAAAATTCTTAATTTTTCAGTTATGCACACCTTCGAGTCTGTCATTTCAATACCTATCGACCAATAAACCAGATTTAAAACTATTTCCAATATTTGGAGTCGAATTTTGGAAATAGTTTTGAATCTGGTTTATTGGTCGATAGGTATTGAAATTACAGACTCGAAGGTGTGCATAACTGACAAATTAAGAATTTTGAGTTAGTTCCCTTTAGATCTAGAGGTGCGACATGTCTTCGAAATTTTGGTTTAAGGACATACCAGTTTCCTCACGGTGTTTTCCTTAATAGTTTTGAGAGCAGTGATGATAAAATTACTTTAATAAAGTATATCCCCTTCTTGAGTTCCTACCTGCGACTAACAACTTCTTAGTTGTGGCCGTCATCACTGGGCCACCTCTGCTCTCTCTAAGAGTATTTCCTGCTACCAATTTTACTGAATAACATTTCCTTCACAACAACTTATTTGTAATACACATAGAGAACGGAGGACGGCTTTTCAACACTTTCCACATAAACCTACTATTGTTAGGGATATCGAAACACAACTTGTTATCATGGAGCCGGGGAGTCCGTATCTACACTGTAAGACAGTGGTCAGGGACAGGGCTGGTCTGCCCCTAAATTAATATGTATAAAACCTATTGTGAGTTCGTAATAAACCAATATTAGAACTATTCGACTCAAAAGACCCAAGGGATATAAATCGTAATAACAAGCCATAACAGTTATTGTGTACTGACGTCCTGTTGACCGATATTTACGTGTGATTTTTACCACCTACTATTCAGTTCTTTTACGGTGTTGGACCAAGCGAGCAAAATAAAATTCCTTGCCATACATTTTGAGCCCTACTCATTCATTTTATGATGCTACTCTACTCATGTGTATGTGCTAACTCTAATCATTTGTATGTGCTAACTCTAATCATTTGTAGGTGTTAACTCTACTCATTAGCAGGTGCTAGCTCTACTCATTCGTACGTGGTAGCACCACTCATTTGTAGCTGTAACTCTACTCATTTGTAAGTGCTAGCTCTACTCATTTGTAGGTTCTAGCTCTTCTCAGTTATAGGTGCTAGCTCTACTCATTTGTAAGTGCTAGCTCTACTCATTTGTAGGTGCTAGCTCTACTCATTTACAGGTGCTAGCTCTACTCATTTGTAGGTTCTTGCTCTACTCATTTGAAGGAGCTAGCCATACTCAATTGTAGATGTGGAAACTTCATGTCACAAGTCGTATATTTCTGTTAGCTAGCAGCTTATTACTGTGATCCCTAATTAGATTTTTGACATGTATGTATTAAGGTTCAATTTTTAGGTTTTGTTACCCATTGGAGACAAACGAGACCCACTGTACTGGACCTACGAGTAAACACTTGAAATTTTTGCAGATGAGTTCTAGCCGTTATAACAACAAATAATAAAAATAAAAAATAAAAGTTACAAAAGCAGTTCCCCCTATATATTTTTTTAAAATTTTATTTTGTCTTAATTACGGTAGTATAGATTTTTTTTTTGATTTTGTGGTTGATATATATATACACATAAATAGTGAGAAAAACACGCACACGAAAGGTTGCCCTTTGTGTGCGAGTTCTTCTCACTCTTTGCCATATTTTAATTTTCTCTACTTTCTTATAGTTTGCCAGTAAAGGAATAATATCGACCACTGTGATCTGCACCTTAATTAATAACTCACTACTCATCACAATATTATGCATTTTGAAGGATATTGCTACTTATTATGTTACCCATTATCTACTTATTATATTCGAAAAATTTCTCTGCTATACAACGTACGCAGTGAATGTCTTAGAACTGTCTAAATCTAAGCATTCCTAATGTTAGTGTATTACATAATTACCAAGCTGTATTAGTCAAATCATAACTTACTAATACTATGTAATCTACAAACTGCAATCTATAATGGTATCATAGTAAAATTAAAACAAACTTCTGTTTCGGTTAGGGCAGTAATTTATTCATCATTTTTCTCATAAGAAGTATTTATTAACGACAGCAGATTAACTTTCATCTTTATTCCTTCATACAAATATGGTTTATTGTCCAACGCTTAGTCTCTTTCCCCTCCGATCATTAATTTCCTTTACTTTTGTAGTCATATCTTCAGTTTTTTTGGGATGAACTTTGATATAGTTTTTATAGTAGAAATTGCTGAACATATAAAACAGTAGGCTTGTGTTGACGATCAGGAATATGTGAACTAGTTTTGGGTAGTTGCAATCGTAGAATAAGGCAACTGTGTTATGAGCGATTACTATGACGAATTGTATCTGAAAAAGAACATTTAGGTAATCAGTTGATTCGCTTGAATTGTATGCAACTAAATTTGGACCAAAGGTACATGCAATAATATGCATACAATTCAAAACGTGACAATTGCCAATGACATATTTTTAGAATACTCGATTCGCGCGCAAATAAATTATCTTCGTGCGAATCGCACGTAATAGATATCATTTATAATTAAATTTTATAGTGTCGGTTAGCCTGATTTGGGCAAGTAAATTCGTGCGAAACGACTAATAAGCCGTTTTTAAGTGGTCCTTATTTAATTTATTCATGGAAGTTCCTAACACAAGTATATTTCTTACTTAAATGGAAATTGCCTAAAGACCTATTGTAATCGTATTTTTAAGTTATTGAACGAAATTTTTCATCACTTATCAATAAAAAATCTGCTGTTTCATTGAAAAGTGCACTTACGCGGTCGTAATATATGGAATAGGATTTAATTTTTTAACAATCGACGAAAAATTTTAACGCAAGGGTTTTTAGAATCATATACTGAATCCATGGAAATAGGTTTAGCGTCAATGTACTTCCACGTCTGCCTGTATAAATGGACTCCAATGACCGTACATAGACTCTCAATCGTTTCTTTGTGGTTTTTTTTTAATGCAAATAAAAACCACTTCGATCAGAAATATATCGAAAAATATTGTATTTGGGAGCTTTTATTGAGTATGACGTCGAGTTTTATGTCGTAGACTCACGAGAGAACATAAATGAATGTTGCCCAATTAAAATATTTTGCACAGAATCTTACCAATTGAATCAAAGTGACATGTTTCTTCCACCACAAGTACTTTTGGAACTGTGGACCCAAACCAGCTAAGAAGTAATAAGTATACATCAATACATGGACGAAGGAGTTCATTGTCCCGACCAGGACTAAAGGCCCAACTGAAAGGAAAAAATAACACTTGAAAACTTCGGGAGGAATACTCGCCAAACAAACACTTCCACACAATAGGCATAATGGATGGTCCTCTATGCAGAGCTTACATTGAGGCTAAGCTTTGAAGGCGCACTGGCGTCACTCATATTAGGATAGAAACTCTCGGGATACCCAGATCTTACATAGATGTTCTTAATAGACCTGGAGACATCACACACGACAAATCAACTTTTGTAGGGAGGTGTGCTGGTTGAAATAACCACCAACGGCTGCCATGGTTTTCGGACATTGGTCCACCTCAAAGACTAAGTGCGGAAACCAAACCCTCTAACATAAAATATCGGGAGAAAATCTGTTGGTCTATCCACCTGCTGATCTATTCTGTAATAATCTGACCGTAAAATCTTCGGTGAAGTGAAATGTCAATGTATCCAGTGCTCTATTATCTAAGAGACTGGTCAGTTCACTAACAACAGGTAAAATGACAGCATACTTCCAGTTCATCTCACCTTAGTTTTCACGGTATTTTTTTTAGGGTTCCGTAACTCAAAAGGAAAAACGGAACCCTTGTAGAATCACTTTATTGTCCGTCCGTCTGTCAATCTGTCAAGACTCTTTATCTCGGGAGCGCGTGGAGGTATCGAATTGAAATTAAAAGAATATACTTATGTCTAAATTTTCTTAAAGCTGTGAAAAAATCAAACTTCTAAGTTAACGTGAAAAAAAGATACGGCCGTTTATGCCGCAAAAAACGGATATTTCGACACTCTCAAGGGAATCAAAATGTATACGGTATTTCCCGTTGACCTAGAACTATGAAATTTGGCAAGTAATACCGTCTTATACTACAAGTATAGGGAAAAATCTGGAAACTATACATTTGTAATTAAATCATAAAAAACAGGGTCGGAAACCTTAGAGGGCGAGTCTGACTCGCTCTTGTCCGGTTTTTTTTATAGAATGGACCAGGGCCATTATTAAACGTGAAGCGTGATTATCGATGTTCAATCGTTTTCTGAATAAAGAGAGTTGCCTTTTTCTTGTCTTAGGCACGCCTTGGTAATCAACTCAGCGTAAACTATCAAGCATTTTGCTATAAATAATTGCCATTGTTGGGATACAGTCCACTTCTAAGTAAGCATTTAGCTATAAATGCTCAATATTTTGACATCCGAAGTAATCGGTTTAAAAAGTCCGGCCATGCAAGTTTATTCAAAACGTGTTCTAATCAAATCGATTAGCGGCAGGTTTTCATTATTAATTACTGTGCTACGTGATTTGCAGCACGTTGCGTAGTGACAGTTAAGTATCTTCATTAGTTACCTTCTCTGTAGGAAAACATCGCCTGCACGAATTCATTTACTAAAGTTTTACGCACCATCTATAAGGTGCGTATCCCTGACTTACGACTGGTAGATTGTGAACAGCAGATCCATTCTGTAAAAATCTCACTGTCCAACCTAGGTGAAGTGACCTGTCAACAGTATCAATTCCTAGCATCAGGTAAAATGACAGCTTACTTCAAGAATATTTCACCTAAGTTTTCACGGTAAGATTTTCGCAGAATAGCACTACTGGTCCGACCCTAGATGAGAGAAAATATTTTACTTAAAGGACCCAGTATTTGAATCATTAAATTCCCAAAAAAGAAAGGTATCATAGTACCGTGTTTTTTGTCACTTTTGCTTTATAATCTGCTTTAGTAAAACATATTTAAGATGCCTGCCTACCTAACCAGGCCCGTGTCCACGGCACGTAGTGTTCTACGCGCGCCTCAAAGAGATGTCAGCTTAAATTGAAGGGGTCCGAGAGGACCGATGCCTGCTTGGGTCGCGAGATTGGTTCAAAAAAGTTACCTGGCATATTGGCAATTGAAGAATCACGGGTGGGTTTTAGTCAGTAAAAGTCAGACACGCCCGTTTGTAGTTGTAGTTTGAGTCCTGGCACTGGGAAGATTATAGACTGAAAATATTAGCAAATTTCTCTTTTTTTAACATTGCTGACTAAAACCTAACTTACCTGGAAAGTACTTTGTGGCCACCCAAGAGGTGATGGCGACCATCGAGTGATGATACAAATGAAGGGTTGATACTTGTCTGCTCTTCTTCCTGAATACAAAGAATACGGTATCCAGGAGTTCCGTCAGCTTGCCGAAGAAGTACCACCAGGCAGAAGCCGCTGTCTGTAAAACACCATGTCCATATTATTTGGGAAAAAACATAATAAAATCTGCAATTGTTGATGAATAGATACTCGTACAATTTTATATACGGAACGTTCTAGCGTCAATATAATACGAATGATATTATAGTATGTATAACAAATGCAATCTCAAAACATGTCTTTGTAGAAAGATTCTATACATTTTTAGGCCCATTCCTGTACAATAGATTAAATAGAAAATTAAGTATCTATAAATTAAATTACTATAGCTGTAAAAAACATATACTTCAATATTTACAAACCATAGATTATGCACAGACGGAAGATTTACTAGTTGTCTACAAATAAAACCGCTAACACGCTATTTTACTTTTGCTACCTATGTTTTAATTTTAGTTATTACTACACATTGTTAATTTATTACTTTCAGAATTTGTGCTTTTGTAGCCTGAAACACAGGTTCTACCTAGTTCAGGCAAATTAGCAAATCTGCTCTATTTTAATTGTTTAAGGTATTTATTGTAAATGTGTCCCTTTTTATTAATAAACAATTTATTTATTTAATATTCTTTTTTTTAAAGGCCTTTTGGCTAATTAAGCACAGCCGGGTCGATCAAACAGGTTACACATGCCGCGGTTGACCGTAGCCGGGTGACCATCTTCACACCTCCGTGGAACAAAAAGCATGTCCTTGGTCCCAGTTGTTATTTTGTGAATCTTACAGTTATCACGGGTAATCAGAAGGCAGAAAATCTGACAAACCAGTCTTAGGAAAGTGACTTGTATTACCCAGTAACTGGGTTCTGGAGGTCAGAAAGCAGTCCTTACATATGAAAGTTAAAATACTGGTATGCAGCTGCACCCGGCAGATTGATTGACTATACTGACCTGTTAGTCTAGTGACTCTAGTGGTTAGTGACCCTGACTGTTAAGATGGAGGGCGTGGGTTCGGTTCCCACCCAGGACAAATCTTTGTGTGATGAGCACAATTTATAAGTTCTGTGTCTGGGTGTAATTTATCTATAATATGTATGTATTTAGAAATATATAAGTATATTTATCAGTTGTCTGGTTGCCATAGTACAAGCTCTGCCTAGTTTGGGATCAGATAACGGTGCGTTGGTTGTACTAAGATATATTATTATATTATATTGTAATGAGGCATTATTTAAGCAATATCGATGATGGTTAATGGAAAAGTCATAAATGTATTGGACTGACATAAGTTACCGACAGTGTATTATAATTATGTTCAAAGTTATTGTAAAAATAAAAAAAAACGTTATGAAATCGATTACTTGTTTGACTACGCCCTGAGAGCACAACAGTCTCTTGTGCTTTTACAATGAATTTTTGATAATTTACTTTGAAATTCATTGAAAGGAGGAGGGTAAAGATTAGAACAATTTTCGCCTATCATAGTCACGAAAATTCAATTTTATTTTTAATTAAATTTAGAAAATAGCTTAAAATAACAAAACTTCAACGAATTTGCCAGGTTTGATGATTTTTTTTAATATGACTTGCTATTTTTTTTTCACTATTTTAGAATAGATATAAAGGTCGATACCTACACTTCACATAAACACAATAACATGACGTCAATAAATACTTTGAATTTTCATGACTATGATAGATGGAAAATGTTGTAATCTTTACCCTCCTCTTTTTATATTTGAATTGTTTAAAAATATAGGCTTTCTGAACTCCTTCTCCATATAAACTTAAAGTGCCAATCTTCAAACTTCTCCATCAGTGTGATTTTCATAATAAAGAGATACAAACTTTTTGCTTCACGTAGGTATTAATATAATAATTACTTACTGTAGATACACGGGGATCTTCTGTCTCTACAATTGGATCGCAAATAAGATTGAAGTCCTTGGATAAAACGTACTTAAGTCCCTGGAAATAATAAGAATAACGGTTAAAATAACTTAATAAATCTACTAACTACTTGTACTAAACACAGCGCCTTACCAAAAATAATAGTAAAGTCTCAGATGTGAGATTTGTACAGTCCGCGAAAGCAATGAGCGTGGTGGGTAATAACTTTAGCAGTGTCGAGGTTGTCCGGACTTGGCCTTATTTGTACAGCTCGTATAAAGCGTGGAATACACATGTTTCCTAGTAGTACAAGAGCATGCTACTGTCAAGCAAATGCTACTTAGTAGCATTTAACTAGAATGTGTATACGAAAAGAGCATGACTGTTTAACAGGCACAGAGAGCATGCGTATCTAGCAACTAAGAATACTTATTAAGAGCATGTGTATTCCAGGTTTAAATCTTCATTAATGGTTGTCAGGAAAACCGGGATTTTTACATTTAATGTAATTATGTATTGTATTATAAAATAAATGTAGATTATTTTATATTTCATTAAAAACCTGGTTCTTGTTAGCCTAATACTATTCTTCCAAACCTATTACTCTGTAAATTGAAAACATTCGGAATTTCTATCTTCTTTTACCTTCTTTCTATTTTTTTTTCTTTCTATTTCTTTTTTTTTTTTTCTATTTCGAATTTAATGACCTAACTTATGACATTTCATAATAATTGCCCATGTAGGTGTGTGTGAAACAACAATATTTTGTTTTTAAACACTTAAAAGTGGTTTTGGCTACAATTTCATATCAATTAACTATCACTTACCACATGTACTAAAAATACACTGAAAAATATTTGAAACAAGTTATACAACATAATCGGGTATTTCAGTTCATATGGTTTTCGATTTTTCATAAAACGGGGTCCATAGTCAGTGCAGAATTTCAGGTATATTACAACGGTAACAATAACTGGTATAGGACTTGACATTAACGGCATATGCTTCGTCCTGGCATCTGTGGATAAATGGTTGTGTGAATATACCTGTTTTATTGTATGTAAAAAGTTTGACCACAATTGATCAGTAATGTCATTATAAATCAGCAAGTCATTGCATAACACGCCGGGACCTAGGGTGACCACCCTAGGAGGAAATATAGTATGGGAAGAGCAACGCCGAGGCCTAATTCTTGAAACGGGGAGCGACTTGTCGCTGGCAACCGTAGTTCGTTCAATGATCGGCAGCGCAGAGTCCTGAGACGCGATGGTATCCTTCTGCGAAACAGTTACCTTGCTGAAGGTAGCTGCGAAAAGGGAAAGGGAGATCACATGTGGTCTCCCTTCCCGCAGTAGGCGCTCTGGGCGTCCGCGAAGGGTGAACAACGATCTCCCCTAAATTGGTCTAGGGTTGACGGACTTAGGGACCCACCCCATAGGACCCAAGATGGCGGTGCGTATAGTATCCTCGCACACCTCTTTAAAACGTAACGGCGGGAGTTCATTACTTCGCTCCTCCTATGGAGCACCAGTTCGGCAGTCGCATTCGAACCCGTTTGCAGGTGTACAATGGAAAACCGGAGTGGTTTTAGTCAGTTAGTGTCTGACAGATCCCTTTGCTCACCCCAGGGTGGAGGACATCCATGAGGATTCCCACCCCGACATCAAAGAAAGGAGGACATATAGTGATCTTATAGTGATATTTTTCAGAAAGGTCAATTGCGTAGTATTAGTAAACGATGTACGTCAATGACCAGCTAACGCCTAAGAAGGATGGTATCCTCTTTCCACTTTTACTTTAAAAAATAGCAACTCTGGTAAAGTCCAAAATTTACAGTTTTTATTGAAATCGATATTAAATCTGCATATTGATTTCTGATCTCTATAATTCAATGAATTGGGTCAAACGGCAACGTATTAAAATTAAATTAATTGCGAAGGAATTAGACAACGTATGCACAGACGTAACAATATCGAGGCGGGATTTAATTAATCACTGGAATTTCAACTCTCGATGTTGAACCGAGCATTGGAATCAATACACTGTTCCATTTTGAACTCTCGGTGCTTAGCAATGCGTTCAATATTCATTATTACGTCTGCGCGAACAGGAACTTATGCCTGCCCTGCCTGCTTAATGCAAAAAAAGGATTTAAAACAAAAAAAAAACATACCTGCCAAGTCATCAAGTACATAATTATATGTACCAGTTATACTGGTTATTACTCCATCCATTTTCGACGGCAAGTTTACCAACACCAAATAATTTTAAAAACTATTTAAAAATAGCCACTGCTTAGGGTTCTCATAACCCACTATAAGCACGGTAGCTACAATGATAACAAGTACTTACAAAACGTAGTTCTTAATTAAATTATTGACATGTTAATTTCGAAGGTGAAATGTAAATAAAGTTAGCTAAATTGTAATCGGTTACAATCGTAACCGATTAGAATTTACATTTCATTTCACTGGCAATTGCCAGTTAGTGTTCCGTACTTTAATATTGATAATACCAATTTTAGCCGAGATCTGCCACAGCAACTGCATGCGATGACTTCTTGGTTATGATGATGATGATAAAATGAAAATAAAAAATTAAATCAAGCATAATCCATATAACAAAAAAAAGAAGTTTTTTTTTCTGTAAGTAGATTTGTGCAAACATTTTTTTTACACGTAAATCATATTTTAAAAACTAGATGAGGCCGCCTAAACTACTCCAGCTGCCAGACTGTTGAAATTGTCCTAGAAAAAAAATAAAGGCCCGAAAACTAGCCCCCACATTCGCATTATAGAGAGCTTGAGTGAATTTAGTAGGCTAAATTCCCTCGCAGTTCACTGCAGGACATATACCTCTTCCAGGCTGCGCAGCGACACCTTCCAAATCCAGTCTATCTCAGCCATATTTTTAAAGTCGTCGGTCCATTAAACAGAGAGGTATTACTCCAGAGGGGTAATTGCGTACTACACTATCAGTAGGAACAGGTTTCATTTTGACAGTTCCGCAACATTCATGGCGTTGTTTACGTTGCTAAGCAAACAATTTTTTCGAACATATGAAGGAATGGATGACAAATAAGCTTCAAAATGGTTGGGCTGGTTGTTGAGAGATTTTAGATAACCCCTTACAAATTTGGGCTCACAGCACCAGCTGCTGCAGTGACAACTATGTTCAGCTCTAGACCTCTTTTGGAAGATATAATTCAGTACCTCAGTTTAGTGCTAGTGTATTAACCACTGTTAGTCTAGAATAAGACATGGATCCCAAATAGAGACTTTATGGTAAGTTGTTGATTACTATCAGTTATCCATTTTTGGGTTGGCGGGTCAAGAGGTAGATAATTTATGGACACAGTCTAGATATTATATTGGCAGGGTGGACATGAAAACTTCGATAATATTTTTTTTGAAATTTAGATATAGATAATCTAGGTTTCAGATGTAGAGATAAACAATATTTGACACTACTGACTATTTACACTTACTACAAAATTAAATAACTGACTAACTATATAAATAAATAAAAATACATTTGGCCAAGAAGTACTCGTTCGCAACGTCCCCAGAAGACTGGCAGCATTGCCACGTTGAATGGTAATGCTACTTCTTTGGCCATAGATCAACCCAACCTTCTGGAGTGTCGACCAGTCGGCGAGAATTTTCCTTTTCTGGGGCCATGAACATTTCAACCCCAAACAGCTCAAAATTGTAGTTGCAGCAATGGCGCCAGCACAGCCCACCTTGCTAGAAACATGAGATGGCGCAAGGGTCTCGACACAAGTTGCGTCCTGCACAAGAGGCCTACCCACCTTCCAAGGCGTCATGCCTTCTGATCTCTTCAAATTGTCGTATCAAGCGTTTGGTTCTAATACCTATGGTACGCCGGCGTTGACAAGGATTCGAGAAATAATATCGTTGAAGGTGGTGCCTTGCTATGGAACCTGTACTCCTGCAGCAGAACAGGCCATAGGGCCTGACACTGTAGACAGCCTGGTGACAACGCTGCAGACAAGGGCACGTAGCAAGCCAAAACGATGAGTTATCCATCATAGTGCCTATGGTGAATGTCAGCAGCACCTGAACGTTTCATACCGACCACCCACCAACGTGTTTACCAAGGCATCTCGTATAATACTGTACAACAGCACATCCCATTGTTTTTGGGAGGACGGGTCAGACAAATCCGTATTGTAACAAGCCATTTCTCAAGCGTTCAACGCATCGGTCAAACAAAGACAAAATGGTCCTGATTAATTTATCAGTACTGGGGACCAAGAAGAGGAAGAGCGGTTAAGAATAATCAGGTAAGTTTTTCATATTACAAAAATAACAGGGAACCCTGTTTTAAATGAATGCAAAATTTTATTTTCGTGCGTTCGTAATGAGCTTTTTTCGTGATGACTTGTGTTTTTCATACTATACATCGCCAATAAACTGAATTTCGTTACCTTTTTGTGCTATTCTTGTCGTTTTAAAATACCCAAAATCATATGAAATTTAATTCAGTAACAATTAGCTGTCCCACTCTTCTAGGTTGAGTAGGTATTGAAGTTTAATATGGAAAAACTGATACTTTTTCGACAATACGATGTTTGTCCCACCAAAAAAATTAGTTGGTCTGTGCTTGTGAGGTCATATATAAGAGTGTGCCTTCAGTATTACCACACGTTTCTGATACACGCTGTCTACAAACTGTTGGTTGCTCAATTCTAGAAGCGTCTGAAATAACCAGATCTTTTTAACCGACGAAAAAAAGAGTACGTTTTCAAGTCGAAGCGCATATATATATATATATATATATTCAACATATTTTTGATTATGGATGACTACGCATAACTTTTTTTCTAAGTGGTTCAATTTTGACAAATCATTTTGTCTAATAAATTGGGGTATGAGCTAGAGAAGCAGCAGGCGCGCCAAACGTCGGTGAAAGGAGTACAACGTCCTCTTCCAGCCCACCTAAATGGGTTCAGGGGCGACACACTCGCGGAAGTTCGTCCACACGCGATTATACTATAGACTAGAAAAATGGTAGCTGTACCTAAAAGTTGTTATAACTACAAATCTAGTCATGTTCCTCACTTCCAAATAACAAAGTTAAAATCACTATTTTCCTGCTCTTATGCCAATTTATTTGGGGCCCGCGCAACATCTCTTTTTCTTCCACACTACTCGTCATCACCACCTTTCTATTCATATCATAATTCACACAGTCCATCTATCGTTTCTATGGTCTCCCTCTACTTCCTCACGACATTTTCCTCATTCTTCCATATCACGTGACCATACCATGACAACCGATTTCCACGCAACTTTTCAATTATTGGTGCCACTTTCAGACTTCCTCAATGTATCGCACTGGGCCCGCTCGGTAGATTACGGTCCACTCTCTCTCACCAAAAGCAGATTTATGTCTCAGTAGTTGGAACAATAAATGCTGATTATTATAGTTTCAATTTTATCTGACTCGTCTAAATTTATCTATGTTTTCTATTTCACATACAATGTTCTCAATTTTTTTGTATGTGTTTCTAACGTCTCATTTCTTTGTTATTTTAAATTTAACTACCTCTTCTTCAATGTGATTTTTGTGAAAAGACTTTTCCGTTGAAATATGCTGTATGTATATTTTTATTATGTTGTCTTTAGTAACTGAACCTTCTTGTTTTCCTTAGCTTTAGAATTATCGACTTTGAGTTTTCCATCTTTAATAATTTCAAATTTATCATATTCTAATATATTTAGTATCTATTTATCTTCGAATAACGATTACACTATTTCCAGTTTGATTAATTTTCGCCCTTCAATATTTGCAAAACATATTATAAATTTGTAGTCGTCTTTATTTATTATGTGTAGTTACACTTCCTCTATCTGGGCCCATAACCTTATGTTGGGACAAAAAATATGGTAATTAATAATATGGTACGTAATTTATATATGGCTTTAATAATATTTTAGCAAACTTTAACATTATTATCAATTGACAATATTGTAAGAGAAAAGAACATCACAACTTTTTCTTTAGTCGTATAGATAATTTATTAAAGTTGCATGCTAACAGTTTTAGGAATGGTTATAATGTTGGTACCAGCATATTTTCCATCAGGATGATAAGGAGTATAATACTCATCAAGGAGTAAATACCAGTATTGTGTCTTCTTTCGATATTTAACAGACCTAGTCTATTATCATCCCAAACTGTTCGAACATAACCTGGTTGCTATGAACCACATTGGATTGGCCTGAATAGATGATGTCATCGATGGACCGAAGTCTGGTACATCTTGTTGAAACAAAGGTAAAGAAAACAGAAACATTTCACTTACATAATTCAACTTTAATTTCTTTTGTCATAGTAGCAGTTAACTTAAACATCTAATAAGATGATTTTACAAATGCTGAAAGGTATGTAGGTAAGTGTTGGCAAGCGTTGGCATCTTTGGTTAGACTGTGCCTCATGTAGGTAGTGGTTCGTAGTCTTTTGTATCAATTAGCAGAAACATAAATACCAGTTCATTGATATAATTTATTTCACTCCGTGCCTCGTGTAGATGTAGTACCACACAAGTTTAGTTAGAAAAAATATAAAATATTTAACATTCTTTGACTTAAATCTACTATCATAAACATACGTTAGTTATCGTGATTTTTCCGCAACTTTTCTCCTACCGTAGCTATTATTAACTTTGCTAGAAATCGGAGTTACTTTTTTGCTTTCCAAAACAGTTTTACTTTCATTGTTCTTTTTATAACTGTTGATGTAGAATTTTCCGAACATGTATAGGAATGCTGTGGAATTGGTCAAGCACAATATGTTGAGGATTTTCGGGAAACTGCACGGGTAGAAGAAGACGGCTGCGTTATGTACGAAGATGATGGAGAATTGGATCTGAAAGGCGAAATAATTAAAATTAAAAACAAAAACAATAACTTATGGTATAAATACTTCAAGAAGAACATAAAATAGAATGATCCGTAGATTTACAATGGACAACAAAAAACAATCTCAGATTCACTGGAACCTACCAAGTGCCCCAATCAATATTAAACAATTTAGTAGTTCCACTTGAGGTTATCACAATGTAAAAGAGGTTTCATTATCGTTGAAGTCAACAAACACAGAAACAGACAACAGTAGCTACAGTAAACGGTAACGGGGGGCATTTAGCTTGACGGACAGATAAAATTAAAATATTTATAAAACAGGCTATGAGCAAGTGATGTTAATAGTGCTCGTGCCTTTGCTGTATAAGTCCTGACATTTGGCGTCATCATCATTTCAGTCAAATGACGGCCTGATGACCGTTTGGACATAGGCCTCCTCAAGCACCACCACTTTAACCGGCTCTGTGCTTCTCGCACCCAGAAAATTACTGCGGCCTTCACCAGATCATCGGTCTACCTTAGAAGGCCTTCCAACGCTACGCGCTTTCCAGTACGCTGTCGCTACTTTAGAACTATACGTCTTATATTTTCAACGAGCAATTTGCCCTGCCTATTGTCACTTAAGTTTGGCAATTCTTCGGGCTATACCGGTTACCTTAATTCTCCGATCGAATAAGAAATCCGTACACAAGCATAGCCCTCTCTATTAACTTTGGGCATATGCCGTGCAGTGGAACTATTGTCCCATAGATGGAGGGATTTTTGGGGTCAATCGACTCAATCTATAGCGGTTCATTGCTGGATATGGATTACTGTAAAGAACACACGATTCACTATCATCTGCATTTAGTCTTTTGCGGTCAGCAACACACAATGCTTCGTCTATTGTAGCAGCCTAGTACTCTAGGCTACCAAATGCTAGACACAAAAATCCTTCCATTTGGACTAAAATATTTTTTTTTTTAAAAAAAACTCACCAATTGTATCATTGTGACGTGCTTCTTCCACCACACATATTTCTGATATTCAGGTCCAAGTCCCGAGATGAAGTAGTAAGTGTACATGATGACGTGGACTATGGAGTTCAGGTATCCCATGAAGATTGTGTGTCCTCCTGCAAATTAAAAGAACATTTATATATATTGTGGTTATGGCCGTGACATACGAGCTGTAGGTTATGATTTCGAATTCTGACAGTTACTTTACTTTGTGTAAATTATTTTATCACCACTGCTCTCAATACGGTAAAGGAAAACATGGTATGGAAACCATAATGTTCTAGAAGCAAAATTCCAAGACATGTAACATGTACCAACCCGCACTGGGCCCGCGTGGTTGATACGGGCCACTCCGTCTCACAGAGAGGAGAGCTGTGTATCAGCATTGGAAACAACATGTTTCCAATCATCATCATCATCATCATCATTTCAGCCGTAAGACGTCCACTGCTGGACTTAGGCCTCCCCCAATTTGGGGGGCTTTGCCATAATCGCCACGCTTGGCAGGCGGGTTGGCGATCGCAGTATGGTGGTAAAATGCATAGAGAACGCTGCTGCCCATTCTCTAGTAAGTCCCTTAGTCGCCTTTTACGACACCCACGGAAAGAAATGGGGTGGTGTTATTCTTTACGTCTGGCACCACACGGTACACCGTTTCCAATGCTGCCTATTAATCAGCTTATCAAAGCTGATTATGCTATATACTTACCAAGTTCATCAAATATCACCTGAATGAACAATTTGGTATGAGCCTGACTATAATTAAGAATGTTCACTATTTTTCGATGTTATTATATTTGATAACGATTAAAAGACTATTGGGCTTGAACCTGTTTGAGTCGATTTTGTGGACACAAAATTTTATTTCATCCACCACAACGATAATTATATTACGGTATCTATTTAACATGAAGACTAAAAAACTAAGTTTGTGTAAACTGACACTGCATATTTTTAAAGTTTAAACATTTACTCACAGTTTAGTCATAGATTTTAGGGTTGTTGGCGACTGGAAGGCTTTTGAAAATAAGATTTGAAAGAAAGTTGGAAAAAATCGAATTTTATAGTCTGAACTGATTTTTTCCTCAATCAGAAAGAGAACCGTTTGAACTGTATCTCTATCTCGATTTTTGTGGGTGGAAATTGAATTAGTTAAGAGTCGCTAAAGAGCGGTGTACTAACAGTACCATTTTCATCCGAAACGGGCTAAAAGAGTAGTGGTGGAGTTTCATGCGCATCTCCATAGGACTGTTCTTCTTTATAGGAAACTATGTTTTGGAAGGGACAACTAAATTCAAGTCTATATTTGAACTATAGTTTAAGTGCCTTCTATGTGCATATTTAAAATATGTAAATGAAATGATTTTTACTTTTTATTTTAAACTAGCTTTAAAGAGTAACAAATATCCATACCTCCATACTCACAACGTTTACATTTATAATATTAGTAGAATAAAGAAAGAAAATCAAGAGGTGTTAATGTCACTCGATCGAATTGGCGAGCAGCTAGTATTCAAATAAGTTGACATACCTGGGAAGTATTTCACTCCTAACCAAACGACGAGAGACATCAAAGTGTGATGGTAGACGTGTAAGAATGTCACTTGATTGTACTTCTTTCTTAACACAAAGAAGACTGTGTCCAGGAGTTCTGTGATCTTCGCGAAGTAATAAAACCATGATGCAGCGGCAACCTAGAAATATAAATAAAAGTTATATTCGTTTCGTACTTTTTGACTTGATACCTGTTCTAACCAAACATAAAAACAGACAAACGGAAAAATCAAAAATGTTAGAAATGGCATGTGTTGGTTATCCTTAAACACCCCAAATATTAGTTGTGGAAATTTCTTGAATGTATAAAAACGCCTCGTGTACAGATTTATTATGTGTATGGATAAAAGAAGTATAGATATAGGTATATTTAATTATAATATAGAAAATATAGATATAGAAGATAGTATACATCGATATAGAATAGGTATCTATCTACCTATTCTATGCACGTGTTTATATGACGAATAAACCTATTATCTCTCTTTCTTCCTTTTAATTGGTCATGAATAAATAGAATTCGAATAACAACTTACCCTCAATGCTCTTGGATTGTTGGAGTAATCAATTGTTTCACAAGCAAAGTTGTAATGCTTCGATAAAATGTAGCTTGATCCCTGGAAAAGACACAAAAACCATAATTATAATGTGCACGTACACACCCCAATCTATCATACTTTTTCTTATTTCAATCACAAATGGAAAATACTACGTCATAACAGCCGCAAGGGTCCATCGATCAAGTTAACAAGTACGCTTCCCGCGGTTGGGCCATGGAAACACACTAGGACCCTTCGTGCCTTGAAAAGCACATTAAGTAGTTGGTCTCGGCTATCATTTGTCAATATTTGACAGTCGTTACGGTGCGTCCGAAGCCCGAAATTCTAACAAACAGTCTTACTGAGGGGTATCGTATTACCCATAACTAAGTTGTGGAGGTCAGATAGGCAGTCGCTCTGGTACTCAGTTGCATCCGGTTAGACTGGGTGCCTACCACAACGTAGTGGGGAAAAGACTAGACAGGTAATGGAAGATATCCCAGCAAAAATAACAGTTGGTAACGAATGACAGACAAAGTAACAAATAGTTCTAAGAGGATGACATTAGAGTATGAAAACAATTGAGAAATTGTATGAAAGATGTAATGGTAAGAAAAAGTTTACTACTGAGACGACGTATAATCCATACTAATATTATAAATGGGAAAATGTGTGTGTCTGTTTGTCCGTCTTTCACGGCAAAACGGAGCGACGAATTGACGTGATTTTGAAGATAGTTGAAGGGATGGAAAGTGACAGACTACTTTTTGTCTCTTTCTAACTCTCAACTTCCCTAAAATGGGGGGTGGAACACGCTAATCTCAGGAACTACTGGTTCGGATTGAAAAAAAAAATTGTAGTAGCCTATTTATTGAGGAAGGCTATAAGCTATATAACATCACGCTACGATCAAAAGGAGCGGAGCAGCAACAAAAAAATGCACGAAAACTGATAGGCGATGCGACAGGAAGGGTCAGGGGAGCAAATATTTGACGCGGACGAAGTCGCGGACAGAAGCTAGTGTTAATATAATACTCGTACTAATAGCTATAACTAATGTGTTCGACTGGCTTTTCATAGTGAAAGTGAGTGTTTAGTTTGGCAAAAGAAGCACTATAGTAGAATATATGCTGTGGAAATACGCTTCTAAGCCTATGACTGATATGAATGATGTGATAAGGCAACGGTGCGGCTTCAAACTAGATATAGTGACAAATATTGGAAATGTTTTGCTTAGATGATTTGGTCATGTTTAGAAAATAAATGAAGAGCGACAACCAAAAGGTTCAAAGGTTACATTTACAATGCAGATGCGAGAGAAAATCCGGGAGGGGGACAAGCTAGGAGAACATTAAGTGACCTTATGCGTGATTGTCTTCTCAAAGATCAGGTGCGTAGTACCCGAAAGGGGCTTGCGTCAATGACCAGATACCTGAGCTTAAACTAGGCTAAAGGAGTATGTATGGATCGCATTAGGTAGCGTTCTGTAGTTTCTGCTTACGCCCATGAGACATAGGCGTGGGTTTATGTACGAATGTAGGCCTATGACCTATGACTAAAAGAGTCACGTACAAAGATTTCTATTCAAAACCTAGGTCGAAAAAAAAGAGGAATAATAATGCCGAATTAGTTAAACAAAAATATACAATTAGGAAATAGTTGCCATATCATGCTTTGGACGTTCATTTAAATTTAGTGTCTGTAAGTTCAAGATCACTGTCACTAGTGAATTAGTTATTATAGAACTTTGAACCATACTATTTTATCTACCTTACGAATTTAAAATAACAGTTTTGAAGTGAAACGTTAACGCGTAAAGCGTTAACGCAACCATGGAGGGGGTATGAAAGCACAATTGTCAAAGTGTTCGTGCACACGCCAATGATTTGACGGATAAAGTTTTTGAAAAATCGAACATTTTAATGTTATCAGAAACGTTTACCCCTTCCTATTTTCATTTCCACATTACGTAGTTTCACTTCTTCCGCGCGGAGTGACTCCACGCACTATTTTTTTTTTATGCATAGTCTTAAATTTTTGAGGAAAAATCGAGGATCGCTACACTTATAAGGAATTGTCACTCTCGTCAAGATCACGATGCAGCTAGTTCATTTTTCTCGAAAACGGACTTACTAAACAAAGTTTATTCTGTAGTGCTATTCTGTTAAAATCTCACCGTGATAACTGGGGTGACATGTGCTTAAAGTGAGATTTTATTAATGCCAATCCCTAGCATCAAATGGAATGCTCACTTTTAGGTCACTTCACCTAAGTTCTCACGGTGAGACTTTAACAGAATAGATCGGCAGAACTAGCTTTTGCCAGTGGTTACGCCCGCGTATTATATACAGGGTGTCCTAAAAATCAACGTCAAGCCGAAAACGGTTGATAGGCCAGGTGGTGACAATTATCAGAAAAATAATAAAAAAATCTAAGTTAAGCATTTTTTTTTCAGTACAGTCAGTTAAAGTTGGGCGATGTAATAATTTTTAATACATCGTGGAGCAAAAAAGTGATGTTTTCTTTAAAACTGAGGTAGTTGTGTTTTAATTTTTGGACTGTAGTTTACAAAAGGGATAATCTGGGTTAATTAAATTCTGGGTAATCACTTACAAAAAAAAAAAAATGAAAAGTAATGTCAATAATTTGAAAAGTACTTAACTTAGATTTTTTTTTAATTATTTTCTGATAACTGTCACCACCTGGCCTATCAACCGTTTTCGGCTTGACGTTGATGTTTGGGACACCCTGTATAAACTATCCTCTATCACTCTATATATTGACGAAATCTGCATTAAAATCTGTTGCGTAGTTTAAAAGATGTAAGCGTACAGACGCGGGAAGCGATTTTGATATATGTATGTAACAAAGATTTTGGTCACCCACCCAAAAATCGATAGCATTCAAATTAAAGTGAACGACCAAGTGCCCAGAAATCAAATTTTCTGCAATGTGTATCAATTTGTATCAATTACATAAAACAAATGACATAATAATTATTCTACACATTGATACAGTGTTATGGAACACAAATGTAGACACTGAAATAAGTTCTTGTCGTTGTATACATTTTATGGCTATTTGTGCAGTTGGTCGTCCATTTGAATTTGGATGGTTTTAACTTTCGAGTTTGAGTAAAGCCGTAACCAAATGATGGCCACGATTAGGCCAAAAGAACCATGGCCGTCAAACAGCGCATTGGATTGTTGATATCGTCAAAGTCGCAGGAAACACTTGGATGAGAGATGCACAAAACCGAGAATTACGGCGGAAAAAAGAAGAGATCTAACAGTGTTTGAGGGCCTAAAATGATTAAGATGTTAACCATTTCTGTGTCTGTCCGGGACATCACATCACAATGAACCCTACCAGAATACCAGCGCGACACTTATTTTTAAATGTCGCAGCTTCATGCTGAGATAGGGGGCCTTTTGGTCTCGTACAGGTCTTTCTGTTTTTTTTTTTTTTTTTTAATTTTGTTATTTTTCCTTTGTTTATAATTTAATTTTTTCTTTTGAGTAATCCATATTTGGGAAAAAACAACTAACTTCGTCGTTTACTTCCAACCATAACAGTTCGTCAAGATAACTGTGATTGGCGACTGTGTAAATTCAAGGCTAATTGTTACACTGTATAGGCTTACAGAAGCTGTTGGTAAATCTTTATGAATAGTTTGCTAGCGGCAAAATTATTTCACGGGAATTTATTACGTACGTACATAAAATCACGCCATTTTCCCATGGGGGTAGGCAGAAACAACGCCACCTGCTACGATCTCTACACAGTCCTTTTGCATTGTTTAGGTTCATACAATTGGTCATACACACACGCCGGTTGCGAGTACTACGCACCTGACCTTTCTGAAGAACATCACTAATAAGGTCACTGTATGTCCTCCTAGGGCGTCCCCTCCCGGTGTTTCCACTCACATCTGCCTTGTAAATACCTTTTGTGAGCTGTCCTTCATTCATCCTCTCAATATGACCAAACCATCTAAGCATCCTTTTTTCAATTTTTGTCACTACATCTTCTTTTAAACCACACCGTTCTCTTATCACATCATTCCTCAGCCTATCATTCATAGTCACACCACACAGGCTTCGCAAGGATGCTTCGCATTGCCACAGCATTTATTCTACTTTCATGCTTCCTCTGCCACACTCAACATTCACTTCCATACATGAACAGCCAGTATACCCTTATCGGACATCAACTGGTTGGTCACAATGGTGTTGGGAACTTATTACTAGCATAAAAAATATTCTATGTGTTCAGGATCCAGGATATAAACTATTGTATATGTGTACCAAATTTCATCCAAATACATTCGGCCGTTCTTGCGTGATGGAGTTACAGACAACAATACATCTAAACATCCTGACATACAAACTTTTACACTTTTAATAATAGTAAGATTATCACTTTGTGTATCTGAATGCAGGTGAAGTCTTTCGGGTAAGTTGTCAAATGCGGGCTAGTGACCAAGTGTCGTGTGACAGTAACTGGCATATTTAACTTAACCCCAACTTAAGTCCTTGTTTTATAGATAACCTCGAATTTACATAGGTGCTTCATATTTAATGGAAATTCATAACAGTAACTTTCCGTGGCATAATTAATCAACGTTTCTGACTGAGTTTATTATTTTAATTGATAAATTACTACCAGTTTTATCTTGTACTGAGAAATTCCTCTTCATCGTACGTGCGTTTACAATAAAACTGACATGCGCAAGGGCATACATACGTCATGTCAGTACTAACGCCCATGTGAGCAGTGCGGTGTTCCGACTAAGTATATTTATTATTTTAAAATTATTTTTTAATAACAAACAATCGGTCATAAATATTAAAAAGCTGCGATTTCTGGTGAGTCTTTAAGACTATTTATCATACCAAATTTAACAGATAGACAGTAGGTACAAAAAAAAATACTGTTTTTAAATCTCTGGCCACACTGAAGCAAATCCCGCGCGGGATGCGGGTCTCAGGAAGTTGACTGAACGTTTTGTTAATGTTATTTATTAGGAATTTAAGCTACTATTTGTGCCTTTTTTAACACTAACAGACATGTAAGTTGAAACAATCAGCGCAAGCAAATTTCGTTTGGACTTTAAAAGAGACCATGACCTCTGAGTTTGTTTTGGTATTTCTTCATTTAAGAACTAGGCCTAGACCTAGTAGACTGATGTATAGATCAGTGTTCTAGGAAATGCCGGCGCCATCCAGCTTTAAAATATTGACATGTAAACATGTCTTAAAAGATGTTTTATTTAACTTTATTTGATTTTAATTTGGCTCCGCGTTGCTCGCAAGATTCGCTTCAGTTTGGCCAAAACTTGAAGCTGAGGATCTATTCAGGAAAAACTAGTAATTTTGTTTTACGCGTCACGTTGTTTGTCCGGGATGGACTCCTAAACTACTTAACCGATTTTAATAAAATTTACACACCGTGTGCAGTTTGATCCACCTTGAAAGATAGGATAGCTTACATCTTAATTTATAGTCACAATATTATTTTATTGCAAATTATTTGTTTATTATTTGACAGTCACAATTATCTGTTAGCTCCAAACGATTTGAGCAAAAAATTTGACGCGGACCGAAGCTAGTTTTATTATAAGGTGAATACACTTACCTCATACACTAAGTACAAGCTTAACAGAATTTGGAAGATGTTGTACAGCATAAGCGCAGTCTTCAGCTCAAAAGCTGGTCTATTGTTCATCAACCGAGGCCCCAGAGATTTGCAGAAGTACAGGTAGGCTGCTGCGATGGAGATCACTACCATTGGGTTTTGGACGCCCCACCAGTCTGCCGTTCTTGGGTCTGGAAATTATTTGAAAAAATATGAATAAAATTAGGATGTTACGAAACAAAATGAATGATTAAAGGCTCCCTAAAACACGCTACATTCGCGACACACAACGTCGCGACATTGCGACGCGACAGCGCGACGCCATAGCGCGACGCAACTCTCGTAGAACAATTTCTATGCGAACTTCATGGAAATTGTTCTACAAGAATATGTCGTGCTGTCGCGTCGCGCCAGTCTGAAGAAGCCTTGATGATGCTCCACCTTCTTCGTATACTTAATTTCGCTGGCATAAAAATGTTTCAAATTTTGTAACATAACTTGACACTAAAAGTAAATGTCCTGATTTCAACTTTAGGATAACAATTAAAATTTTCCTTTATCCAAGCTGGAAGTTTCGTTTAATAATGTCATTTGTATTTCTGAGGTCTTAAAGTTCAATAACTGTCCGTTTATTAATTAAAAAGTAGCCATTCTTTCAGTCAACCCATTGTTATATTGTTCCCGGTATGCAAAAATATTATTTTAATAATTTTAATAAATTAAAAACTCACCAGCCAAATCATGTATCACATAATTATATTTTGCGGCTATACTATCCAGTAATCCCGCCATTTTGTGAAAACAAATAAAACGTTGAAGCCACAGCCAACACACTGCTACTATGACACTTGTATGTAAACTGCCAACTCACTTACATACTATTTAAAAGAAAACAAATTAAATCAAAGTCTTTGTCCGTAACCACGATACTGTTAAACACATACACGTTTCCGAATAAATTACTATAATATCTACCAACCGATAGTGATTTGCAAAAAATCACGAACAGGTCAAAACGAAGTTAAACATAGTAAATCAGAAATTCAAATAGTCAAAATGTACTTGTAATAACCATTTATCAAGTTTCTTTAATCTTTATATAACTGTCTTTTAATCACTGCGTCTAAAGACCCCATCATTTATTAATTAGGGTAATTTAAATAATTACTTGGTAATTAAAAACGTAAGTGGATTCCTGGTTTTCCGTTGAGTAACAGTAAACTAAAGGTACTACAGATGAAGCACGATTTCATATACTGAACAAAAAGCGTGCTTTATCTCCGGTACCAAACTTATCAAGATCTTCAACAAATTACAAATCTATTTCCATTACTTTGTGTACCTTTTTTAGGGTTCCGTACCGCAAAAGTAAAAACGGAACCCTTATAGGGTCACTTTGTTGTCTGTCCGTCTATCTGTCTGTCAAGACCCTTTATTTCGGGAACGCGTGGTGGTATCGAGTTGAAATTAAAACGATATACTCAAGTCTAAAGTCTCTTGAAGCTGTGAAAAAATTAAACTTCTAAGTTAACGTGAAAAAAAGATAATATGGTCGTTTATATAATGTATATTTCGACACTCTCAAGGGAATCAAAATGTATAGGGTATTCTTCTTTGACCCTGAACTATGAAATTTGGCAAGTAATACCATCTTATACTACAAGTATAGGGAAAAATCTGAAAACTATACATTTGTAAACAAATCATATAAAAACAGGGTCGGAACCCTCGGTGGGCGAGTCCGAGTCGCACTTGTCCGTTTTTTTAATTTTTCGTTGATAATAGATATTTTTTACGAATTTCCAAAAACCGCTAACACATTAAGGCAACCAAACGAATGTTTCGTTTGGTTGCCTTAATGTACATGTCAGTATCATTTAATGTTTTGACAATTTTTTTTAATCTTTTTGTTTTTTTTATGCCATTAGTTCTCGAAATCGATACCAAACACTTAGGTAAAGTATTGCTAACTTATTTAATTTGAACCTGTGTATTTCTTGTATTAATTCCTGTTATAATATTCACGTACTTAGATAAACTTGGGCTACACTATGACTCATGTATAAGCCATAGCAAATTATCCCGTTTCAAGTTATAGAAGTCAATAACTTAGATTTTGTCCCACCAATGAAATCAATTTTCTAATGATCAATGGCATTCCAATTACTAATTTATCACCTGTTAAGGCTTATGCCACATTACTTAATTGCAGTCAATTGTTAAATAGTTTTGGTTTGTGGATTGAAATGAAACAAAGATTTTTTAACAGCCGTTGCAGTTAAAAAAATCTTTGTTTTCGTCCCGGTTAATAATGAAGCAACCTCAGTTTACAATCACAGCTACTGGTGCCTCCCTCTGGATGCACTCGTTTGGGTCTAATTGACGTTGGGTACTTTCTGCCAATTCTCATGATCCGTGGTCCAAGTATGGGAACGGAACACCGGAGTGGGCACATGCTGCCAAAGAGTAATAGCCGGGTACTCTACGGTATATTAAATCATGCTGGCACGTATCAAAGCTTTCATGCCATACTTACATACCCATCGCTAACTACCCACCAGTAGGGCATTGAAAAAGGCTCTATCAGAACAATAATTCGGAATTAACTGCTTTTGATCAGAATGCAGGTTCATGGCCAATTGTCATCCGGAGTAGTGTATATTCAGGGTACAATGAAGCTGTCATATCATCATCATCATTTCAGCTGATAGACGTCCACTGATGGACATAGGCCACCTTCAAGCATTGCCTCTTTGACCGGTTCTGTACTTCTCGCATCCAGCGGATTCCTTCGGCCTTCACCACGTC
Organism: Aporophyla nigra; assembly: GCA_947507805.1. Taxonomy (NCBI): domain Eukaryota; kingdom Metazoa; phylum Arthropoda; class Insecta; order Lepidoptera; family Noctuidae; genus Aporophyla; species Aporophyla nigra. The sequence goes on from OX382295.1 coordinate 25,086,597, forward strand.
ATCAGTCCACTTTGGTTTCAGGCTCTACGTCTTCCTGCGCGCAGAACAGTGCCTACCTTATGCAATTTACTCTCTTCAGCCTACTCACAACATGGGAACTAGCTCCAAACCAGTTTAGATTATTCCTCCTTCCACAATCGCCTTAAATGTTAGGAACATTTAAGGTGATTGTGGAAGACAGGCCTCCTCTCGGTAAGAGGGAGTAGTCCGTAATCTACAACGGGGGCCCAGTGCGGGATGTTACATGTCTTCGAATTTTTGGTTCTATCACATCCCGGATTCCTCACGATGTTTTTTCCTTCACCGTTTTGAGAGTAGTAGTGATGAAATAATTTACACAAAGTATTTTGCACGCATAGTCAAGACTTATCTAAACTAAAGAGCCAATACGTGAATTTTCTTTATCAACCATAACTGGTAAAAGACAGCATGAAGCCGCCTAGCGAGGTGGTTAGCGGTCGAGCTATCGAGCCGTTAAACTTTCTTTTGCTAAGAAACATTTACACAATAATGGTTTTCCAAATACAAAGCCTATTTGGACACCTACACGTCAAATATTGACGACTGATATGATATAATGGAACCGCTTTCCAACTCTAGCTTAAGTAAGGAACTGCTTTCCATATATTGTTTAAGTAAAAAATCCATGGATTGTTGATACACAGCACTAGATTTGAAGATGAAGATACACTAGACCACACACCGCCTTGTAAAATTTTAATATAAACCGCAGATACACAGAAAAATAACAAACATGGCAGTAACTGAACAGTTTTTGGGCACAATAAGTTATGAATGGGCACAAAACTCTAACACGAGGCAACAGTCCTCATAGTTCAAAAAATCGACAAACTATGATGATCACTTATCTCTCTGCTAAGTGTGATAATTTTAAACGTGACTGTTATGTGCTGAAGAATGTCACAAAAACACGTACGCTTCACGTAGTTTGCGCACATCATTAATTTGCCTGCTTACGGCCGAATGATCAAACGTAACTTAATTTACATCTACTAAAGAGATTAACTTTGTAAGTTTCTGGAACTGAATCTCTGGAACTTTAAAAAAAATATTTTAGCTTTGAATAGGCCAATTCATAAAGAAGGTTATAGGCTATTTAACACTACGCTATGACTCTCAGGAGCCGAGCAAAATGAAAAATAGTCGAAAATAACGCTAATTGTAAATGAAGTAAAACCGCGGGCGGGTGATGGTGTAGGGGCCAAAATTTAACACGAACGAAAAATTTATTTGAATTGGAATTTTGATCAAATACAAATAGAATGGTTACAATTAATCTTACAGCGAAATTAGTAAGTACTCAAAGAAAATACAAATATATTATACTCAGCGCACTGTAAATACATTTACATTGCTGTGGTTACTATCGTCATCATCATCCGCCTAAACTTTTCCCAACTCTGTAGAGGTCAGCTTCCAGTCTAACCGTATGCAGCTGAGAATCATAATTTTACTTAGAGCGACTGCTTGTCTAACCTCCACGATCCAGTTGAAGCAATGTATCCTACTTAATATTATTAAAATGTGAAAGTTAGAAATGGATGTATGGATGTTTGTTGCTCTTTCACGTAAAAAATACTGATTGGATTTAAATGAAATTTGGAACACAGATAGTTTATAACCTGGGTTAACACATAGGGTACTTTTAATCCCGATAGTACGTTCCCGCGGGATAATTTCCGACCTCCACGCGGGCGAAGCCGCTGGCAAAAGCTAGTTACCAATATCTTTCTTAATAATTAATTCTCAAAATTAATTCACATTCTGATTTTATTAGTGTGTTATGCAATTAGTGTACTGGTTTAGTTTAATTTGTACCATCGGGTGCATGACGTGGAAAGATGGACTCTTCAACTAGCTGATCATCAGCATAAACTGGTTTTGTATCCAATGACGTGCGGCCTATTGTACACATGAACTGCATGACTTATTTTCCTATAGTATATTCATCCTTATGAATGAGGATAAACAGATAATGTTCTCACTTTCTGACATAAACTATCACATAAACTATCACGCGGACATAAACTATCACATAAACTATCACGCGGACATAAACTATCACATTAACTATCACGCGGACATAAACTATCACGCGGGCTCGAAGTGGTTTGCCGAATGTCGCATGTCTCCGGCTTTTTGGTTCTAAGACATAACGGTTCTCTCACGATATTTTCCGCTATCGTTTTGAGAGCAGGTATTATGAAATTATTTACTTATAAAAAAGGAAGGCCTACCTTTTTTTTTTGGTTGGGAAATCTTCAAATGACGTCTCCCACTCTGGGTGGAGCAGAAGGGCGTGTCAGACTTTTACTTTTACAGAAAGGCCTGCCTGGCTTCGAATGTACAACCGTGCATTTGTCCGAGTATAAAACGTGGGCATTACCACTGCTACTACTACGACGACTACCTTTCTTACTGCTATACCTACTTATTTTATCTACATGCTGTAATTGCATAATTTTGAGAAAAGGTTTCCAATTAGAAGAGAAAATTAGGGTAACGCTGATCATTAGACCAATATACTTAAAACTATATAAGACCCGTGGTGATGGCGCGTAATGATCCCCCCATCTGGTCAAGCAGGGGTAGTCAAACACCTCACTACCCCTAGAGAGTTTGACCAGATGGGGTCCAGTCGACGGCTGCGTTGAAGAGTGCTTAAGTGCCTAAATCCCCTGGTGCAAGTGTGCGAGGGATTACGGGGTGGTTTCAGTCAATAGAAATCTGACAGACTATTTCGTCCATTAGGATTCCCACCAAATTAACAAAAAAAAAAAAGTTTTACCTAAAGCTCAACTGAGGGGCAATTCTTGTTGTTTTAAGGGCGTTCACAGTCTGATCTCAGTCCCAATCTGTCAAAAATACCTCAAGTCTCCCTAAATTGTTGACAAGTTTTAGACATTTGACTGTCACCGAGGTATGACAGCGACTATATTTTGAACGTTTTTAATTACGAGAATTAGCCTTTGGATCATCGTAACCTATAACTTAGTTTAACTTGGCTTGAACTTTCACTGTCACTTAGTTGCACTTAGCTTGAACTTACACTGACAGAGCCCACGTCATAGGTGACAGACAGACGGACGTGGAGAGACTTTTAATAAAATCACAGCAACATTAGTCCCTGGCTTCATTCCGTATGGCTGAAAAGGTCGATCCGTACAAGAAAAAAAAACAAAGAAATTACCCAAATAATTTATATTCCTTGTAGCGTTGGTATTTTTTTTCATAAGTTTTAAATAAGGGATTTAACTAGATTTGAAACTAGTAGGAGGCTCAAATAACAGTAACACTTAAAATATAACATTATGTTAACAGTTCCTACTTAACTAATAATTTCATAAAACTACAATCACTTTTCGCGACCAGGTCCAGGAAGCATTAATAATGTTCTCTGTGAGTCACTCACAGAGAACATTATTAATGCTTATTTCATTTAGCTCATCCCGGGGATAAATGCCTAGAGGAATATGACTCATCAAATGATAACAGACAAAAAATAATGGCTTGAAAATTAATGGCGTTACATCAGCCATATAAAATACTCAACAGCGTTCTAGGACATTTGCAACAGATTTTAGTTCTTCTTTCTCTAGTTTTAGGAATCTAAATGGCGGCGACACATAATTTAGCGACAAGATACTAAGTGTACCATCGTTCGTGGAACAGCATTACCGTTACACTCCAAATGAACACTGATTTAAGTTTAACAATGGCAATAGGTATGGTATGGTATGGCTATGTATCACATCTGGTCGCAGACTATACCATCTTCAGTTGAATTCTACGACTAGCATAACTCCTCGGAAAAACAGTCTCCTTAACCATAGATCAGTTCACTTTGCTCTTGCCAGTTTCTGATTTGATACTTCCATTTGTGCCGTTCTGTTTTGCGGTTTTGATATAAGTCACATAATAGAAGTTCCCAAACATATAAAGGAACTGAAGACTGTGGATGCAAAGAACAGTAGAAATCCACCTTGGGTAACCGCAGTCTTGGTATAGAGCTGACAAGTTGTGCAGGAAGATGATGCCGAACTGCACCTGAGATGGAAAGAGAGAACACAATTAATTATGGTTTCTGTAAGTTTAGCAACTGATCTGAGTATCTAAAGTATGCCAGGAATCCTTTTAAGCCTAATTTGCCTCACACATGGCAAATATCTCTATTTTTCAAGTTTTAAAGCCACCAGAATTCACTTTATTTGTAGAGCCATAGTCACCATAGTAGTCCCATGGTGGTCAACAATAACAATTAAGGTTAGTCGCTAGAAGGAGACGAGCCATTCGAATCCTTTAGAAAGAAAGTTGTTTACTCCAATTCTTCTTCTCTCGTATGACCGTGACCCTTCCGTGCTTTGGAAAGCATGTCAAGCCGTTGGTCTTGACCGTCTTTTGTGGATCTTTAACAGTCGTTACGGGTCGTCAGAAGCCCCAAAATCGGACAGGCTTAATATGAGATATTCATATTACCTAATAACTGGGTTGTGGCGGATTGGCAGTCGTCTTTTGTAAAAAACTAGTTTCCAGTTGTATTTAGTGTAGTTGGGAAAAGGCTAGACGGACGATGACTTTATGATAAAGCTATCTAGTTAGCAGAGTAGTAGGGTGCTCATTGTCTTGTAAGGTTTAGCGAACGTTCTTTTAAAAAAGAGCCTGTACTATGGTAACCAGACAACTGATAAATATACTTATATATTTCCAAATACATACATATTATAGATAAATTACACCCAGACACAGAACAAATGATTGTGTTCATCACACAAAGATTTGTCCTGGGTGGGAATCGAACCCACGACATCGGTTGTAGCAGTCAGGGTCACTAATCCCTAGACTAGCAGGCAAGTCAGTTCTCGTTCATCGCAGATGAAAAAAAATCTTAGATCAGCGAAAATCCTGCCAAACTGTAATATCCTTTTAAGACCTTATTTAATTACAAAAAACCGGTCAAGTGCGAGTCGGACTCGCGCACCGAGGGTTCCGTACAAACCTGTAGGTATATAAGTAAAAGTTCACCCATCACGACAATCGAGTCGTAGTTCTGTTCTGTTTCTTGGCTTGGTTTTATTTCTGTCTGTGTTTTGTTCTGTTTATTATATGATGTAACTAAAAATTTACGGTTTTCGCAATTTTTCCTTTATCTGTGCTATAAGACGTTGCTTCGTATCAAATTTAAAAATTCTAGATCGACTGGAAGTACCCTTTAGGTTTTGATTCCCTTGCGAGTTTCGAAAATTTGAGGAAATTTGCGGTATAAACGGCTATATCTTTTGATTGCGTTAGCTAAGAAGTTTGATTTTTTCACAGCTCCAAGGGACAGTAGACTTGAGTATTTCATTTCAGCTTGATACCTCCCGCGTTCCTGAGAAAAAGGGTCTTGACAGACGGACGGACGGACGGATGGAAGGACGGACGGACGGACGGACAACAAAGTGATCCTATAAGGGTTCCGCTTTTTCCTTTTGTCGTGCGGAACCCTAAAAATATGTAGGCACTTCGGCTCAAGAGAGTGTTTAAAATCAATATATTAAGGCCCAGCGACCCAAAATAATGACATCATATTTAAACCTATTTTAGTTTAAATAAACCCGCCAATTTAAATCTGTCATCAAAAATCAATTAACCTTGAATGCATCTAATAAATATAAAATACCCACGGGGAAATACTCCCTAAAATAATTAAGTTAAGAGCTTATCGTTTAAACATATTTGACTACATCGAAGTTCTGGGCCGCAACTACTTGCACCTTTTTAGGGTTCCGTTGCCAAATGGCAAAAAACGGAACCCTTATAGATTCGTCATGTCTGTCTGTCTGTCTGTCCGAGTATGTCACACCCACTTTTTTCCGAAACTATAAGAGCTATGCTGTTGAAACTTGGTAAGTAAGTATTCTGTGAACCGCATTAAGGTTTTCACACAAAAATAGAAAAAAATACAAAAATATTTGGGGTTCCCCATACATAGAACTGAAACTCAAAAAAATTTTTTTCATCATATTCATATATGTGGGGTATTTATGGATAGGTTTCAAATATCATTTTTTTCTAAACTGAATAGTTTGCGCGAGAGACACTTCCAAAGTGGTAAAATGTGTCCCCCCCCCCCGTAACTTCTAAAATAAGGGAATGATAAAACTAAAAAAAATATATGATATATATTACCATGTAAACTTCCACCGAAAATTAGTTTGAACGAGATCTAGTAAGTAGTTTTTTTTTTAACACGTCATAAATCGTAAACCACAATTTACCTTTCATTCAGTCAACTCAAATATAAAAATTTAAAAACAAAAAACATTTAATTTCATTAACATAAACCTTATGCATAAACCGTGAAAACCTACAGGTTTGTACGGAACCCTCAGTGCGCGAGTCCGACTCGCATTTGGCCGGTTTTTTTTTAGTACATTGGGTCGTAAGTTCAACTTAAATTTAGGTTTGGCCTTATGAGGATATAGAAATATTGACTTACCAACTGCATAGTGGTAAGGTGTTTCTTCCACCACAGGTACTTCTGGTACTTAGGTCCGAGACCCGATATCAAGTAATAAGTGTACATCACAACATGGACGAGAGAATTTATGACACCGAGAAGACCTGCGTGGCCATCTGTAAAATTAATAAAGCAAATTTAATATTTTTGGTGTCGTGGCTAATTAATAACAGCCAAATGGCTCAATCAGGTTAAACTCTGCAGTTTGGTAAGAACAACCTTGAGAAGGAGGCTAACAGGAGATTTCAGCTGAGCTGGGCAGCATTTGGGAAGCTTCGTCGAGTCTTCTCGTCGCGTATTCCACAGAGCCTAAAGACGAAAGTCAACCAGTGCATCCTACCTGTTATGACCTACGGAGCCGAAACGTGGACACTCACGGTACGGCTGGTCCACAAATTTAAAGTCGCTCAGCGAGCTATGGAACGAGCTATGCTTGGAGTATCTCTGAGGGACAGAATCCGGAATGAGGTGATCCGGCAGAGAACCAAAGTTGTCGACATAGCTCATAGGATTAGCAAGCTGAAGTGGCAATTGGCCGGCCACATTAGCCGTCGAACCGATGACCGTTGGGGTAGACGTGTTCTTGAGTGGAGACCGCGAATCGGCAAACATAAGGTAGGACGCCCTCAGGCTAAGTGGAGCGACGATCTTCGCAGGGTGGCTGGTAGCAGCTGGATGAGAGTTGCCGAAAATCGAGCTAAATGGCGTGCAATTGGGGACGCCTATGTCCAGCAGTGGACTGCTATAGGCTGATGATGAGGTTAAACTATGCTTGCCGCGGTCGGTACGTGGATTGACCATCTGTACAGGCACTATGCTTCGTAAAGCACGTTAAACCGTTGATCACGGCTACCAATCATGGTTGTTTAATAGCCGTTACGAGTCGTCAGAACTCTGAATGTCTGACAACTAGTCATATCTAGGGTTTAAATACCAAGTTATTAGGTACCAAGGAGCTAGGTTTAAGAGGTCAGATAGATAGTCGCTCCACGTGAAATACTGGTATTACTTTTCTGCGTCCGGTTAGACTGGAGGCCGACCCCAAAAATTGTTTGGTAAATGCAGATGATGTTCATTGATACTTTGATACCCAGTGGCGGCCGGCATTGAGATTCCTACACCTTATGAAAATCAGGGAGCAAAGCCACTTTGCGCGGGGATTTTGTTGCTCATAAGTATCGTGTAGGCGGTTTGCTGATGAAATATACAAAAACAAGCTTATCGAAGGTACAAGACATTCATCAATTAAATCGTTCGTTAAGCCTATGAAACCTTCGATAAAATGGTGTGTTCATAAACGACCCATAAACGATTAATAACTTACATATCGTTGAGAAATTTTAATGATGCTATTTTAATGAAGCCATCTAACAAATTGACCATCTAATCGTCAAACGAAAATGTGAATACCAGCAAAGCCGTGGGTAAAAGCTAGTTTTTTTAAGTATCATGAACTTGTGAAGGGTTTTTGAAATAAATTAGTCCTCATAATCAACAGCTTTTACAGTTTTTATATTTACTGAATTCAATAAACAAAAACAAATCCTTACTTGGAAAATATTTGAGTCCAATAAAAGACGCCAGGGGCATCATGGAATGATGGAACACGTGCAAGAAAGTGATCTGTCTGTCCTTTTTCCTCAAAACGAAGAACACTGTATCGAACAAGTCTATGAATTTCACCATGGTATACCCCCAATAAGCATTGTGCATCTGAAACATAATTTTCAACATCATTATTAAGTGAAATTGTGTGGAAAAACGACAGGAGAGATAGAAATGAGCCAGGACTAAACGTATACGTATTTTTATAAAATTTCGCGTATTCGACACCATAGTAGAATACAGATAAATCAAAGATGGCGTGACGAGTTAGACTCCTATAGAAAGGATTGGCTTTGTCTACATAAGTATCGAATAGAAGCAGATGCAAAAAATAGTGCGTGGAGTCTTCCGCGCGGAAGAAGTAAAACTTCGTAATGTGGAAATGAAAATAGGAAGCGGTAAACGTTTCGGATAACATTAAAATGTTCGATTTTTCTAAAACTCTATCCGTCAAATCATTGGCGTGTGCTCGAACACTTTGACAATTGTGCTTTCATACCCCCTCCATGGTAGCGTTAAACGTTTAACGCAACCTTATTGGAAGTCGCATTAGAAGTTTCACTTCAAAAGAAGATAAAGGCCTTGATAGTCAAAAGTAGAAAGAAGTTAACATACTCTTTGTGTAGTTGGGGTGTCGGCCATGTCCACCGGCTGGCAAGTCCAATCGTATGCATTGCTACCAAATGGCCACCAACCGGCCATTGCACCCTGAAATTGAAAAAAAAACTTTAGAGGTGTCAAGGGACACCCGGATGGAACGAAGTTCCTTTCCAGGATTCATAATAGTCATAATTTTTTAATTATTTATTAAGTACAAAAAACCTGTATACACTCAACAAAAATATTCTCTCTCTCTCCCTATCTCCTTCTCTCTCCCACTCTCTCTCACCCTCTCCCTCCCCCTCTCCCCCCTCCCCCTCCCCTCTCCCCCTCTCCCCCTCCCTCCCCCCTCGGCCCCTCTCCCTCTCTCTCCCTTTCTCCCTCTCTCCCTCTCTACTCACAACAAAAAAAATTGCACTCCGGGAGTGCCGGCAGAAGTGAAAACTTGATTATTAACGTTGAGCATGTTTGATATTTTGGAATGGTTAGGGAATAATTTGTTGTTCAATTTCCATATTTTAAGCACTTTATATTCACGAATTTTACGAATACACAACAATGTGATCACTACACAGACGGTCGAGCCATCAGCTGTCACCATCCATGGATGCGCGTGGCACGCTGTAACATAGACGAACATTCGCGCAAGCGCCCTGCGCCGCCTAAACGAAACAGTAGGCCCAGGCATACATTTTCGCCGCGCCGTAGAGAGGGGATAGCTGTCTACTCTCCATCCGTCCTACGCTTTTTCGATCAGGTCACGTGTCCTGACGCGAGTTTAAGATTTTATACCCATTACAGAAAAAGTGCTCAACGCCGCTAAAGAAGTTTTCACTTCAAAAAACAACAACATACAAAATATATACGGTCGAATTGAGAAACCTCATCCTTTTTTTGAAGTCGGTTAAAGCATGTCGTGACAACTTTTCGTAAGATTTTTTTCCGTCTAGCCCCCTTTCACAACGCGTGATAAGGAACTTCGTTCCAAAAAATAATCGTAAGCATTGGATAAAAAAACTTCTTCGTCCAGTACAGAAGAAAAGATTACGAAAACTTACCTCATAAAATAAGTAAGAGCTGGAAAGTATTTGAAATATATTATAATAATATATAACCCTTTTCAACTTGAATGGCTTTCGATCTTGCATTAAACTTGGTCCCAAACTCTTCGAGAAATATAAGTAGAATGGTAAAACAGTTAATACAAATAAGGGTGATGGCATCCAGTCAACTGTTCTAGGATCTGTAAACAAATTAAAGAAAAAAATTAATAATATGTATATTTATACACATGGATACAGTACAAATGAGGTTATTGTTAGCGACTAACTACCCAGCCCTGCTTCGCAAGTTTTTTACAACTTGACAAAACACCAAGCCTTCTTAACTATAATTTTAGTTAAATACACACACATTTTTTTTTAGGAATATTTCCCTCAAAGATGGCGAATACCGCATCAAATTTCGCGGTGATGTTTAAAGGAACAACGAGAATAAACAGACAGACCAGAAAAACTATTTTAATGAAGGTGCTTCTGCAGAAGATCAATTCGAAATTCACGTAAAGTTCACACTAAGGGATAACCTGGATTAAGATCCTTATCTGTAAACTTTGTGTAGGATATTCTGCCAGACTATGACAACATGAAGGGCGAAGAAAGCAGCATTCTGGTGGTACGAACTATCAAAATAAGACGGTTGCAAAATGCGCCGTTAGAGCATAGAATGAGCCAGGATCCTCAGGCATTATATGATTGGAGCTACAACAATAATGCTGACGTCTGCGGACGAGGCTACATATAATTAAATATGATTTGGAGAGAAGAGAAAAAGGCAGAGAACGAGAGTTTAGAGATTGAAGAGTGCAGTTAAAAACATAGTAATAAAATCTGTGATTGCCATTTTTATCACGTCTGCAGTTCTTGTAGTAGTCTACAAGTACTAATCCACGTTTTGGATTAATTAACCTTCAAGTAGGTTTTTGACGTAACAAATTGTTTAGTAATTGACCTTATCAGCTATATATGTAAATACTATTGTTGTTATTCATTGTGTTGATCTTTAACACTAAAAAGCTGAGTCCAGTTGATACCTACCTCATTATTTTGGAAGGTCCAATGGGACAGGCTATTTTCTTTGCGGGATATAAGTTTTGCAAAATCTTGTTCACATATCAATAAAGTCAGACCTAATTTATAACCAGTTATTAAACAAAATGCTGACGAAAGTCATGACGTTATTTGCAGCATAATTATAATCAGCCTGTAATTTTTACGCTGTTGGGACACAGGCCTCCTCTTTGTCAACGAGAGTGGGCCATAATCCACAACTCGCGCATCCTAATGCGGGTTGGTGGATGTTATATGTCTTAAGTTCGTGGGTATGCCGTTTTTCTGACGATGTTTTCCTTCATCGTTGTCAGAGCAGTGGCAATGAAATAATTAACCCAAAGTTACGGATTTCGAGCGTACTATGGAGCTTAAATGGAGTTGGATAGGACACCTAGTATGACGCAATGATGACAAGTGGAGTAGGCTTTGATAGAGTAAATGGTGTCCTAGTACTGGAAGATGAAATGTCGGGCGTCCGGCGATGAGATTGGCGGACGCACATCTCATCGCCAATCTTGACATTGTTACCATCGCGGGCAAAATCTGGATGTGGCTGGCACAGGAGTGTGGGAATTGCCACAAGAATAGTGAGGCCTATGACCAGCAGTGGTTGAAGTTAAACTGCGGATGATAACAATGATTAAAGACCCTGCGTCGGGTTCGAATACACAACCTGCAAATCGTAAGTCGCAACGGTTACTACTGGATGCCACTGCTCTATTTGCGGGTGTCATTGGAAATTGATGAGTTTTTCCATGCCACTGAAATACAGCGTCAACATCGAATTTTAGCTCCCACAAGCTAAACTAATATTTAAAATTATTGATTGTCCAACGTGTTATCCAATTATTGTTGTCCATTGTGTACCGTGTGGTGCCGGACGTAAAGAATAACACCACCCCATTTCTTCCTGTGGGTGTCGTAAAAGGCGACTAAGGGACTTACTAGAGAATGGGCAGCAGCGTTCTCTATTCATTTTACCACCATACTGCGATCGCCAACCCGCCTGCCAAGCGTGGCGATTATGGCAAAGCCCCCCAAATTGGGGGAGGCCTAAGTCCAGCAGTGGACGTCTTACGGCTGAAATGATGATAATGATGATTCATTGTCCAAATGTCACACCACTTTAACATCTGTTGAAAAGCATGCATTTAATGCTTCCGTAAAAAGATTATTCTGAAACCGACACGGGAAAACCTTATCTTTTTACAATGTGCCTGTTTCTTTGTGTTAGGCAACTCTATTAAACATCGTTTGTTGGGTCAAAAACACCTATCCTATTAGACGTATTGCCAATTTCATTAAGAGAATGCTGGATTTAAGGTTTAGTTTAATTATGGAAACTTCTACTGACTCGTTCTATCTATAAATTCTATCAAAATGTCAAAGAAAATTTGAATTGGCAGTCGATATTTTTTTTTGTGCTCTCACGTTCGTCGGAACGGAAGTCCCGAGACTAAACTCATCCATTGCATTCCAGCAAACAAGGTCGAGGACTAGAGCTTCAATATATTTACATATTATTCTGTATAAGCCCGCACTGGGCCCACGTGGTAGATTACGGCCCACTCCCTCTCACCGAGAGGAGGCCTGTGTCTCAGCAGTGGGAATAATATAGGCTGATTATATATTCTATACAAACAAATAAATTATGTGATATATCAACGCTTAGAAGTCGATGGCATTGGAGTATAAGGACATACTATACAGAGTGGCAGAGGCCTTATGCGCAAACTTATGATTCTAGGCCCTTTAGCGTAGAAAGTAAACGTCGGTTTTACAAATAAAATTTACTGTTTCATAGAAAAGTGCAATATCTACGCGGTCAAAATGTTTGGAACATTTTTTTTAAATTATCCGACAAAAAATTTCAACGCGGTTTGATTCATGTACTGAATGGTTACTGTCCATATCCTGTATTTTATACTAAACAAGAGGAGTTTAAAAGAAAAAAGAAGCTCACCGCTCAAATCATGAAAGATAAACTGGTAGGTTTCCTTTATCTTCCCTACAAGCTCCGCCATCTCGACTTAATAATCTATCTAAAACTTTACACTTCGAAATATTATTGTGATAAGTCACACAATTTCTAATTCCCTTTCAAGAGAAATGGACCAAACCTTACGTTACACCACTCAATGACAACTAAATCAACAAACCTTCGCGCATTCATTTTATTCACGTATTGAATTTCCTTATTAACCATGACTTGCTAAACCGTTTGTGAAAGCAAGTCAAGTACTGAAAAATTAAATAACAGTATTCAACAACGTCAATCGTGACATGTGGATACAAAGTATGTCTCCTTATTTATTATTTATTTATTTTATGCTAATATAATACACAAATAATCGCTCTGCTTCGGTTTACATATGTATATACGTGTATATCTATCTTTTGCGACTCTAATGTTCTACTCCTTAGTAAAGGTCACTCTTTCCTCACACAGTTTTCATTTATAGGTACAAATATCCAATCAATCAGCACCTAGCCCCAACCTGGCATACCTTTGCCAATCAATCCTTTCGTTTTGTGCCTAGCTTTTTTTTAATGGGAAATCATTAAATGACTTCTCCCGCTCTGGGCGGAGTGGCAGGGCGTGTCAGACTTTTACTGACTAAAACCTACCCGTGTTCCTTCAGTTGCCCATATGCCAGGGCCACGGTAACTTTTTCGAAGGAACCTCGCGACCCCGGCAGGCATCGGTCCTAGCAGACCCCTTCAGTATTGCTGATCTCTTTGAGGCGTGCGTGGAACACTACGCGCCGTCGACCCGAGCCTGGTCCTTACCGGTTTGTGCCTAGCCGTATCCCCCTGTTGGTGTCGGCTTCTAGAAGCAGCTGATTATCAGTAATTTACATGGAGTGACTGCCTATCTGACCTCCACAACCCAATTACTGAGTAACGATTTACCCCGTATACCTGTGTTCCTCTAGAAATTTTTTGGCCATCAGTTTTAACGGCAACGTAGTTTTTCTTATTTTTCGGCCTTCTTGATGATTAACATGTTAACTCATTAAATAATAAAAAAAATATTTTTAAAAAAATTAATACCTACATTTAATCTCTTTAAAACAGAATTGGTATTTTGTAATCTCCAAATGAGTGCTTTGGCACTCGCAATAGGATTTCTCTACATCACGAATATCATCACCTTCTTAGCTTCGATGGTACCTGGTGGGTGGAGTTTCTTGATTGTGAAATATAGGTTATTTAAGGTTCTAAGTAATTTAAGTACGATATCTACTTTAGGGTCAATTTAGTTATATTTACAAAAATCGGAAAATTCGGAAAGCATTAACTGAGTTATTTAAATGTTATTCATGATATTTACAAACTCAATTAAAAAGTTCGCCTTTTTATTGCACTCTGTGCTTTGTTAGACATAATTTCGGATTACCTACTTTTCTTTTATTCTAACGTTGGAGCGATTCTGCACTCGGTGGTTGCTCCATGTAAAATACAGGTATCCAACTGCAGTCAGTTAGACGGGCAGCTGACCCCTACATAGTAGAGCAAAGGCTAGGTAGATTGACTGATTGTAGTGGTTCTGCACTGCATCCAATCCGAATTGGAATTCAAGATTGAAACCAAAGTAATGTTCTAAACTCGGACAGAGGGTTCGAATCTAATGCGCAACTCCTACCGAAATTTCTCACATTTGGATCGGATGCAGTGCTTCAAGTTGATTATGTCTCTGACGTGACGAAAAATCTTAGAGCGTTGGCTGATAGGTGGGACTCTCCGATCTTGGAGCGGTGGATACGACTGCACGCAGTCAAGTAGACATTTCCCAGAATCGGCGTGCCTCACACAGCTTAGAATAAATATTACTAACACTAGTTTATAAGTTTTCACTGTTACTAATATGTATGAAAGAAATTATGAAATAAATGTTGTTTATTTATTTAATTATAAATATCGAAAGATCAACGCAGAATAGAATCTACAACAGCCTGGAATTATCTGCCTGCAGCTTAGAATGTTTTGTATCCACGTATATGGAACTCTTGTTTCGAGAAGCTCATAACTGGTCGAAGTGGTTGTGCTTCGAGGAAGTTGACCCCACATGTCTCAGCTGCCGCATTTTTGTTCTGTATTCTTGTTTTTATAAGAGTGATCTTATCTCTTTATATGCACATGTTTTCTGTGACAAATAAATCTATTATTCTCTCTTTCTTCTATGTATGCTGGTGGATATTTTTATTACTTTCGACGCACTTATTGTTTCATTATTTTGAACCCAGGGAGACTTCGACATTTTTTTTTACAATGTCCATGTTTCACAAACCCAGAAGATTTTCTTTTGGGTTCAACACTGTTTATATTCAAGAAATCTAGATATTGTGTTAAATCAATATTTTCCATTCGTTTAGATCTTCCGCTCCGACCCTTGCCCGAGCCAAATAGCGCCGCTGACCCTGTAACTTTAAATTCGTCTCTAAATAATAATAATGCATTCAATCCAGTCCGTCCCTTGCTGCCCTCTACCAGCGATGCCCTAGGCCAAGGTCCGTACCCCACATGGGGGACCCCATTACTCAATAATCCCTCTAATTTTACGTTTTTAAGGCCTGGCTTGAGGCCTTAATTTGTAAAGATAGCTACAAGCAAGTCAGATTAAGAAGCCAACCAAAAAGTTGACCTCTGAGATATCGTTCACAAAAAAAAAGAAGGTTTAAATCACTCAGGATTTGAACATCGGTAAGACAGCAGTGTTACGTTAATTACGAAAAGAAACAACATATTTATGTAAAATTACCCATATATTTCAGATCCTCTTAAAATTACAAGTCTTGTGTGTATTTGTGTTTGACATCCATCGTAATTTCTTTAG
The DNA here is from genome assembly GCA_947507805.1 of Aporophyla nigra. Classification (NCBI taxonomy): domain Eukaryota; kingdom Metazoa; phylum Arthropoda; class Insecta; order Lepidoptera; family Noctuidae; genus Aporophyla; species Aporophyla nigra. The sequence continues at coordinate 25,102,270 of OX382295.1, forward strand.
ATTATAAATGTTTTATTATTATAAAAAATTACAATGTATGTTTTAGATACCATAAAAAAATGTTTTATTTCAATATAAACCCTCAACACATGGTCCTTAATTTGAGTTTTGGTTTTATACTTAGTAAATATTTAAACGAAGATGTTATTAAATAAGTTAAGCCATCATCATTATCATGTTCATCTTAAGCTGAATCTAATGTGTAATCTTATTTAACAAAAAAACATCAAACGTATTGAAAATACATCCAGTTTGAATACATTGCAAACTAGGCTATTTACAGTGAAATCTGATTCGAAAGGCACTTACTCATAAACAGATTTGTCAGATCATAAATCATTTTAAAATATTGTTTTTATGAAACGTAGTGTATACTGCTCTGTTTCAAATGTTAAGAATATGACATAATCATGCACTGTGTTAATGCTAAACTTACTTAAAGACAACATAAAAGAAAAACTAGACAGCAAAAAAGACAAATGCAGCATTTCAGCTCCTAAAAGTGTAAGTAGTAATATAATCAATAGTCAGTAATCAGAACAGCTAAACAGTCGAAAATATGTTTTAAAAAAATATGTTGAGAATAAAACGTGTGTGCCAAATTTCAGCCCAAGAAGGTGAAATATCGGTTACAAAATTCCAGGTCATACGAGTGAAATTAAATAAAAGCTTTTTACTTTTAAAAACAGTTGTGGTAGCCATAATAAATCAAGATAGGTATAATTATATGGTATACAAAGGATTTAAGTACTGTTAACTTTTATTTATAACGTAGCCTTGAAAATTCGAGTAATGGAAAAAAACAAACATCATAACTTTCACAACATACACGAATAGAAACATACATTTTAAAAGTCGAAAATAGGGCAAATATCAAGTAGTTTCCATTGATATAATAATATATTATACCTTAACCAACAATTAAAACTATTTGTACAAATATACAGTCATTAGCCTATAAGAAACTGTGGAAGTCTATACGAATTTCTACTAAGATACTTATTTTATGTGTTAAAGATTCTGCAAATTATGTGTGCTGACTAAGAAGTTTTGTACTTTCAGGAGGAGAATAGTGAATGAAAAAAGCTCATCATAGTAAAACTCGATGGAACAGAGGTTTCATAAGCGTAAGGTAAAATTTTATCATAGAAACCACAATAATATTGTACTTCATGGTTTCGATAAAAGCTGCAGTCTAACTAAAACAGACACTCTAAAAGGAAACCATTTACACACACATTTTACAAAATCAAAACACATACATCTATCACACAACAAAAGCCAGTCATTAGCTAGCTTTAACAAGCTTATCTAAAATAATCACAATAATCAAGTCTTTGAACTAGCACTCTTTCGCTTTTCCATTTGCAGTGATTTGGGTATTTTGAGCAGCAATTTGGGCGGTTTTTCTGTTTTTGACGTAGTTATTGTAGTAAAAGTTACCGAACATATATAAGAACAGACCAGCATTGAGGGAGAGTAAGAAGTTGATACCCTTAGGGTAGTTGCAGTCACTGAACATAACCGTGAAGTTGTGGTAGAAGATGATGCAGAACTGGATCTGAAAAACGAAAAGAACATAGGTGAGAATGATATTCATCAAAAGAGCTTTAGATAAACAGCTGACATAAGAACAAAATATCTGGCTATGTGTTTGATTTTTGAACTAAATATGTGTACACGTATGGAGTAGAGGTAAATCTTATTTATAATTTTAGAGTATCGTATATCATGTCATAGTATGTCACTCATCGATGAATCACTATGGCCCTTGTTAAGTTTTGGCAAGTATACATTATCATTCACATTTTTTAAATGAGGAAACATTATCATTAAGAATTGTTTCTATAGGCAAATTACTATATGCATAAACACCACATTCTGAACTTTGCAAATTATTCAGATTACCATAATTCATGTTTATTTGCTTTGTTTTAATTCAACTTCATTCTAAGGTCCGAATTCTTGCAAGCGTGTCTATTTTACTGAAGCAAAAGTTTGGGTAAGCTATCATGTTAGTCGTTTTTTTTTTTGTATTATTCTGTTGGTAATGTATAATATCAGTGTTGTTCTCATACTTTCTTTACACAAGTGAGTGTGCTAATTATTCACATTTAGTACTTTAAGACTTCGTCTGTGCTATATTCCATGGGAGTAAAAAAAAATCCGGCCTTGTTCCTTGTCTACGTCGTAAAGAGAAACTTTGTGAAAATTTTTAGGTTTCTATGTCTAACTACTTGCCGTCGGCGTTGATAATATTTTAAATATCAGTGAATGATTAAAATAATGAATAGTATTAGCAAACGTGAATAATGCATGCACAAACTTACCAGCTGCATGGTAGTGAGATGCTTCTTCCACCACAAGTACTTCTGGTACTGAGGTCCAAGACCGGAGATCAGGTAGTAGCTGTACATGATGATGTGGATGAAGGAGTTTATCACGCCGAGAAGAGTTCCATGTCCACCTGGAAATTGAAATAAAAATATTTTAAAAAATGACCATATTATTTTTAGTTCCACATACCTTTGGACGTGTATCACAATGATTTTTAGTTTCAATAATAATACTATTAAATTTTAGGTATAGCATCTTCGACATCAATAACAGTCACTCAGTCTTCTATCTTTCACTATCCACTGCGAGACATAGTCTTTTCTCTCTATTTTCCTTCCTCATACAAAAAAAGATAGAAAATTCGTACCTGGCAAGAATTTGACGCCAATCCAAGCGCAGATGGGCATCATGAAGTGATGGTACAGATGCAGGAATGTGATCTGCCTGTTCTTCTTTCTCAACACGAAGAAAATTGTGTCCAAAAGTTCAATGATCTTTGCTGCAAAGTACCACCACACTGCTGCTGCCATCTGCAAAAACAAAATTGTTATGAAAGTTATTAACAAGTGTACGAGACATACTTGAGCATTATTCATATATGCTGAATCCATACTCTAGTTTAAAAAACATGGTATTCAGTGTTTTCAGCGCTCCACTATTTTAAGAAAGTATTTGTTATCCTAAAAGTTTCTATGTTCTTTTTTATTATTTTTATGTCCTGTGCGTGTCTCAAATAAAATATTTTTCTTTCTTTCTTTCTTTAAGGGACTTTAAAACTAATCTTATATTATACTAGCTTTTGCCCGCGGCTTCGCCCGCGTGGATGTCGGAAATTAATGCAGGAGGACGTACTACCGGAGTAAGATGTGTTAATTCAGGTTATATTATAGGTAATAGCTGCTACCCGCGACTTCGTCCGCGTGGTATTTAACAAAAAGTTTTTCATAAAAACTGTCTTTGAAAACTACGCTGACATACGTCTCAAAATTCAGCGTGTTTTTAGTTTTTTTTTAACTATTATTTATTTTTTCTAAAATAAAAGTAGCCTAAGTTTCTCCTTGTTACATCAGCTATCTGAAAGCCAGTGAAAGTTCCGTCAAAATCGGTCCAGCCATTTCAGAGATTAGCCGAAACAAACAGACAGACAGACAGACAAAAATTGTAAAAAATGTTGTTTTGGTATATGTACCGTGTATACATCCATATACACTTAGTAAAAAGTGGTTATCTTAATATTAAAAACAGACACTCCAATTTTATTTATTTGTATAGAGTATAGATAAGCAATGTTTTTTTAGTTTATTACAGTGATGAAATTAGGCACATAAGTAGACCTTGACCTGCTTGACGTTGAAGGACATCGGCTTCTTTTCATTCTATATTGTAGACGATGTCGCGGAAAACAGCTAGTTTAGTATATGGATACTAAACAATTTGGAGATAAACATATAATATGAATGTTTATGAATCAGAAGTCCATGGAAGAGATGCTTTTACTTACTCTGTGAGCTTTGGGATTGTTTGAGTAATCTACGGGTTGGCAAGATAAGTTGTAGTCGTTCCACCATCCGGCGACTAAACCCTGGAAACAAAAAGAAAATTGATAAGTTACTTATGGATACTCATGGCTAACGTTGTGAAAGTGATAAAACTTCATTTAAAAAAGGACAACAGGAAAGTTAAGCGTGACGCCCTTTTTTTTTTTTTTTTTTTTGGATGGGTTATCATCAAATGACTTCTCCCGCTCTCGCACCCGTGTTCCTTCAGTTGCCCATGTGCCGGGGCCACGGTATCTCTTTCGAACAATCACGCGACCCCGGCAGGCACCGGTCCTAGCAGACCCCTTCACTGCTGCTGACATCTCTTTGAGGCGCGCGTGGAACACTACGCGCTGTCGACCCGAGCTTGGTCCTTACCGGGCGGCGAGCTACCCATTGCTCGCCGCCCGCAAGCTCGCGCCTACGGTGGCCGGGAGGCCGCAATCGACTCCCGACGCCCGGGGCGTCTCCTCCTCGTGACGCCCTTCTGTTTACTTTCTCCACGAACTATGTTCAATGATTCCATTTTCAGTACAACATGTCTTCAACACAAGTCATAACTAAGAATATTTTTTGGATTTTAGTTTAGCGAGAGTATTGTTCTCTGGCCTTAAAGAAGTGCATTGCACGCTTAGTATGGCCTTACTTATCTCTACTCTACGATAATAAAGTGACTTTTATTTTCTCCATTTTTAACAACGAGCCGTTTACGATAATCTCGAATTTGGTCATTTGTTTCTACTGTTTCTCTTATAAATATCTAAATAAATATCTTAGGACAACCAACACACCGTTATCTGATCCCAAACTAGGCAGAGCCTGTAATATGGTAACCAGACAACGGATAAACATACTTATATATTTCTAAATACATACATAGTATAGATAAATTACACCCATGGTCATGCAATGTGTGCAAGACGCATGTCATGTATCTAACGGTTACTGTCATGCAACTTGTGAATTTATAAACCTATGTACTCCACTAAAGTATACTTCATCATTGTCGTTCTTGCAATAGACGGAGATTGAACAATCTCTTGTGTAAAAATCTCACCGTTAAAACTTAGATGAAGTGACCAGAAAGTTAGCTGTCATTCCGCTTCATGAAAATGAAATGACACTACTAAAGGCTTACTCACCGCATTCTAAACTCGACTCTAATTTTGATCGATATAGCTTATGTGAATTAGCAATATCCTTCAAAATTTCAAATGTCGGCTCAACAACGGAAATAAAACAATGAATGCTGTTGAGCTATTAAAGAGAAAGCCATTGGTACTACTAGAGCGCTTAACAATTCCTCTACAGCTTTATTATTTTGCACACCTAAGTTTTCACGATAAGATATTTACAGAATAGATTTGCTAGTTACCCAAAATGTAAGACCAAAATTCAGGAAACCTACCTCATACACCAGATAAATGCTCATCAAAATCTGTGACACATTGTACAGTATCATGATGTTCTTCAAGTCATAGGGTTTCCTGTCCCTCATATACTTGGGGCCAACTGAGTTGCAGAAGTACAGGTACGTCGCTAGGATGGTTAGCAGAGGGCCTGGTCCGGACATCAGCCACCAGTTCTCTGTCCGAGGATCTGGAAAGAAGAGAGCGCTTAAGATAAGTATGTGGTTGAAAAGTAAATGGATAGAATAAGAAATTAGTACAGAAGAGGAAGTCTGAAAGTGTCATCAATAACTGAAAAGTTGTTTGGGAATCGGTTGTCATGGTATGGTCACGTGATACGGAGGAATGAGGAAAATGTCGTGAGGAAAGTAATGAGTATGAATGTCGATGGCTATAAGAGTAGAGAGAGACGAAAGAAAAGATGGATGGATGCATGGACTGTGTGAATTATGATATGGATAGAAAGGGGGTTACTACTGAGATGACGACTAATAGAGAAGTGTGGAAGAAAAAGACAAGTTGAGCCGACCCCAAATAAATTGGGATAGTGGCAGGAGAATGATGGTGATAGTTGAAAAGTAAACGTTTGTATTTTTTTAGATTTCCAAAAGGTGTGTTCGGATCCGTATATTTACGCATCTACGCTCCGTACGCCTATCTGTAATGCTATATATTTTTTTGTCTTACCATATTATTGTTTTTCATTCGATTTTTTAAAACATTGCTAATTATATATTATTTATAAGTGTGTTTAAAAACCGTAACGTTAGTGTTTTTGATTTTATTTTACAAAAGCCTTGCATGACATGATGAAAAAATCTAAATCTAATTTATGTTTGACGGTTGCTTATTATGGAAAAGGGGAAAAACATTCAGTATTAAAATTTACACAGTATTTTGCATATTTTTAGTCAAAGTACATTTGGGGTTAAATAAAATTCAATGTCAGTACTATTGAATTATTTAAATACAAACATAGTAATTATAATGCAGGAATGTCTGTGTGACCCAAGACAGGCCCAACATTTACATAATACGTCAAACAGAGAAATGCGCCAATATATTCAATAACACGTCAATTAATATTTGTGAAAACCGATATTTTTCCGCGGAAACGAGCTTACAACAACCGTAACCGTTAACCGTTCGTTCGTAAATGTGTCTTGAATAGAAATTAAATAAACTATGAAAATAAGTGCCACCATATAATAAAGAATGGTGAAGGAAAACATCGTGAGGAAACTGACATGTCTTAGAACCAAAAATTCGAAGACCATTGACATCTACCAACCTGCACTAGGCCCACGTGGTGGATTATGGCCCACTCCCTCTCACCGAGAGGAGGCCTGTGTCCCAACAGTGGGAACATTATAGGCTACTGATGATGATATAATAAAGGCGAGCCTGCTGCTATTAAGTGGGCACAAATCTAGGCTTCAAGCTGTGAAAACGTAATAGTAAACACTGAAAGAGGAACAGTGGTGACGCAGTGAATCGACTGCGATTTTGACCTTTAAAAGTAAATTATATGTGCTGTCTTTAAACGAGCAATTATTGTATATACATATATATATAATCTGAAAACGGCTACAACAATTTTTATGAAATTTAGTATACAGAGGGTTTCGGGGGGTGTTTTATTCGTGTTTTCAATAATCAACTTTAACGATAATCAACTTAAATATAAATTTATGTTTTTTGTTTTTATTCGATGAAAAATAACAAAATGTAATTTGAGTATAAATGTAATTTCAAAAAAATACAAATTACAAAAAAAAAAATAAAAAAAAATAAAGCAAAGCTCCAGGTAATTTTTATTAATAATTCACCTGTTATGACAAAGTTTTTAGTTGTGAAGTTTTATATGTGAATTTTGTGTGTGTGTGATTTTCGGGGTTCTGAGAACCCGTATCGACTGTCAAAGGTCCAAAAATGACTGTCACACTTGCGACCACTGTTACATCAGGGTGACCCTCTATACCTATAGTGTTTTATAATTCCATGGACGAGACATTCAGTATTTGAAACGATCTGGTTATTTGACTCTCTTCACAAGTAACGCTATTGTGAAGAGCTAAATTATATTCCACATAGCTACGCAATTCCATAAGTATTCGATTTCAGCCCAAATTTTTATCGAGTAATTTTCCACAAGCACACTGGGTAAAGTTTTCATACGGTTCCCAATTATAAGTTAATTCCGAATGCAGGAAAATCGTCTGTGATAAGTTTTTTGGGTAGCGATGTTTTATGAACTAATTAAACAACTGCATTCTGATTTATCCGAATTCAGATGTTAAATTCGAATTCACATGGATTTATTTAAATTGTATGTATTCCAATATATTATGCTAGAGATTAGATATCTTACTATATTTTTTCGTAGAACTTCGAACTGAAAATTGGTACCACGAAAATAAATATTTAACGGATATTTTATAATAAAACACATCAGGAACGCTCATTTCAATACTAAACCTATAAAATTAAATTACGAAATTCTTGTTTTTTACATAAAATATAGTTCTACCTATTTTTAACCTAGAAAGTGAGCAACGGATAAAAAAAAAAGATTTCTCGAAAAATCTTCTGAGAATCAGGTGTTTATAGGTCCAATGACCTGAGTGACCCACAAGACTTCTCAAGAGGATCAATTTCTTTATCATACCTACTAGAAATAAACAAGCCAGAGGTATAAATGTTTAATATTCTTATAAATACATCGTTTCCATACATTATATTAAGAAATAACAAAAAAATATATAATTCGTTATTTTTCAAAAAGTCCTGTAGATTTCTGATGAACCCAAAAAAAAACCGGTATTACAGATTTTTCTTTTTACAAAAAGTTTGTATCTTGTTTTCTAGTTAACTGGCGTATCTAAATGGGTTTTACTTCACCCCTCGTAAAATCACCCTAGCAAAATATAAGAAAAATTACGTACAAAATAGACACAGTGATGTTTTACTAGGTAATCAAAACATTATATTTTTGTTGTTATTATCAAGTCCAAACCAATCAATAACCTTTGCTTACGACACAATTATATGACTCAATATGGCATCACTACAAATGACCATAACAATACGATCGAGCATGCGCCCGCGCACCGCCACGCACACAAATATGATTATTATTGTAATCAACAGGTGTTGTTTCCGCCTTATTTAGACGTAATCATGGATAGGTTAATTTTAATCTGGATGAACCTGTATGTTATTGTCGACACTGGTCCTCAAAATTAGTAGACCCAAAAATCTATGAATCTTGTTTAATTTTATAATTTTGGTATTGTCCTGTAATAAAGTTGTACCCATTAAAGTTGGATGCCCATTGGTATGTATCATATGAATAGCACTCAGAAAAAAAAAACAGGGGGTGTGCAAAATCTCGCATATCGACCTATGAGGTTGTCGATGGCGACCGCGGCTTAGGGCATCCCTGATTAGTCAAGGATTGCGGAAAACGCATGACACAAACACGCGGAGGACATCCTCGACGACTTCCAACTAGAGATAAAAAGGGCATCGCTGGTAGAGGGCAGCAAAGGACGAGCTGCATCGGAATGATTATTATTTAGGGACAAATTTAAAACTACAGGCTCAGCGGCTGACTCGAGCAAGGGTCGGGACATGGATTGGGACGTCGCGGTGGGCCTTGGTGGCGAGGACGGAAGGAAAATGTGTCAAATAACGTGTTTACCGTTTAAATAAGCCTGTTACGCAGTTTTCACTGTAGCTTATATCAGTCAGACAGTTATAAATCGTATATCTGCCAAACAATTGGGTGGAGAAAGTCCAACGAAATTAGCGCCTTGTGAAAAATTAAGAATATTTTCTACAAGACGGCGTTAGTAGTCTCTATACACAAAGGCGCCAAATATTTGACTAATGGGTTATAAATTACACACCTCACATTCCAGATAACCCAAGGTTTTATGCAAAGACAATATCCTGATTTTTTCATCATGTCATCCAAGGATTTTTAGTAACGGATTTTAAATCATACGCAGATTGTAGAATGAGTCCAAAACAATGACATTTTTAGACCTACCACTAATAATGTGCTTAGAAATTGTATCACGTATCAACTATAAATATGTGGGCGACACCAACTATTAAACCACCTTAGAGGACTTAAATGTTGGTAGGATTTAAATGTTGATATATAAATATTTACTATTTTACTGGCTAGGATGTTATCATCATTTTGTTAATAGCCGTGGGCTGAAACCAAGTTGGATATACGTCGAAATGGACAGTGAAACCACTCACACGTCCGTGGTTATTATGCTCTCCAAGATAGAGGGGCTGTTAAGCGTCCCGGGTAATATACTCTCCAAAAACACTACTTTAAAAAAAGCGAAACTGCGTTGAAATACGATATAAATTCACGAATCTCTATACAGTAAGTTGTTCAATACATTCTAGTGCAATAGAAAAATCACAGATGGCATCACCGTTCTCGTCAATAGCGAGTGAAAAAATTATTTATTTCACTTGCGCGGGGGTGGACGGTCAACCGAAATGTAGGTCCGCCGCTCGGACCCGTGAGTGGATAAAACGCAAATAAACCTAGCTGATCGCTCTATTTTTAGACTCGGCATTATGTGGAACTAAAATAAAAATTTGATTTTCTTTTAAAATATTTGGTTTTGATTTTTTAAAATATTTTTCCCTAAGTATTAACGACCAACTACATCACATATATTATTATCAGAGAGAAAAAAAAATGAGCTTAGTAGGGTTATAAGAGACCATGACCTCTGAGTTTGTTACGGCGTTTCTTCTCAGGGAACACTCAGCTAGGAAATGCGATGCCTGCCAGGGTCGCGACATTGTTCGAAAGAGATACCGTGACCCTGGCACATGGGCAACTGAAGGAACACGGGTGGGTTTTAGTCAGTTAAAGTCTGACACGCCCTCCCGCTCCGCCCAGAGCGGGAGAAGTCATTTGATGATTTCCCATACAAAAAAAAAGGTAGGAAATGCCGGCGCCATGTAGTTTTTAATACATTGACCAAAAATGTTGACGTGCAAAAGTGTCTATTGAGATATAGATTATATTTAAGATCTACTGACAAAAATAAACATTTGATTTCATTTCATGTGCAGCGACTACCCAGTTTAGAGGAACTTATCCTCAGCAATAGGACAATATAATAAAATGCAACATTCACATAAATATTTATAGCATTTTACAATATTGATGTAATTATAAAAATCTTAGCTAGACAGGAATTCACATTAGTCAGTTAGCATGCTAGTGCGAAAAACACTATCGATTTTTTAACGTTAAACGATCAATCAAATATTACCAAATATCGCTTTGGGCGTTATGGGTATATATTTCACGTAGCTATATATTTTATTACAGTTGATATTATTTTGTTACCACACATGTAAGTAGCCTCATTTGGAAACTTGATAAGTCATAATAGCACTCCACCCGCAAGACGGGACAATTAATCTGAATGTACAAGGTGTCAAAGAATAAAAGCAAGTCTTAAAAGTAATTTGTTCATAAATTATTGACTACTGAATCGATCTCAGTAACTTGTAACATAGGTATTTTTATCTAAATGTATTTAGCCATACTGACTGGTGATTAAGTCAAAGAAAAAAAAGTTAATCTAATCTTAAGGTAATAAGACTCGTTTCTCTATTTTTCAGAATTATATGATTAAGATATATTAGATACATAATTTACTTAATTACGTTTTTTTTTTTTTCTAAAATGTTGCAGAGTTTGCGGACCGTTGAATAGACTCAACAGTGCGTAAACCGTGATATATTTCAGAAATGACGTAGGTAGCCGCATGGTTTTTACGATATTTCTGTTATTTTTTTTGTTTAGCCTTTAATGCTCCAGTGCTCAGCAAAGGTCTTCTCTAAGTCCTTCCAGGAAGTCTTTTCCCGCGCCACCTCGAACTAGCCCTCGCGGTTCGCGTCCAGGTCGTCCCGCCACCGTATTTTGAGCCAACCGCGGCAGCGTAATCCATCTTATTCCCATTGTGTGGAGCCTTTTGCCCAACAGTCATCCTGCTTGCAATTGATGCAAGTCATCCAATCCCATTTGAGCCTAGCAGCTTTCCTGCCAACGTGTATTATAACCGTTTTGGAACACAGTGTGGTGTTCCAAATTTAGTTTTCTCTTCTTACACCTTTTACAGATATGGCGTTCCATCGCTCAAGGCAGAACTTTTACGACTCTGTGAACGGCTAGGGGCTCTATTAGCACAAAATTTCTTTTCCTACTCTGTATCACTTTCGGACATAATATTAGTGCAGTAACCGAACTTAGAATGAGTGACAGCACGATTTGACAGTTGTCCAAACCTCTCAGTGTATTTTTGCAAGTCCAGTAAAGTTATATAATCGGCAGTAGGGTTCATTCCGAAGTATTGAACTACTTTTGGTCGGGCTGTATCTTTGTTAACTAGAATCCCCAGGACTGACAACCGTAGGACAGGACGCTCTGGATACACATGTCAATGTATCATAATTATTTCTCTTCCATAATCCTCATTAATTTAAATAATATATTAAGTAACGAACTGTATAATAAGTAACTCTCAGTTTCCTACATGAAATAATAATGATGCGTCTGTTACGCACGTGTAAACGAGTACAAGTGTTGTTTTATTTTTTTATAGCTTTTCAAGTTCACTTTACCAGTTTGGTGAAAAATTTTGTACTTTATTTTTGGAATCGTACATTACGCCGCTATGACTCTGAATTTCGCACGAATTCACCCGCCCGAATCGGAAAACCGACACTTAACCACCAACCAAATTAAATAATTTTTCTATAGGTGAATTGCACGTAGTTTATTTATTCGTGGGGGAAACGACAACTCCAGAAATACGTATTAGGCAGGTGGCTCTTTTCTAATTTCATGCAATAAATAAATAAATGGTGTTTTATTGCATGCAAAATACCCATATACAAAAATGTATCGTTAAAAAAATAGAGATGTATTTGTAACCATAGTCTCTACAAATACATTCATTCTGTGGTGTGTTCATATTTTAGTTCTTCATTCGTCCACGAATAAAGTTCGTGCGAGTCGCTTTTTCCCAACAATGTTGGGGTCGGCTTCCAGTCTAACCGGATGCAGCTGAGTACCAGTATTTTACATGGAGCGACTGCCTATCTGACCTCCAGAGCCCAGTTACTGAGTAATACGATATCCCTTGGTAAGACTGGTTGTTAGACTTTCGGGTTTCTGACGACCCGTAACGACTGTCTAAGATCTACGAAAGACAGCCGGGACCAATGGCTTAACGCGCTTTCCGTAGGCACGAAAAGGTCTTGGTATGTAAAGTACATAAGTTTCAATCAAATGATTAAAAGAATTGCAAGCACAAACCTAGATACTTATTCCACAATGGTTTTGCTATTAGGTAATAGTACTGGTATTACCAGAAAGGACATAGTGGATGGAGTAGACACCTTACTCAAGTTAAACATAGGGAAGCTAATGTTGTGTGCTTTCCCCTACTCTGATACTTTATCAGATATTGATAATTATTATATTTACAGGTTGAATAGTACTATTCACCAGTTGACATGTTGTCATAGTGACAAATTATTGTATTTTGACACTAATAAATTTGTTAGTGGTTTTAAGTTAACTCAGAGAGCTTTATCTCTGTCTTGGAAATGTCGACATATGATTGCTATGTTGATAGCATATAATGTTAATGAGATTATAGCTAATATAACCAGGAATAGTGTTAGTGATGAGTCTATGTTGCCTAGTTTAACTACTAAATCTATAATACCAACATCCTCGGAGGCCACTAGCAGTCAGATAGAGTTTTCTCGTCCTGCTGGAACTCAGACAGGCATTCTTGACTCTTCAGTTATAGTAGTGAAGGTCACTCCAGATAACTCGTTAAACTAGGTAATAAGACAACAGAAGGTACCCTTTCAAATAACCAATTATTGTTAGGGAATAATAAAAAGATATCTTCGGGCATTATTAGTCATGAAAATAAAAAACCAAAGGGAGTGCAACACACTTTAAAATTGTATAATCAAAATATCCAAGGTTGCTCTTCCAAATTACTTGAAATAGAATTGTTTTTAGAAAACACCAAGTTTGATGTCATTTGCTTAACTGAACATTGGTTAAAAGATCATCAAGTAAAGTCAATAAATTATGAAAATTACTGTGTAGTTAGCTTTTTCAGCCGAAAACGCATGATACATGGCGGATCATTAATATTGGTTAAAAATTCTATCAAATCGAAAGAACGAAAAGACATCATTGGGATGTCTGTTGAACACACTGTTGAGCTGTCCTGTGTTGAGCTTGATAAGCATGTTATAGTATGTGTATACAGACCTCCAAGTTACCAGAATCTATCTGTGTTTGATTCTGTAATGGAAGAGGTGCTAAAGAAACTTAGTACTAGTAGTAAGTCACTGGTCATATGTGGTGATTTTAATATAAATTTATTAGAAAGTAACTCAAATACTTCCAGATTATTAAGTCTTTTTAAGTCATTTAATCTGTCAAATGTTTTTATGGAACCAACCCGAGTGACAGCTTCTTCTGCCACTTGTATAGATAATATTTTTTGTAACTGTGATTACTTACACAAACAAATTGTAAATAAGTTGCCATCTGATCACAGTGGTCAAACAGTAACATTTTGCTCGTACATACCTCTACAAAAAATTCAAATAAGGTTTAGGCCAATGACATGTAAAAATCTAGAGAAATTTAATCATTCTTTGGCCAGTACATTATGTGTTCACAGTTTTAATAATGAATGTGACCCAAATGAGTTCTACGCCGAGTTCTTCTCATTATTAAACACGCAATTTAATGACAATTTCCCACTAAAGACTAAAAGTATTTGCACAAAGTTTTTATTTAGTGATTGGGCAACTCCAGGTATACGTAAAAGCAGAGAAAAACTTTTTGAACTTTATGGCCTAAAGCAACATATGACTAATAGAAGCTTTCATCAGTATGTTGCAAAATATTCAAAAAATTTTAAAAGTGTTTGCAACTTGGCTAAAGCGCTTTATATTAGCAATAAAATAAAATCAGCGGATGATAAAATAAAAACTACCTGGCAAATAATAAATGATGAAACAGGTAGGAAAAAAAAGCGTAATACTGAATTTAATTTAGAGACTGCACATGGTCCCATTAACTCAGATATAGAAATAGCTCAGGAATTTCAAAATTTTTTCGTTAATATTCCCGTTAAAACTACTGAAGCTTTAAATTCATCACCCGCGCTTTCCGCTGCCTTACTCAAAAAGAATGTAGGGGCATGCCCTTTAGAGTTTAGGTTTCAGCATACTAACCCCCAGGCTATTATAAAAGCTTTTAAAGATCTTAAAATTAAATCAACAGAAGATCTTTGGGGAATGTCTGTCAAATTTTGTAGTTCTATTATTGAAACCATTGCACCCTATTTAGCTTTCATATTTAACACCAGTGTAGACCAAGGAGTCTTTCCGGATCTGATGAAACACAGCAAAGTAGTTCCTTTGTTTAAATCCGGTGATAGTAAAGAACCAAACAATTATAGGCCCGTGTCAGTTTTGCCAGTTCTCAGTAAGGTGTTTGAAAAGTTAATGCTCAATCAAATGTTACGTCACTTCAATAAAAACTCCATCTTTCATGAACACCAGTTCGGTTTCACCAAAGGGCGTTGTACCACCGACGCTGGTGTTACCCTAATAAAGAACATTTTTAACGCCTGGGAAGAAGCACAAGATGCCATTGGAATCTTTTGTGACCTTTCCAAGGCGTTCGATTGCGTAAACCATGAGACACTTTTGCTGAAACTAGAGCACTATGGAATTAGAAATACAGCTCTTGACTTAATAAGATCATACCTGAAGGATAGAACGGTCAAAGTCCAAGTAAACGGCGTAAACTCATTGGGGTCTGAAATGGCAATGGGCGTTCCTCAAGGCTCGATATTGGGTCCATTCCTCTTTTTAGTATACATTAATGATCTACCCCATCTACTTCCAAATCAACCGAAGATGGTGTTATTTGCAGATGACACATCATTGATATTTAAAATCGACAGACGGTCTCAAAATCTTGACGACGTCAATAACTGCATTCTTCAGGTCCAAGACTGGTTTACGGTAAATAACTTGGTACTTAATAAAAAAAAAACCAAGTGCATTAGATTTCAATTGCCTAATGTCAGAGGTAGCGAATGCGACATCTTATTGAATGGGGAAAAACTGGAATTTATTGATCAAACGGTTTTCCTAGGAATCACGCTAGACGAGAAATTACAATGGGGACCTCATATAACATCTCTTGCGGGGCGGTTAAGCTCGGCCGCTTATGCTGTTAGAAAGATAAGACAGTTAACAGATGTAGAAACCGCGCGTTTGGTCTATTTTAGCTACTTCCACAGCATTATGTCGTATGGCATTTTACTGTGGGGTAGAGCTGCTGACATTGAATCCATTTTTATTTTGCAAAAGCGAGCTGTCAGAGCCATTTATAATCTATGTCGCGGCGAATCCCTCAGGGAACTGTTTAAAAGGATTAATATTATGACGGTACCTTGCCAATTCATTTACGAAAATATTATGTATGTAAGAAAAAATCTACATCTTTTTAATAAAATAAGCGATAGACATAATTTTAATACTAGAAATAAAGACAAGATAGATCAACCATTTTTCAGATTAGCAAAAGTACATACATCTTTTATGGGATACTGTGTTAAATGTTACAACAAAATACCTTCTGATATATTGCAATTAAATGAAAGGAGGTTTAAAAGTCATATTAAAAGTACACTTTGTAAACGAGCTTATTACAAATTAGAGGACTACATTCAAGATAAGAACGCTTGGAAACATGCTGGTCTCGCTCCATAGGACAGTCTTAGAGTTTATCAAACTAGTTGCTAACTTAATTGTGTAGATAATATTTATTTTTTCTTCTATGACACTGTTTTACATTC
This sequence comes from Aporophyla nigra, assembly GCA_947507805.1. Taxonomy (NCBI): domain Eukaryota; kingdom Metazoa; phylum Arthropoda; class Insecta; order Lepidoptera; family Noctuidae; genus Aporophyla; species Aporophyla nigra. Next base: position 25,118,521 of record OX382295.1, read on the forward strand.
TGTAATTACTGTAACTCACACACTGACAGTTTATATGGGTAGTTCATATAATTGTTTTTTTATTTTTTTTTTATTTAACTTCTTTTGTTAATTTATTTTTATTTTCTTTTAATTTCATTTTTTGTGTCTATGTATCCTTTGCATCGTTGTATATGTAAGCGGGCACGCCCTTTATGCCTGGAGGCTTTAGTAAGATTTTAAGTTCTGTTTATGATTTTTGTTTCATTATTCATTTCAGCTTGAGTTTAGTTTTCAATGTTTTGTTGGTATAATGGCGTGTGCTAGCTGACATATGGCGAATAATGTATGTTTTGTTTTATTATATTAATAACTTATACAATATTGTATAGAATCAAGTTCTTCTAACTTAACAGACAGCAGTGCTGCTGGGGAGTTTGTTCCGCCACTTCTTCTTCCCAGCCAAAGCACTAGGAAGTGTCGAAGGGCGGGCGTTTTGGGGGGACTGTCTTATGTGACTTTGACGTTCAAAAAGTGCTGACTCTCAGCCTAGTTTGAATAAATGACTTTTGATTTTGATTTTGATTTTGAAAGACGGTCATCCATCCACGGACCAACCGCGGCAAGCGTAGCTTAACCTGAACGATCAACCCACGCGGCTGCTATTACTTAGCCACAAGCCCTTCTGTCGCCTATCTTTATATATATAATTCTACTGTAGAAGTGTATTTCACTGAACTCCTCCTAAACGGCTGGACAGATTTGATTGATTTTTTTTTGTATGCGTTTGGGTGGCACCCTGAATGGTGTAGATTCACAAATCAGCCCGACAGATGGCGCTGCTATCGAGTTCTAGGAAACAGGACAGCGCCTGTACGGTCAGCTAGTATACAATAATATTTTATTTGGTTGGAGGTTAGGTGTCGGTTTTCCAATTTGGGCTACTAAATTCATCCGCATAGATACAAAAGCCGCCTCAGTGGGTCAAAGAACGCTTTATTACTGACAATGAGCTAGGTACCTAAAGATATTCTGTGTCTAAATATCAAAAATTAACATACCTACTCTTTGTTGAGGATTCAGATTGTACTGCCCAAATAAAATTGGGCACAAAACCAATAGTTCTATGGTAATCCGAACACACAATGCTCAGAATACAAATATGTTGTTTTAGATAAGTAATATTATAAATAGATCCGCATAGCAACAGCAATGAAATTTGTTAAATTATTTAGGAACTACCAGTATGAACTAACTTTTCTCGCTTAGTTTAATATTTAGACATGAACAGCTGCCTAACGCAAACGACGAACAAAACATGGCGTCATTTTCGTGTCTGACTATACTTAAGGCAAATTTATTTAAGTAAAGCTGCGTTTCCACTAGGCAACATTTGCCGCACGACATGTTGCACAACATGTTGCGCAATATGTTAAATGTCAGCGCAGACCTTTTGTGTAACAACGTTGTCTGTCTACGCATCTACTACGTCAATCGTCGACAACATGTCGCCAGAGGAACTAGTGTTGAGATTCAGCTGGTTATAATTTTATCGAAAAATGCATCAAAAACATTGTTGCGGATCACGTCTCCACTCGACAACAATTGATGCTCAACTAACGATGCTCTCTAAACAAACAACAAGGCGCGCGTCATGTTGCGAGCCAGCTGGCAACGTCGCGCGCTGTTGTGCAACGTTGCCGTACATGTTGAGCGTCACGTGTTGCGCGTCAATTGTTGCCTAGTGGATACGAGGCTTTAGTCTACTAGAGCCGCATCGCACTGTCGCGTCGCATCTGTCAGCAGGAGCCTTTACAAAATCATCATCCGAATCCCGATTTTACCCTGCTTAGGCTTCTCTTTTCATGTGACAATCTCCACGTTTCGTATTCAGGTTTTACTTCCCGCGATTATAACAATATAGCATAGAGGACGCGAAATGCAAAATACACACATACATACATTTATATATCGCGCCTATTTCCCACCATGGGGGTTGGCAGAAACTACAGAACGCTACCTGCATCGATCCTTACATACGCTTTTAGCTTCTTTAATGTTACCAGTACTATTCACCTGACCTTTCTGAAGAATATCAACAATAGGGTCACTTTATGTTCTCCTAGGGCATCCCCTTCTGGCGTGTTCTATCACTTCTATCACATCTGCGTTTTTAGCCTTCCTTCATCCTTCCTTTCAACATTACCAAACCTAAGCATACTCTTTTCTGCCAGGGTCGCGAGATTTGTTCGAAAGAGATACCGTGGCCCTGGCGTATGGACAACTGAAAGACCACGGGTGGGTTTTAGTCAGTAAAAGTCTGACACGCCCTTCTGCTCCACCCAGAGCGGGAGACGTCATTCGATGATTTCAAAACCACAAAAAAAAGCATACTAATTTTCAATTTTTGCCACTACATCTTCTTTTAAACCACACCGTTGCTTATCACATCATTCCTCAGCCTATCATTCACAGTCACATCACACATGCTTCGCAAGGAACGCATTTCCAAAACATTTATTCTATTTTCAAGGTTCTTTTGCCACACCCAACATTGACTTCCATACATAAGCGTGGCCACTAGCACACCATTATGAACAGGGACCACCAGAACCCAATAACTGGGTTGTGGAGGTCAGATAGGCAGTCGCTCCATGTAAAATACTGGTATTCAGCTGCATCTGGTAAGACTTGAAGCTTACCCCAACATAGTTGAAAAGGCTATGTCAATATACCGTGATATTTTAATCGTCTTACAACGGAAGGCCACTTCATGTATCCAATGTCATCCACAAGAAAAAAATATGAACTTTTGAATTACTAAAAAATAAAAATATTATTCATTATGTTGACGCATGACGTGGTTTGTAATTGATATTTTGTCTCATGGAAAATGGAATGATCTTGTCGACTCGTGCGCTGGGTAGTTATGTTCTCTACCATCTGATACGTATAAATTATTAACAGGATGTTTCATAATTCTAATGCATTATTCATTTTTCTTAGACCTATTATCTTAATTTTACTAATGGTAACAAATTTTTAATCATGCCTAGAGGTATATTATGTATATGTCCAATTTTATTAAGACGCCTAAAATATCACGGTGTATATACCTTACTAGATGAACGTACCTTTCAAGTTCCTATTATGTATTAATTAATGAGTAAACCATTGCGTAATGCTTGTTGAACTATTAACATAGATAGGTACCTGTGTCCGCATATTTTCATGAGCACGGTCAAAGAGTGTGATTCATACAAACTTTTTGTTTTTAATTATTCCACGCTGGACCTTTCACCTTTATTGTACGTAAATATTGATTTTTAGGGTTCCGTACCAAAAAATATGCCAAGAACCTTATTAATAAGCCACTACTTTCCGTCCGTCCATTCGTCCGTCTGTTTGTGTATCTTATGAACCGTAATAGGTAGAGACTTGAAATTTTAACGGAGTGTGTATTTCTATTACCGCTATAACAACAAATAATAACATTACAGTTGAAAATTAAACGAGATTTCCGTACAAAACATAAACATGCATTTTTAGGCGTCGTTTGCCTTGTGCGACGGGAACCTTCGTGTGCTTGCAATTAAACGAAAATATATTTAAAAATAAATTGAAAAAAATGTTAATTGATAATGTATTTTATAATCTGCATGAGTTTTTTGATAAAAAATAATATTTGTAAATTAAATTCTTAACATAGTATTGCATATCCGACTTGGGTAGACTGTTGAAACCAAAAATGTAATGTTTATTAATAAGACCTTAATGTACACAGTTACGCAATAAATATATCTTTATCTTTATCTTGTTTGACTCACACTTGGCATATTTTTAACCCGACTACGGCAAAGCCAAAAGGAAGAATTTTGATTTTAGCAGTCGTAGCACCTAAACTACTGACCCGTTTTTTTTTTAAACGATCACAATCCTAGAAGTTTGAAGTGAAATATACTTATTTATTTTAAGTTATGTAGGTATACTTATTTATGATCAAAAAAGTTCCATGTGGAAGTCTGCTCTTAAAAAAAGGTAAAAAAAAAATATTGTTAAGAAAAATGAAAAAAAAAACGTGTTACACTTTCGTTTCGTATAAAAGAGAGACTCTTAAAACTTTATTCTACTTATACGATTCTTCTGTATGTCTGTGTGTCACTTTAGTGATTTTGATGACATGTTAGTGTTTTTGTGTATTCCCTGGATGGCATAGATTCATAATGGGACCCGGTAGGTGGCGTTGAGATCGAGTTCTAGGAAACAGGACAACATCTCTCCGATTAGCTAGTTCATTGAATATTTTCCGTTTCTTATTCTCTGAACTACAACCATTAACATTATTTACATACATTTTAGAGCTACCTTACTGCCCAAGGTCAAATGCATCATGTGTGCATGTTGGACATCATTTCCAAAAACTCATTAAGACTTGGGTAACCTCATTATTTTCATAATTATTTTAATGCCACCATTGCATACCACGAAATATTAGATAGGTATTTGGCAATCAAAACTATGTGGAGAACAATGAGCATCAATCAGCATATTCAATCAGCCTTTAGAATTTCCACTGCAAGGATTCAGACCTCTCCTCTCTATGAGAGGGAGTGGGCCGTAACCCACTACGCGGGCCCAGTGAGCGTTGGTGGGATACTCTATAAATAATAATAATAATAAATAAATATCTAAGGACAACCAACACACTGTTATCTGATCCCAAACTAGGCAGAGCCTGTACTATGGTAACCAGACAACTGATAAATATACTTATATATTTCTAAATACATACATATTATAGATAAATTACAGCCATTTATACATGGTAATTTTTTTTTTTTTTAATAATAGAAGAAAACGTATTCATTGTAGGAGGAAGTTAAGATGAACAAATATCGTTTTTATAACGTAAACCTTTTTAGTATTTTTTATTTGACTTTTTTATTTTGACTAAGGTAAAGTAAATGTAGGGAATTATATCCCTTGAATATTAATCCTTGGGGTTACAGGGTTCATAACATATCATTATCATATGTATATATTTATTAAAATATAATTTAATTAAAATATTTGAATACATCACCATCGTTCCGGTAATGAGCATAACCATAATTGTAATTATATTATAATTGTGATTTATTTTAATTCGCAGTTAGTGATTCGATCAGAAATTGAGTTTAGCAGGAAATTATAAGAAAGAAATGAAAAGAAGAAATGAGAAAAGTGAAGTTCTATCTCCTGAAATTTTTTTTTGTAAAGAAAGACTCAAGGTTTAAGTTACTAAGCGTTGCCTTTTCTTCTATCGTCACTTTTTGGCAATAAGTTATTAAAAGCTTGCGAATATTAAATACACCTTTAAAAATGTTTCTCGTCAGTAAGTTATTTTATGATGTAACAGTTATTAGTGATATTTAAGTAGCTTAGTTCTAAACAATCTAAGATCAAAAGTTTTGAATAACTTGGTATTTTATGGTTGGTTTGTTGTTTTTTTTTTTTTGTTTTTTAATAGACGTGGCTAAACAGCTTTTACTATATTTCGTTTGTCAGTCTTAGTAAGTCACTTGATATAGGCCTGAGAGCATTTCGCCGGTTTGGAGAATATACATCGTCACATCGTCTGCCTGTTTAAATAAGTATGTATAATTTGGAATAAACAAGCATACTTCATAGATAATTATAGAGAGAGAGAGTGAGTTGTAGTGATAAACTAAATTTCTTTAAATGTATCATATTTTTATATATAGTTCTTTATATACATATAGTAGGTAGATACTGAAGTTTTGTATCTACAAACACATACCAACGTGAGTAGTGTAGCTTATTTTTAATTATAATTACTACAGTATAAAAATAACTTATGTCTAATTTAAGAAATTGCACTTATAATAATGTGTGTAATAAACGTGTAGTAGCAATTAATACTGTTAATATCTTTAACTAATTCGATTTCTTACAACAAACGTCGATTACAGATTTTTATCGCATTATTTCGTAAATGTCATGATTTTGTTATGGGGTTTCGTAAGAGATTCGAATGTTATTTCATATTTTTGGGTAGAAGTTTTACAATACTGATTTATTTATTTATTAAAACTTTATGCACAAGTAAAAAATACTGTACAAAGGCGGACTTAGCCTGAGGCATTTTCTACCAGTCAACCTTAGGGTGATGCAGAGACAAAACATGGTAGGTGCAACATAGGGATAGATAACTCGAAAAATAATACATACAAATACATAGATACATACATACATATATATATATATAACGAAAATAAAAATTGTCTGGAGTAATAACGATAGGTGGAGGAGAAAACGAATCCAGCAAATCAGCGCTGTGATGAATCTGCCAACTTATTACGAATATGCTCACGTACTTTCACTTTAAACGATAACCGACTGGTTGCCATCCTGATATTCAAAGGAAGCGTATTCCATAGAAAGACCGCCTGGACAAAGAAAGAAGATTTTATTTATTCACCAGAGCGGTGAGAAGGACATCGTAGAAGACGATTGTTAGTGGAACGGAGATTTTTACTAAGTATGTGCAGAGCAAAAGTATTGAAACTGGGGAGTCAGGTAAGAAGGAGAAGTGAGTTTGTCAAGTATGGAAAACAGCACTGACAGAGCCCTCAACTCTCTACGCTGCTGACGGATGGGTAGCCATTTTAAAAGCAACCGGTGCGCGGACACGTCATGTTCATACTTACGAAGATTGAAAACGAATCAAATGCAGTTATTTAGAAGGCGGTCAAGTTTATTGAGGAGACCTGCATTCAGGTCATAGTAACACACATCGCACTTTACACTCTTTACAATTTTTTTTTAAAGTGCCCATGAGATAGACAGAAACCCCTATTTCTACTATCCTTACATACTCTTTCTGCGTTTACATTCAATAATCTGAGGGGCAATTCTAGTCATTTTAATAATGTTCTTTGACTTTTAATACTTTTTCTCAGGAATGCGTGGAGGTATCAAGTTCGCATTCCAAGAAAAACCGTAGGTCTACGGTCCCTTGGAGCCCTAAAAAACTCAAGCTTCTAAGTCAACGCAATATAAAAATACGGTAATTTATGCGAAATATTTAACTCGCATATAAATCAAAACCTATAAGATACTTACTGTTGAAATCTCACAGCACAAGTAAAGGAAAATGACAGAATATATTTTATGTGAAGTAAAAGCAATTGGGGTTACAAACTTTTAAGTTTGTTCTTGGGATAAATTAATCGGAACCCTTCAATGTGAGTGGTTTTGTCAATTTTTATAACGCACCGTTGCCTTTTACCATTATCCTCAGCTCATCATTCATAGTTACAGCGTACATGATTCGCAAGGAAGAGATATCCTCAGCATTTATTCTACGTTCATGCCTGTTTTGTCTATAGTTTTTGCTTACCCCCATGGGAAAAATATGTGAGTTTATGTTTATGTAACATGTATATTTTAGGACTTACGCCATACTAATAAATGACTTAGCCAGAAATTGAGGCCAAAAGACGGTACCGGGACGGCAGTACCCATTTGTTCCATGTAACGTGACGTTATCCAACAAAAATTTGTCTTATTTTGTCCAGTGACGTCATGTTCCATAGAACAAACAGGACCTACCGTCGGGAACAAGCAAACGTTGGCACAAAATAATAAAAATATGGACTGTGAACCTCTGTTGACAAAACAACATAAGTTTGACCTTACAATAATAATATATCATGCAACTAATTGATTCAAAACGAAACGTAATAGTTAACGGTAATCTATATTCGAGTGCCCTCGATATTATTAATATATACATTTATAAGTGTAACATTTGTCACCTTGACCCGAAGACCCTGAGAAATACCATAACATTATTACGATGTTGAAGTAATTATTAATATTTTTGTTTTATTACCTGGACATTATATAGCAAAAGGTTGGTAGCCTCTGAAATATTTGATTGAAGAATGCGGAACGTTTAAATTTTTGCCGCTTTTATTTTTTTTAATATCGAACTTACCGCTGTTGCGTTCCATGAATTTTCGGTATGAGTCCACGAACGACATGGTTGCGTTTGGACCTGAAAAAAGCAGAAAATAAAATTAATATAAATTTTCCATAACTAAAATAAAACTAATTTATTAATTATAAAAATAAAAAAAATGTAAAACAAAATCTTTTAATTTAAAAGTAACTCGATTAGAAACTTTTTTTAAACAAATTTAATGTGAAAAAGTCAAAAGTTATGAAAATAAATATTCAAAAACAGAATGATATTTAATTATAAACTTTCATTTTAATTTACAAGATTTTGAATTTTTGTATTAATTTAACAAAAACTAGGAATAATATGTCACGCCCACGAGAACATACCTAGTACTTAAAAATAAAATCCAAAGTCAAAATAAAACACAGCACTCCGAAAAACGATGCGAAAACTAGTAAAAATAAAATACGGAATCGCTGAGACAACGCACTTCTCAGTCAGAGAGCGATCGGAAACTAACATTCATACCAAATTTAGCATTAAAAGTAAATTAGTGTATTGCGAAAATACATAATTAGCCTTGGGATGACACTGGCCCACTTGATAAACGACTCTGTCATTAGATATTATAGTTTACAAGCTTAACGATTTTTCCATTGATTTTGCACTCCCATTAGAAAGTATTTGCATTTTTACCCGCAAATAAATTTACGCATTAATTATTTAATCCATCATAATATTTAAATGGAATTCATATTTTTGGTGAAATATACTTCTTTGTTTAATGCGGGAACGTGCTACCGGGACAGAATGTAGCCTTGGAGTTCGGTCGAAGTCGGGTAGCCGTATCGGAGAATAGCCGGAACCCATATGCAACTCACACTTAAATTGCTCACTGTGTATGTTATTGCCGATTAATTTTAATAGACGTCTATTGTTGTACAAATACTAATAAATAATGATTCCTCTTACTTGTCGAAGATTTTAAGACAGCTTGAAGCTTTCTCTTAAGCATCATTCCAATGCATTAAGTACTCAATTTTCTGCTAATATTAACGATGACAATAATAATTTAATTAAATAACAACATAATATATATTTATGCAATACAATGTTTTTCAATGTTGGCTTTTATTTTAAATTATTATTATTATTTTAAGAAAAATGCGTTTTGAAAATGTCAGGGACAGCAATTAATATTGTTGCGATTGAGGATAATATGCGAATGTAGAGATATTTTTTTTATTTGTATAGAACGATTATTTAATCCCTCAGTGATGTGATGAAAAGTTAAATAAATATATGTAATCTTTATGGCATTTCTAGTTTATAGTGGAAGTTCTTATTAGCTATAATTAATATTATTTAGTTTCTATACTATTCGTAAAAGCCCAAGATATCTGTTCTTTCTTAAAGTCTATCTATTAGTGATCACCTGGTGTGATTCATTGTACATTGTTTTAAAATATGTTTCTCTTTTATATGTTTTAGGGCGTACCAATACATAAAGTGTGTATAAATGTAATAATTGAAGAAAACGGGCTTACCATAAACTGTTGTTATTAAAATGAACTCATGTTAAACATTTATTATTTTCATTTTCCACAAAAATCGTTTTTATTCCAAAACTAAGTTAACAGGAAAAGGTGATTCAAAGAAAACTTTGCACAAACGAACAAATTGCAATGATTGCATGAATTGCATCGTTAACAAGTACTTAAAAAGTAGATAATATTGAAAGAATTGCTTCTCCGAAATCTGACTAATGTGGTAAATTAATTATTTGAACATTGCCGAAACTCGTCAAGTAATTATCAATTATCTTTTACAGTATTACTTATTTTGCAAGAATGTAACCATCACGTTCAAATTCACAATTAATGGTATACGCAGAATAATTAACATTACAAGTCAGTCAGTCTTATTTTATGTATCTAAAAGTAAAAGTTGATATGTAATTAAATAACAGATACTGACCACAAATGTGATTATTTCAATCATCTATTTGGCAAAACAATTATTTTAAAGGCTAATAAAATCTAGCTTACAAATTATTCCATCTACAAAAAGTCAAAGTTACGACAGCACTATAATTGTGGAGAAATAAAAACTGAATGAATGACAATGCTTTTCCACTGAGTCTTTCTTCATACCAACGCACTATTTCAATAGATCGCTTAACATTTGATATTTAACTTTCCGATGTGCAAATTAGATTGTATTTTGAAGTGTGTCTTACCACGTGAGATAGGACTTTCCGTCATCGTACAGGATTGCTGTCGTGAGAATCTGGCTGAGGTCATTAGATCTTGTACTTGTTCTACAATCTAGTCCTTTCAATAAGTACATTAAGCAATTTACACTAACAATATCGTAAATTTTTCAGTGAAAATGTATAAATAAATACATAAAAAATAAATAATAGTTTAAAAAAACTAAAAAACACGCTTCCATGGAAAACCAAACTAAAAAGTACAAAATAATGGAAAAAAAGCGTGGGGTGCTTTTAAGGTATTTTTTTATTGATATCAGGCACCCCACGCTTTTTTTCCATTATTTTGTACTTTTTAGTTTGGTTTTCCATGGAAGCGTGTTTTTTAGTTTTTTTAAACTATTATTTATTTTCTATTTTTTAGGGTATTTCGAATTTTGAGACGTATGTCAGCGTAGTTTGTGACAGTTTTTTTGCTGTCCTGGTAACCCTGGCAAGGATAATGGCACAAATTTATGAAATTATTGCATTGTCATCAGTCCTTGACAGGTGTGCAAAGTTTGAATGAAATCTGGTCGTTTAAAGTGGGTCAAAATCGCACTACAAGGAGTCGGTTACAAACAAACATACAAATATACAAACATACAAATATACAAACATACAAACATACAAACATACAAGTGAAGCTAATATAAAGCGTGTAAAAAGCAACCGACTTCCTTAAAAACACTACAAAGTGAAAAATAACTTTAATTTCGGAAGTCGGTGTCTTAGGATCTGTATTTATGGTTATTTTGCCACCGACTTCCGAAATTAAAGTTATTTATCACTTTGTTGTGTTTTTAAGGAAGTCGGTTGTTTTTTTTTTTTTTGTAAAAAAGTTTTTATTTTTAATTTTTTAGTTGTGGTATTCACCCCGCACTAATTCCAAACAAACAATGCATATTTATGCGATGGCAAAAATCGCGGTTGATTTGCTGCCATTTTTTAAAGAGTTCCGGTGTCTGTCTCCCGAACTCATGATATGAAATCATAATCAAAGAATTTTGCAAATCCATTTATATATGACGGAGTTATGGCCGTACATACATAAAAAAAAAACATATAAACATCCGAGTTGAGAACTTTTTGAAGTCGGTTAACAATAAATAAAATTAAAGATCATTATTACCATTTCAGCCGAGACGTCCACCGCTGGACATAGGCCTCTCCCAAGGGGGAAGGTTTGCCATAATCACCACGCTTGGCAAGCGGATTGGCAATCGCAGTATGCTTTAAAAAAATGAATAGAGAACGCTGCTGCCATTTCTAAGATCATTAGTCGCCTTCTAAGACACCCTCGCGAAGAAATGGGATGGTGGTATTGTTTTAGTGGCGCCATACATACTACGATAGGAAAAAACTACGGAAAATTAAAGTGTCTATTTGTAATCTATACTAATATTATAAAGCTGAAGACTTTGTTTGTTTGTATGTTTGTTTGATTGAACGCGCTAATCTCAGGAACTAGGTCCGAATTGAAAAATTATTTTTGTGTTGGGTAGCTTATTTATCGAGAAAGGCTATAGGCTACATAACATCACGCTACAACTAAGAGGAGCGGAGCAGTAATGAAAAATGACGCAAAAACGGGGAAAATCTCACGGGTAGGCGATTCGACGCGACGGGAAAGGCCCGAACAAAAAATTTTACGCGGACGAAGTTGCGGACAAAAGCTAGTGCTAAAATAACATATTTTACTAAGTGCATTTTTATGAAAACACATACGGTACTTAAAACAAAAAAAAACTATTTTCGTAAATTTTGTCTGTTGTCTGTGCAGCTGTTTGTTCCGGGTAATCTCCGAAACAGTTGGACCGATTTTAGTTTCATTTTATTTCTTGGTATATTGGCATGGTTAACTGTCTTTATGAATTTATGACAAATGATTTTAGTTTTGTGTGACATAATGTTAATTATTTAGATAGTATTGTAAAAGCACAATCAAGTTTATCTAACTAAACAGACAGCTGGAGAGTTTATTGCGCTAATTTTTCATCCCAGCTAAAGCACTAATCAGTGGTGAAGGGCGGGCGTTTTTGGTGGACTGTCTATTATAATTTTGACGTTCAAAAGTGCGGATTCTCAGCCTGATTTGAATAAATTACCTTTGTTAGGGTTCCGTTGCCAAATGGCAAAAAACGGAACCCTTATAGATTCGTCATGTCTGTCTGTCTGTCTGTCTGTCCGAGTATGTCACAGCCACTTTATTCCGAAACTATAAGAGCTATGCTGTTGAAACTTGGTAAGCAGATGTATCCTGTAAACCGCATTAAGATTTTTACACAAAAATAGAAAAAAAAAACAATAATATTTGGGGTTCCCCATACATAGAACTGAAACTCAAAAAAAAAATTTCTTCAAACCCATACGTGTGGGGTATCTATGGATAGGTCTTCAAAAATGATATTGAGGTTTCTAATATCATTTTTTTCTAAACGGAATAGTTTGCGCGAGAGACACTTCCAAAGTAGTACAATGTGTGTAACCCCCCCCCCCCCCCGTAACTTCTAAAATAAGGGAATGATAAAATTAAAAAAAATATATGATGTATATTACCATATAAACTTCCACCGAAAATTGGTTTGAACGAGATCTAGTAAGTAGTTTTTTTTAATACGTCATAAATCGTAAACCAAAATTTACCTTCGATTCAGTCAACTCAAATATAAAAATAAAAATAAAAACATTTAATTTCATAAACATAAACCTTGTGCATAAACCGTGAATACCTGCAGGTTTGTACGGAACCCTCGGTGCGCGAGTCCGACTCGCACTTGGCCAGTTTTTTGTTTTGTAAGTCAGTTTTTTTTTTATGTAAAAAAGTTTATATTTTTCTATTTCTAGTTTAGAAAGGTACATACTACACATCAATTCGTATACCACTAATTGCTGCGTAAACAACAGTTGCCGTAAGTATTACAACATCATCAAGATACACATAAATATGTATTATCAAAACTAACGCATTTTTTTGGAATCCACCCCTATCCCTTAACAAAGAATTTTCGAAATCATTAATTATCGAAGGTGTCGCGGAACGTAAATACAAAAAAAAAATAGACAAATTGAAGATCTCCTCCTTTTTGAAGTCGGTTACAAAAGGACGATAAGTTTAAATATAGGTAATAGGAATATTTCTACTCTCTAGGTCCTCTATGCTTATTGTTTTGTTTTTAATTTCACTTTCTGCCTTACCGTTAAGATACAAGGCTCACACATTTGCATTATTTCGACATGAACTATGCTTATACATATTTACCTACATTTACAGTGCAATGGCCGACTGTACAAACCTTGACATTGTACAAGTGCACATACCGAACTGTTTGAAATTTTTCGTCGAGTATTTAAAATAAAATGCTGTTCCATGCACTTTGACCAAGTAGGCCAGCACTTTTGCTGGTCTTCTAGGTCAAAGGTGAAAGACGGGCGTTTTGGGGGACTATCTTACGTAACTTTGACGTTCAAATAGTGCTGACTTTCAGCCTAGTTTGAATAAATGACTTTTGATTTTGAAACTTTTGAGTCGTTTAAAAAAAAAATCTAATGAAAGGTTTTAAAACATGAAGTCGGAATCACACTGAATCTATGGTAAACAATTGTGTACAAACTTTGACATTAAATAAGTGCACATTCCGAACTGTTTGAAATTTTTCGTCGAGTATTTTTTAAAATAAAATCTTGTTCCATACACTTTGACCAAGTAGGCCAGCAAATTGGGTGAAAGGTGAAAGACGGGCGTTTTGGGGGACTGTCTTATTTAACTTCGCCGTTTAAAAGTCCTGACTCTCAGCCTAATTTGAATAAATTACTATTGATTTTGAAACTTTTACTGGAAATAGTCGTTTAAAAAAAAAAATATAAAGACTTTCAAAGCATGGAGTTTTAATCATACACTGAATCAATGGTAACCCTTTGTGTGTCCTGCCAGGGTCGAGCGGGAGAAGTCATTTGATGATTTCCCATCCAAAAAAAAAAAAAACATGCACTGAATCAATGGTAACCCTTTGTGTGTCCTGCCAGGGTCGCAAGATTTGATGAGGAACTGAAGAAACACGGGTGGGTTTTAGTCAGTAAAAGTCTGACACGCCCTTCCGCTCCGCCCAGAGCGGGAGACGTCATTTGATGATTTCCCATCCAAAAAAAATCCTTTTGTATCGAAATCTCTGCTACCCTGTAGTGATTTAGTGACAAGTTCCATAAACTTTATTAATATTCATGAGTAATCAAAACGATATGGTCTAAACTTATGTATAGATATAACACCGTTTCATCAGTAACAATTTTATGGTCTGCTGATAAATCATCTTAGTCAAAGTTTGCTTAACGAAATGTTGAGGTCAAATTGTGCATCCGCAAAGTTCACGGATGGAATTAAAGGTGGGGAATCAGAATAAATAATCGAGAGGATTTAAAATAATTAGGCGAGTTTTTTTTTAAAGTCGTATATCCTGTCCTACTAATATTATAAACGTGAAAGTTTGTATGTATGGATGTGTGGATGTTTGTTCCTCTTTCACGCAAAAACTACTGAACGGATTTGGATGAAATTTGGCACACAGATAGTTTATACTACTACTTTTTATCTCGGTAGTACGTTCCCGCGGGATATTTTCCGACCTCCACGCGAGCGAATTCGCTGGCAAAAGCTAGTATTGTATAATTTTTACTTAAATAGGGGCTTATGGTTATATTATAACTCCAGCACGGATCGATTAATCAGGTTACGCTACGCTTGCCGCGATTTGTCTGTGGATGGGTAACCATCTATTATACTAAGACCTCTCCGTTACCAGCATTTAACACGACGGGATATATGATTTCCACAGCCCAGTTACTGAGTAATACGATACCCCTTGATAAGATTGGTTGTCAAACTTACGTGCTTATGACGACGCGTTACTGGTGGAAGGAAACTAGTGTAGGGTTCAATTACAAAAAAAAAATACAGTCAGTAGAAACTAATATAATTATCATAGTTTAGTTTTAGCTTTTAATCGTCATTGAAATAATTTTTTTGCCAACGGAGCCCGTCAGACTCCATCCTACTGATATTATAAATGCAAAAGTTTGTGAGTATGGATGTTTGTTCCTCTTTCACGCAAAAACTACTGAACAGATTTGGATGAAATGTGGCACGCAGATAGTTTATAATCTAGGTTAATACATAGAGTCCTTTATATCTCGGTAGTGCGTTCCCGCGGGATAATATCCGACCTCCACGCGGGCGAAGCCGCTAGCAAAAGTTAATATTAAATACTAATATTCAGCTGCATCTGGTTTGACTGGAAGCTGCTGCCAACATAGTTTGCAAATAGGCGAATGAAGATAACGTTTATTAAACATACATAAAACTTACGCCTTTTTTCTACGGGGGCAGAAAGATACTACGGAACGCCACCTGCACGCGTAGCATGACCACCATAGAAAGAACTTTGTCTATTCTTAGTAGAATAGAGATAGAACTGTCATGCTACGCCAGCATAAAACGGTACAAATCTTTCTACAATATTTAATTATGTCTTTAATCTTTCTACAATCTGTAATTTTGTCTATTCTTCCGTCGACAAAACGCATTTCTACGGTGGTCATGCTACGTATGCTGCTACGATCTTTATATACTCCTTTACGATTATTTAAATGCGGTCATTTACCGAAGCTTGAACGCTGACAGGCTGCATAAAAAAAAACTATAATTTAATTTATATTATCACTAATACAGCCACATAATGACGTTTACGATTATATCTTTTTCAGTAACTTTGCTGTTTTGCACTAAAACAATATTTAATGAAAACATTTACAACATTAGTATTTTGTTAGTTAATTCGAGTAGATACTCGTATGTTAATTTTATTGAATATAGAATTCATATTTTAGCACATGTCTATAAATTATAGTAATAAAATCTCATATCAGATGTGTATGTACACCCAATGACATAATAGCCTTTTTTTTAATGGGAAATCATTAAATGACGTCTCCCGCTCTTGGGCGGAGCGGGATGGCGTGTCAGACTTTTACTAACTAAAACCCACCCGTGTTCCTTCAGTTGCCCATGTTCCAGTGTCATGGTCTCTCTTTCGAACAATCTCGTGACCCTGACAGGCATCGGTCCTGGCAGACCCCGTCAGTTCTGCTGACATCTTTTTGAGGCGCGCGTGGAAACTACGCGCCGTCGACCCGAGCCTGGTCCGTGAGCTACCCATTTCTCGCCGCCCGCTAGCTTGCGCCTACGGAGGCCGAGAGTCTGCTATTGACTCCCGACCCGACGCCCGGGGCGTCTCCTCCTGCGGCGGCTAGGAACGTGAGGGCGCAGAGAATGCCACTCCCTCACGCACCCCGTCTCCTCCTTCGCGAGCATTACTGCTTCGCAGAAGGAGGTGACGGCTTCCCATGCTCTCTCGCTCCGTACCATGGCTCGCACCAGGGCCGGACGCGAGAGGTCGCCGCAGCTGATCGCCTCCGCTAGGACACGGCGGTGCTCTGCCCAGGCAGGGCACACCTCCACCGTAACATAATAGCCTAATAGCATATCATTTGCCTATAATGTTCCTACTGCTGGGACTCTGGTCTCCTCTCTTCGAGAGGGAGTTGGCTGTAATCTGCCATGCGGGCCCAACACGATTTGGAAAATGTCACATGTTTTAGAATTTTTGGTTCTAGGACATGCCGGTTTCTCACAATGTTTTCGTTCACCGTTTTGAGAGCAGTGGTGATTAACTTATTTTATTATTATTATATTCATTTATTTCAGACAGAATCCATATAAGTGTTAGTAACAACAAAAGTATTTAACACATTTCAATGTCGTAACATAATATATTCTGTTTTGTCTATGGTCACTAGTCGTATCATCACAAGCAATGTCAAGATTGCTAAACTGTGCAATAATTTCATATATTTGTGCCATTATCCTTGCCAAGGTTACCAGGACAACAAAAAAACTGACTTCGAAAACTACGCTGACATACGTCACAAACTACGTTGACATACGTCTCAAAATTCGTAACACCCTAAAAAACAGAAAATAAATAATAGTTATAATAATGGAAAAAAAGCGTGGGGTGCCTGATCTGATATCAATAAAAAAATACCTTAAAAAGCAACCCACGCTTTTTTTCCATTATTTTGTACTTTTTAATTTGGTTTTCAATGGAAGCGTGTTTTTTAGTTTGCGTGTTTTGTGTTTTTTAGTTTTTTTAAACTGTTATTTTTTAAGCCTATGATTTAGACCGATATGGCCCTATTATTTGCAGCCAATTTTTAAATTCTAGACCAGTCTATCCTTCACGATTTTTCTCTCAAATTACACATTATAACGTTTAAAAATCTAATTAAACATTTCAACAGACCAATAACACGCGCCGACTGCCGGTGCGTGCCAGTGACATTCAAGTAATTAAAGATCACTAAAACGGAACGTAATAGCGCTCTGAGAAGGTCTGGCCTCGATTTGACAAGCTGGGTTCCGTATGATATGACAGCTGTGTTAGTTTTGATGGATAGCGTGCGAGATGAAATTGCTTTAAGGAAATGGTTTGAAAGAAAGTCTGTTTTGGTTCCCATGACGGATATGGGTAAAGTTAAAATTTTGACTACTCACCTGAAGGTTAGAGGTTATATTAACTACATACATGGTATTTCCCCATTTCTTCCCGTGGGTGTCGTAAGAGGCGACTAAAGGACTTACTAGAGAATGGGCAGCAGCATTCTCTATGCATTTTAACATCATACTGCGATCGCCAACCCGCCTGCCAAGCGTGGCGATTATGGAAAATCCCCCCAAATTGGGGGAGGCTCGTGTCCAGCAGTGGACGTTTTATTGCTGAAATGATGATGATGATGATGATGGTATTTCATAAGCACAACATCACGCCTTGTTTACCCAAAGGGTTTGGCAGAGGTTTACTTATATAGTATACCACATTTCGCAACTTATGTTTAAGTCACATGTACGTAAAGAATAAAACTATCTCATTTCTTCCAGTAGGTGTCGTAAGAGGCGACTAAGGGACTTACTAGAGAATGGATAGCAGCGTTCTCTATGCATTTTACAACCATACTGCGATCGCCAGCCCGCGTGCCAAGCGTGGCGACTATGGCAAACTCCCCCCCCCCCCCCCGGCCTACTCTGCAAACTGGGGGAGATCTGAGTCACTGGATGTCTTTTGGCTAAAATGATGATGAATGATGAATAGGAGGCGAGCCTAGTACTATCAACCTACAGAATACAACTACTACATAGACTAACACAGCTATAACTATTATTGTAGATCATTCAAGTTCTTATGGGGCTCACTTTGGCTGACATAAGCAAATCTTGAAAAAAAAAGGATAACCCTCCTTAAGCACTCCTTAATTCATAATCATCATTATTTCAGCCAAAAAACCTCTACTGCAAGACAAAGCCCCTCCCAATCACAGCCATTTCGACCGATTCTGTACTTTTTTATCGGGCGGATTCCTGCGGCCTTCACTGGGTCGTCGCTTTACTTTATGTGCGGCCTTCCAATGCATCGTATTCCGGTGCTAGGTCACCACTCCTAAATCTTTCAGCACCATCGGCAATCTCTTTTGCGAGCAATGTACCCTTTTTTTGTGGGTGGGAAAGAGTAATGTGTCCTGCGCACTGTCACTTAAACTAAGCAATTCTTCGGGATATGTCGGTGCCTTTTGCTGGAAGCCACGTAAAGGGCAATGGGCTATGCTTAAAGTTCCCATATCTATCGAACCAGAAATGAAGAGATCAGTAGGAGAACCAAGTTAACCAACATAGCTCATTAATTCGCCGGCAATAATGATGATGACAACGACAAAGATATTCGCAGCTACCCATATATTAACACGTAAAGCAAAAATGTTGAACCCCTTTTGACGAAAGTTAGGTGAACGGAGGATTATAAAATTTGACATACTTAATGTTTATATGGGGAAGAAAGATTTATCATTATATATAACGTATGGCCGAATTTCACACCACTAGGTGACCAAGTAATAATGATTACCTACTTCATAAATATTTTACGTTTACTTATTGACATTTGGTTTTACAATTGGAAAACCCACAGAGGCATCTATTTACGGTGTTCAAACAAACGGAATCGTGACACAAATTATATTAGCTTCAAGTTGTAAATTAGCAAACAGTTTTATGTACTTTGTCCTCAGTATGTGGTGGATGCCTATGTTAAATGTGAAATAGGCTTTGGGTGAGAATAAAAAGCTTCTGAGGGTAAGGTTGTAAAAAATCTGTAAAAGTTTTAGGATTTGCGGTGATCTGCTTTTGCGGTGTTTGTTAAGTTCGAAAAAATTGTGTACTCAACGTAAATAACGCAGTGAATGTTTTCGAGCGGTCATAATGAATTACCCTGCAGGTTCATGGCCTCTTGTCATCCGGAGTAGTGTATATTCAGGGTACAATGAAGCTGTCATATCATCATCATCATTTCAGCTGATAGACGTCCACTGATGGACATAGGCCTCCCCCAAGCTCCGCCACTTCAACCGGTTTTGTGCTTCCCGCATCCAGCGGATTCCTGTGGCCTTCACAAGGTCATCGGTCCACCTTGTTGGAGGCCTTCCAACTCTACGTCTTCCGGTACGCGGTCCAGAACCTTTCGGCTCTCCAGAACCTTTCGGCCCCATTGGCCATCTGTTCTGCGAGCAATGTGCCCTGCCCACTGCCACTTCAGTTTAGCAATTCTTCGGGCTATGTCGGTTACCTTGGTTCTCCTACGGATCTCTTCATTTCTGATTCGATCGCGTAGGGAAACTCCAAGCATAGCCCTCTCCATCGCCCTGCTAGCTATATATAGCTATATAGCCTATAGCTGTCATATGCGTAGTGGTAATAAAAGACCTTAAATAAATTACTACATAGTATAAAACAAAGTCGCTTCCCGCTTTCGCCCCTATGTATGCTTAGATCTTTAAAACTACGCAACGGATTTTGATGCGGTTTTTTTATTAGATAAAGTGATTCATAAGAAAGGTTTATATGTATAATATACTATATGTGTATAATATACGCGGGCAAAGCCGCTGGAAAAAGCTAGTTAAGAATAAAAATATGCTACCTAAAGAAAGGTAAAGGGTCAGACATGTAACTTTAGACTTTTTTCTGCTTGCTAGAATTATTTTAAATTGATGAATTAGCGGTTCTTTTAGATAAGTTGTTTATTTTATAATGTGCGTTATTATATTTGCAGAATATACAGGTTTTCTACTTCTATTTTTTTATTTTATTGTTATCTATATTTTGTAAGGATGTTTTGATTTTTTAGGGTTCCGTTGCCAAATGGCAAAAAACGGAACCCTTATAGATTCGTCATGTCTGTCTGTCTGTCTGTCCGAGTATGTCACAGCCACTTTTTTCCAACACTATAAGAGCTATGCTATTTTAAACTTGGTAAGTAGATGGATTCTGTGAACCGCATTAAGATTTTCACACAAAAATAGAAAAAAAAAATTGGTTGCCTGTAAAGTCGGTATACGGGCGAAAGTTTTACGTGACAACGACTTTGAGTGGTAAAATAATTTTAATGTGAATATTAAAATCACAATAGAAGCGCAAGACATGAACCGGTGTGTATGCCTATCTCTCTCACTCTCTCTCTCTCGCTCTGTCTCTCTCGCTCTTAGGCGGGCTAACCATGCCCGAGTGGAAGGGACGCGTGCCTCTCACTCGCTCTCACTGTGAGCGCATAACGTGAGCGGAGCGTAACGCAGTTTCTTGAAGTGTCACCCGGCAAACCAATTTATAAGACGTTGTCACGTCAAAAACAATAATATTTGGTTCCCCATACATAGAACTGAAACTCAAAAAAAGTTTTTTCGTCAAACCCATACGTGTAGGGCATCCTATGGATAGGTCTTCAAAAATGATATTGATTTCTAATATCATTTTTTTCTAAACTGAATAGTTTGCGCGAGAGCCACTTCTAAAGTGTACTAAAAACTTCAGTAGGTAATACGAGCTGGTGTCTGAAACAACAGGATGCGTACAAACACTGCATAATACTGAAAAATATTGAAGTATACTGAAGTATTCTAAATCTTAAAATATATAAATTATGCGTCACGTTGTTTGTCCGGGATGGACTCCTAAACTACTTAACCAATTTAAAAAAAATTGCACACCGTGTGCAGTTTGATCCAACTTGATAGATAGAATAGCTTACATCTCAATTTATAGTCGCAATATTATTTTACTGCAAATTATTTGTTTATTATTTGACAGTCACAATTATCTGTTAGCTGCAAACGATTTGAGCATTTGATGCGGACGAAGTCGCGGACAGAAGCTAGTATTACTATATAACTTAAAGGCTCGTTCGGACAGGCGCGACATGTCGCGCGATCTGTCGCGGAGGCGATTCTGCGATATATCGCGACGCAACACCTTTCACACTGGCGCGACCACTCGTGCGCGACGTCCTTGTAGCGGTGCGACAGCTTTTAGTACATTTTGTATGGCGTCGCCGCGTCGCAGCGAATTCGCGGCGAAATCGCCGCGACGATATATAAGCTGTCGCGCTACTCGACGCGGTGCGACCGTGTCGCGGCGCGACAGGTCGCCCCTGTGTGAAGTGTCGCGCGCGTTTTCATAGAAATTGTTCTACGGCTATAAATCGCCGATTCGCGCGCGACCGTCGCGTCGCGCTAGTCTGAACGAGCCTTAACACGTGTCTCCTAAAATAAAGATTCTGTATCAAAAATAGCTAAACAGTACAAAACAGTGACCAAAACCTGATTCTACGTTAGAAATAGAATTTAATGAACATATAAATTACAATATTTTCCATCGCTTAATATAAACCAACCTTGAACTATTATAGGCCTGAGCTATAGGCTTCTTTATGTTGTCTGTGGCCAGACATAGTTTGTGACTGGTATAGTCTGTGCCAGATGTGAAAAAATAAAAGTCGTTGACACTTGCCTACCAATGTATCCAAATTACCGTTTTGACCGTGCTAGCGACACTTTTTTTACATTTTTTTCGTATCGTTTTGAAATATTTGAATAGGTACGTTGGAAGGCGGGTGTCAACGACTTTCATTTTTTTCTTATCTGGCACAGACTATAGTAAAGAATAATATGATAATTTTCGCGAAGTTCTACATCCTGGATCTCCTAAGTTGTATTTTTAGGCGTAGTAAGGCATAAGGTATCAAATGAGGAAGTAGCAAAACATGGGTGCGTAACGGGTCCTATAATAATTTTAAATTCGATGCCTACTAATATTAAAAGTGTTATTTTCTACTAGACTATGCGGACATTATATTTTATTTTCATAATCTAACGATTACATCAAAATAAAACATGAAGTTCGGGTCTTTTTCACTCGTATTATTTTTTTCGTAGAACAAGGAAGTCAGTGGCGTGCGTTGCTTTTCTGTATAACTAGGCACTAGACCGCCTGTTCTTGTCTAGGCAGACAAACGCGGGTTTCTTTTTGGTAAAATAATTTATTTAGTTTCTTAATAAATTTGGGCCACACATTTAAATGTAAAGGTTATACGCCTATATGCAATGCACGCCACTGAGGGAAGTACATATTTCGGTGACAGAATGCTTTTTTTTTTTGAGTAAAAAGTAGTTCTATGAGTTCTTACTAAACAATTCAAGTCACACTACCCGGTGCTAGGTCTAAATAAAGTTTGGCTAACAAGTAATAAAAATAGAACAGGCTTTTACCACTGCCGGGACACCGGTCTCCTCTCTATGACTCGGAGTGGGGTATAATCTACCACGCGGGCCCAGTGCGGGTTGGTAGATGACACAAGTTTTCAAATTTGTTGACTCTAGGACATGCCGGTTTCCTCACGATGTTTTCCTTAGAAAGAAAAAGAAAGAAAATACGTTTATTTGCGGCAAACATGACGCACAGAAAGACCAGAAACACACAAAAATAAAAAATAAGGGGTGGGAAAATATGCGTCACATCCACGCAAAACGGCCATCACTCAGCATTATGCTGTGACCCTATGCGAGACACTGACCGTTTTTAGAGCAGTGGTGATGAAATAATTTACACAACGTAAAGCACCTGCCTGGGTTTGAACCCACGACCTACAAATTGTAAGTTGGGGCCGCTAGCACTGGGCCAAGTGATAACTTAAACCGAATCTACAATTACTAAAGCCCGCAATTCACTAACCACATACAATCAAGACAAACGAAGGAAGATTTCTTAATAAAAATGAAAGACTACGGATTCAAACAATGAGTTATGGTCTCTGGGCGTAGTAGAAACAAATTACCCTTCCTTTGCTTTAAGTAGCACCTTGCTGGTACTAGAGACAGTACGTTCTATAGGCCCTTTATACTTCCTCTGTTTTTTATTTACTAGCTCTTACCAGCGGCTTCGCTCTCGTGGAAGTTGAAAAATATCCAAAGAGAACGTAGTGCCGAGATAAAAAATATCCTGTGTGTTAATCCCGGTTTTAAACTACCTGTATGCCTAGTTAGGTTGGATGAAGTTTCATCCAAATCTGTTTAGCCATTTTTGCCTGATTCATTTTCACATTTATAATATGAAGTGAGAAGCAAGATATTCAATATTGTAGGATTTTAACGAATATTAGTTAAGCTTCTGCCCGCGACTTCGTACGCGTCAATTTTTTTTGCTGCTCTGACCCTTCCCGTCGCATCGAATTGCCTGCCAAATTTCATCCATTTTTCGTTTCTGCTCCGCTCCTTTTGATCTTAGCGTGAGGTTATAGAGGTATATCCTTTCTCAATAAATAGGCTACTCAATACAAAAATATTTTTCAATTCGGACCAGTAGTTCCTGGGATTACCGCGTTCAACCAAACAAATAAAATCTTCAGTTTTATAATATCAGTATAGATTTTAACCAATGTGCTCCAATAATTTATTCATTTTCATAATTGAATAATAGATAAATTTCATTAAAAAGATTTAATTTTTCATGGCCAGTTGTATGCTATTTTTGTTTACAAAAATGAAATAACATTAAGATTTTGCATCTGTCACGTGGGTTTAAATATAATCTCAATATCCACTTACATAATTAAAACTATGATATGGAAAGTCGAAGTTAATATTAGTATAATTAACATTGTAATGAAGACAGACAGATTATTAAAATTAAATATTGTTAAATCTAATAAGTTTATGATATTTTTTCACAAAAAAACCAAATACAGGATCTTATTTATGTCTTCAATGGGGACAATGTTGGTAAAATATAATTTAGGATTTTACCTTTCAAACTTTTATTTAGTTACCTTTCAAACTTTTGGTTTTTTTTTTTTTTTTGTTATTTGAGCTGAAAGGTAGGCATGTACAATTATGAAGGTATTTATTTAAGTATGAACTTAATAGGTACTACTCCGAAATTTATAAAATTCTGATAAAAATAACAAATGCATATCATACGATAGCTATAAAAGATTTTGTATAATGTTATATCAATTAATAAAGCAGATTTTTTGACAGCAACTACGCGTCTTTAGTTACCTACTGAATTGATTTAGCTTCCAAATATTGAATGATACAGGTACTTTACACTTTACGAAGCAAGATTACAGTCAGATAAAATACTTGATTCGTTCTTAGTAAAATATTTACATTATATTAATATTTTTTTACTGGTTTTAAGGCCCTTATTAAAACCTGTGTTTTATCATTTAATTTGGTTAACATTAGTTAACCAAATTAAACGATAAAACACAGATTAATTTAAAACGAATTGCAACCATAGACCATTTAGAATAAAACGTATTATTTACCCGACGAATCCTAGAATCAAACATTCGTAGACATGTGACGACCAGCAACTCGCACTTTTCCCACGTCGGTTATTACAGACCATTGCCTCGGAGGCCTGTGTCCCAGCAGTGGAATCATTATAGGCTGATTATGCTTACACTAGCTTCTGCCTCCGACTTCGTCCGCGTTAAATTTCTTGTTCTCATTTCTTGTTCTCATTTCTTGTCCCGACCATTCCCGTCGCGTCGAATCGCCTACCCGTGCGATTTTCCCCGCTTTTGAAACGTTTTTCATTACTGCTCCACTCCTCTTATGGTAGTTGTAGCGTGATTTTATATAATCTATAGCCTACCTCGATAAATAGGCTATCCAACACAAAAATATTTTTTCAAATCGGACCAGTAGTTCCTGAGATTAGCACGTTCAATCAAACAAACAAACAAACTCTTCAGCTTTATAATATTATTAGTAACTAGCTTCTGCCCGCGACTTCGTCCGCGTTAAATTTCGTGTTCCCCCGACCCTTCCCGTCGCGTCGAATTGCCTACCCATGCGATTTTTCCTGTTTTTGCAATATTTTTCATTACTGCTCCAGTTCTCTTGGTTATAGCGTGATGTTATATAACCTATGTTACTTGCAGATAATGTAGTTTTCGAATGGTGAAATAATTTTTAAAATCGGTCCAGCAGTTTTTGAGTTTATCCATTACAAACAAAAATACAAATTCCTCTTTATAATATTAAGTGTAGATTAGTAATATTAGTAATTAGTATAGATTTATCTACAAAATTACTCAAAGGACCCAACACTACGTGTATTTGCCTAGCCTCTTCCCAAAATGTTAAGATCAGCTTCCAGTCTAACCGAATTTAGCTGAATACCAGTATTTTACATGGAGCGACTGCCTTTTTGACCTCCACAACCCAGTTACCGGGTAATACACCCCTTGGTAAGACTGGGTTATCAGACTTTCGGGCTTCTGACGACCCTTAACGACTATGAAATATCTACGAATGACAGCCGGGACCAAACGGCCAACCAACATTAACGTGTTTTAAAAGGTCTTGATATGTAAAGATATGGTGTTGGTATATAAAGCGTAGCTTAACCTGAATAAATTACGAGTGTCTGTTATTACTTAGCCACATGCCGTGTATGAGCATTTCAACGATAATTATTTTAATCTTCTATTTTATTAACCCATATATGCCCACAGGGTCGATAACGACCCAAAATTCCTTCATGACTCTCCTTTTACTTTCTTTCCTTGTAATTTGCGGTTTTCAGTTCGGAAAGTAGGTTTTTTTCAGTGGGAATTTCGACCCACTGAAAAAAATCTACTTCCCGAACTGAAAACCGCAAATTACAATTACAGCCCTTATTTATAATAATTTATTACCAACATAGTCAAAAATCTTTAAAATTCATCTTAAAAAGTTCTGGGTATATATGGGTTAATCGGCAGCCTATAACGTTCCTACTGCTGGGACCAAGCCTCCTCTCGGTGAGATGGTGCGGACCATAATCTCGCGGGCCCAATGCGGGTTGGTAGATGTCACAAATCTTCGAATTTTTCCTAAGACATGTCGGTTTCCTCACGATGTTTTCCTTCACCGTTTTGAGAGCAGTGGTGATGAAATAATTTACACAAAGTAATGCGCCTGCTTGGGTTTGAACTCACGACCTACTCGTAAGTCACGGCCGTTACCACTGGGCCACCCCTGCTCTCACATGTTCTACTTCATATAAATCTTAAATTCACTCACTCACAGTCCACGCACACTCTAAGTCGTTGGGACCAAAACATTGTTCAGGAAACATGGAATTTTCCATATATTACGGAGGTAATAACTAAGAAAGATTTAAAAAATCATCCCCTAAAGTGGTTAACTAGGGGTTATAACTTTGTTTGAAAAATTTACATTTTTTCCGATGGGAAATTGACTCAAAATAAAACGAAGCGGCCGGGAGCTACTTTTTCTATTTATTCAGTCAATGACATGTGTCATTTTTTTTTTCTTTTTAATCCCATTGGCAATGTACACAGTTTTAGTAATATAGGCATTTGTAGGTCAGAAAACACAGCTATAAATCGTTTTGAATAATTAGTAAATATTTTGTCATAAATAAAAATAAAGATATTATTTTAATAAATCTATCTCCCACGGTTGAACCTATTAAATACTTCTTTTGCCATTTGAAATTATTTCTTACTAGCTTGTGCCCACAACTTCGTTCTTGTCAAATTTTTGCCCTCCAGACCCTTACCGTCGCATCAAATGGCCTACCAATTTTCGTACATTTTTCGTTGCTGCTCTGCCACTGTTGATCGTAGTGTGATTTTATAAAACCTGTAGCCTTCCTTAATAAATAGGCTATCTAACACAAAAAGTATTTTTAAATTCGGACCAGCAGTTTCTGAGATTACCGCGTTCAACCAAACAAACAAACAAACTCTTCAGCTTTATAATATTAGTATAGATTATACACAAGGTACAGTATTCTATTCTGTTTCCACAATTGAAGTGGGACCATTTGACAATAAATAAAATCAACGAAGCATCGAGTGCAACGTATTCTTTAGTTAAATTCCTATCCGTATCACTATCAAAAACATGAAATAATTCGAAAGTAACAATTTGTTTAGTTTCTCCAAGAAAGGATACAAATATATAGTATAAATCACAGTAATAAAAGGCTATTTTACGTGTGCTCCTTCAATTACTGGAGACCACAGCATGCACATATAACTAGGCGTAAACACGATAAAAAAGATAAAAAAATATATGTCAAGGTTGAGAATTTCAATTACGATGGTGTAAACAGGATTAAAAATGTATGATATAATACATAAAAGTCATCACCTTCTAGCCTTTTTCTCAACTATGTTGGGGTCGGCTTTCCGTCTAACCAGATGCAGCTGAAAACCAGTACTTTACATGGAGCGACTGCCTTTCTGACCTCCATAACCCAGTTACTGGGTAATACGATACCCCTTGGTAAGAATGGTTGTCAGACTTTCGGGCTTCCGACGACCCGTAACGACTGTCTAAGATCTGCGAAAGGCAGCCGAGACCAACGGCTTAGCGTGCTTTCCACGGCACAGAAGGGTCTTGGTATGTAAAGATGGTCACCCATCCACGGACCAACCGCGCGAGTGTAGCTTAACCTGGAAAATCAACCCGTGCGGCTGTTATTACTTAGCCACAAGCCCTTCTGTAATACATAAAAGTTACGACCATAATATAAAAATAGCCAATACACAATAGAGCATTTGGCGCACAGACCGCGGAGACGCTCCGGGAGCGCTGCTAGTTGGTATTGTCAACATTTTCTAAATCAAACGTGTCACCGTTTAATCTCACTGCTACGCTAATTTATGACGTTTTGAAATTGATGGTACTATAGGCGTTCCGTGACATAAGTTGTGCGCTCAATGCATCTTTAGCATCAATAGAAAAAAAACAAAGCGTCCGATTTCTACCAGGGTCGCGCAGTTGTGCGAAAGACTTACCGTGGCGCCGTTACAGGCGACTGAAGGAACACGGGTGGGTTTTAGTCAGTAAAAGTCTGGCATCCCTCCCGCTCCACCTAGAGCGAGAAACGTCATTTGATAATTTCCAACCCACAACAAAAATGAGATTTCAAAACAAAACAGAATGTTGGCCACCATTTGAAACTGTATGGCGCAGCGAATGTACGATTTAAATCTTTGATTTTCCATCCAAACAGCTAATTTATGAATTTCACGAAAAAATACGACGATTTTAGTGACACCTACCACTAAAATGGTCGTATTATTTAATAAAACTTGTCTATTCTGTCGAAACCAACAGCCTTATATTAAATCATATTCCACGATTGCAAAAGATTCAATAACTTAAATGTATTTTTGAACCTTGATCAATTAATTCTATGAGAAATTAATAGGCTCACGATATTCTTCCATGTGTTATGATTTGTTAAGTGGCCCTTGAGGAAATTAAGACTATTAAAATATGATTTATGAAAGGAATTTTATTAATACTAAAAACTTGATTTGCATCAGTCAGCGTTGGGTAATGTTCTTCTTAGCGTGTTGATAACTACTAAATAGAGTTAGCCCCGAATTTGGCTACGAGCTTAGCATTTTCAGTAGCGGCCATCAACTCCAGTGGCGTGCAAACAACAGGACATGCTGGACAAGATATCAAGTGCCGCATCGTTTATGGGACAGCACCACATTTACACTCCAGGGCTGAGTCGTCTATGAATCTCCACCTGTACAGGTTTTCTTTACTCCGGCTTACCTGAATCCGGAGTCTATTTAAAGACTTCCAGGAAAGCCAATGCAACTCGTTTCCAGTTGCGAGATTTTCTGCAGGTGGAACGAATGGGTTTGGTAGGGAAGCGCCTTGTCGTCACAGGCCTAGTCTTTCCTTAGACCGCCATTCACCAGTAAGTGGGAGAACACTCTTCAAAAAGCTGTGGCGGCTTTTCAGTCTTTCGTCAAACCAGGTCCCCAACATAATTAGAACATGTCCATATTTTATTTTGGCTCGTCAATTCAAAAGTTTGAATTATTGAGCTCTGAGCCATCTAGGCGGCCTATTCTGTAAAAATCTTGCCATAAAAACTTGACATTTAGCCTTGAATTGATCTGTCAATAGTGTCAATCCCAAGCATCAGGTAAAATGACAGCTCCCATCAAGCGCACTTTACCTTAGTTTTCATGGTGACATATCTACAGAATATACTACAGGGCTTAATTAAACATGGTCGTCAAGTAAGCCGACTGTCATCTAGGTACTGAGGAAAGAAAATATTGACTTTTTAACCATAGCACTTCTTATCCGTTCTTACTTGTATTGATTATCAATACAATATGTCAATATTTGATCTATAAACATTTAGCTAGTATCCATTACACTTGACGGTTCAAGTGGACGCGACGCGAGTAGCTTGCACATTTTTTGCATATCATGCATAGCTGCATGATATGCAAAATTGTACCTAGGTATTCTTAATTATGTATTTAATGGTTTTGTTTTCAGATTATTTAGTCTTAAATGAAACCTTGCTTATGAATGAGAAGCGGATTGTTTATGTTTTACGCTTGAAAAATCCAATTTCATTTTTTTACAACCGGAAACTGATTCTAGTACAAGAAGTTCTGTTCATCTCCGCACCTACAAAGTGGCGCATAAGTTTTCACCCGATTTTCAATTAATGTAATCTACATACTACGTGAAGAAAAATTTTGTACCCCTTGTTACGAAAAATACGTGGAGTGTGAAATTTGGTAAAATTAATTAAGATCGAATTACGACCACTGGGTGACTATTAGGAGTAAATTAATACATGGAGCAAAAACTTATACGCACCCCTTTATACGAAAATTATGCGGAAGCAGGAATGTATATCACATTTGACACAGACAGAGGAGGAGTGAAGATAGCTATAGATCTTTATGTAATAATATATTTAAAAGTATATTTAAATGAATTATGGTCAATTTTCGACCACCGGGCGACCACTATTTTTTTAAATTTTTATTAAAAAACTTTGGTTATACTTTTGGATTATAGGTATTTATTTGATTTTATTCGGCTAAGTGGTGGCCGCCAGAATTGATGTCTTTGCAAAACCTTTATTATATTTTAAAGTTCGCGACATTTGAAATGTGCATTCTTTTTTTTTATTACACTGTACACGAATCACTCTAGATTTCAGAAGTGTTTTTATGATTTTAAAAGTACGTCAAGTGGGTAGACACAGTCACCGGAGGCCTAGAAATAATCTAGTATAATAAATTACATTTAATTATTTATTTATTTTAATGACAGTCATCCTAACACAAGTTGCAACAATTGAGTATTTCGCTAGCCTATCTAATTTATTAGATTTCGGATGTTAGTACGACATCAAATTAATCTGATAAGATTATACCTGAATGTGAATGGTCTAGGAGCATCCTTGTAAAATGTAAAGGTGGATACACACTTCGCGAAGTGGGCGGGCGCATCGCGTGTGAAGCAGATGCCTCACATTGTGCGATTCTGGATTAGGACAAGCTATATGTTTTATCACAAAATTTTCACATGATCAAAACTTATGTGAGTGAATCCGTAGGTTTAGTTAGTATTAGCTAGCTATTTTATAGTAGGTTTGCATTCAGTATTAACTAAAGGCGATGATTAATGTTATTTATACTTAAACCGCAAAATAATGCCTAATCTACACATTAAAACAAATATGAATGAATTTAGCATAATTATATTCATCTTCAAAACCGCAAACAACATTATTACTACGTTCGATACACGGATTAAATTAATGAAATTCCATCAATATTTAATAACAACGTTTACAAAACAAATATTACGAAACTGACTTTGACCTTAAAACTGCTTAGTGCAGTATTACGTACTTGTCCCAGCGTCAGCGAGAAGCGAGTAGCGTACCGAGAAGCGAGTAGAGCGAATAAAATCAAGCTGTCGCGTAACAAGCAGCTATACCAATACTCTATTAGACAATGGCTTAGAGCTCTTACACACGAGCAGCATGTTGCCAACGGCAAAGGTAATTGCTACCGTCGATACATGTCGGCGACAGCCGTCGACGCGTCTCGACGGCAGCCGACTGCAGCCGGCGACATGCCATCTTCAAAGATCAGCGTCATCATAGCGTGTCGACGCTGCAGTTACTTGCCGTTAGCAACATGCCGCTCGTGTGTAAGAGCTCTTAGCTGTACGACGAGCACGCCGTCGGGCCCAGTGTGGGTAGGTAGATGTAACATGCCTTCGAATTTTTCGTTCTAGGACATACCGATTCCCTATCAATGTTTTCCTTCACCATGTTGAGAGCAGTAGTGATGACATAATTTACACAAAATAAATTGCCTGCTTTTCGGTTCGAAGTCAAGTTCTACAACTCATAAAGTCGCAGCTGTTACCACTGGGTCACTACCGCTCTCTGGACTTGCAACAACCTTTTTTAACTAATAAGCCGGCGGGAGTGTGATTAGCGAACAATTATTAACATATATGCATCTATTTTATTTACATGGGACTTTCAATCTTTTATAAGTTTCATGAGCGACTAAAGCTTTAACGTAAGCGGTGGGACACATGCCTTAGGTACTTCTATTATTTTGCTTCTGTAGCGGTATTTACCTCTATTATTTACGGTTGGTAGGTCCTACGGAAACACGTAAGTAACATTTTGAAGTTCATCGGACGGAGTTTATTGACCTTGATTCATTGAAATATAATGTCATCAACTTCCGTGAGACATGTGAATAACCTATAATCATAATTTACCACTTCTTTTGTTAAAAGGTGAGAAGGTAAGAAATGTTCGTAGGTAGAGTGTAGGCATAATTATTTCTCGGTCTAAATATATAAATTCACGCCTTCTTCAATGGAGTTGGGCACACACAAGAGCACGCCATCTTCTACGATTCTTACATGGTACTCCTTTTGCTTCGTTAAGGGCATTACATTGCCCAATGACCTTGAGCATGCTGCCCCGTACTAACTTACGACGAAACGACGAGAGAGAGAGGGACGAGTGCGGGAGTGACATAGTGCTTTACGCGAAATATCGGGTTTTTATAAAATATTTTAAAATATTAAAAGAAATAAGAGAAAAAAATCAATACAAATTGTTAAATACGTCATTACATATTTTTTGGTATAAAATTCATGCCGAGTTATTGAGCCGTTATAGAGAAAATTTTCAATTTAGGTTGAAAAAGGACCTATTTGTTACGATTTATTGATAAAATTTGAGTAAGTTTATTAAAATTTTAAACAATACAATGTATTTGTGATGACCTTTAGTTTAACATATATTTTTTATATTGAAAACGCATAAAACGATTCATCAACAAACTTCTTTAAACACACCGTATTTTCAGGATTTGAGCGAGGTAATCCCCTTAACGTTCATATATCCAGTCATAGACGCACGCCGGTTGCGAGTACTACGCGCCTGACCTTTTTGAAGAACATCACTATTAAGGTCACTTTATTTCCCTTCTAGAGCGTAATTATACTATATGGTAAAGGCCCTCTACTCACACACGGAAGACACGAGCATCACTTAACTAATTGGATAGAGTAAGAAGATTTAGAACTTTTTATTTTTAACATGATCAATCTGCAAAATCAAATAACAAAAATGTCTTTGATATAATATGATATATATATTTAAATATGATATGTATATATATTGACTGGCCTGTTAGTCTAGTGGTTAGTGACCCTGACTGCAAAGATTGAGGTTGTGAGTTCAATTCCTACCCAGGACAAATCTTTGTGTGATGAGCAC
Source organism: Aporophyla nigra (assembly GCA_947507805.1). NCBI lineage: Eukaryota > Metazoa > Arthropoda > Insecta > Lepidoptera > Noctuidae > Aporophyla > Aporophyla nigra. The sequence continues at coordinate 25,151,755 of OX382295.1, forward strand.
AATCATTTGTTCTGTGTCTGGGTGTAATTTATCTATAATATGTATGTATTTAGAAATATATAAGTATGTTTACCAGTTGTCTGGTTGCCATAGTACAGGCTCTGCCTAGTTTGGGATCAGACAACGATGTGTTGGTTGTCCTAAGATATTATTTATTTATATATAATTGAAGGGGTCAGCTAGGACCGATGCCTGCCTGCCAGGATTGCGCGATATGTTCGAAAGAGTAACCGTGACCCTGGCATAGGTATAGGCAACTGAAGGAACACGGGTGGGTTTTAGTCAGTAAAAATCTGACACGCCCTCCCGCTCCACCTAGAGTGGGAGACGTCATTTGATGGATTACTAAGAAATGTTTTTTTTTTTTTTTAGAATATGCAAACATCTTTACTCTTAAGTTTTCCAACGATAATGGAAAATACTATAAATGAAAAACAATATAATTTAATTACCATCAACACGTTCCACTCATTTTATAAGGCAATTGAGGGGAAGTCGACAATTAACGATAACTTGACTATACCTACCTAGTACCTATTAGTTATATGGAAACTTCCCTTACGTTTGTTCTAACGTCATTGTATTGCGTAGGTTAGTACGAGCCTAAGATCTAAATTTTATCTTGATTTTAATTGTATTTTGAGAACAATTGTATTTTGATTTTAACTGTATTTAAGTAGCAATTGTATTGTATATTGTGTTGTATTTTGATCTTAATTGTATTTTAATAACGATTGTATTTTGATTTTAACTGTATTAAGGTAGCAATTGTATTTTGATTTAATTGTATTTGAATTGTTATTTTGGTTTTGTTTGTGATATCATTTTACGTTAGTTTGAAAACATGATTACCTACCTATGCTCGGTGAGTATAAGAACTCACCTGATTTTTAAGTAGGAACCCATTTTCAACCAACAGAGAAGTGATGCATGTTGTGCTTACCTGTAAAAAATTGGTACACTAGACCATAAGTTTACTGAACGTATTTCTTAACATCGTATCAGTGTATTCAATTGTTGGTAAGCCAAATAAATAAAATAAAATAAAATAAGTCGACAATTAACGATAACTTGACTATACCTACCTAGTACCTATTAGTTATATGGAAACATCCCTTACGTTTGTTCTAACGTCATTGTATTGCGTAGGTTAGTACGAGCCTAAGATCTAACGAATATTCACGTGCACTTAGTCTATTTTATTGATAGCATAATAACTAATAACACAGCGTCTCACCGGTAAATGATTTCTGTAAATTGGTTCCCAAAAAAACTTTTTGGAAAATACAAACTGCGAAAAAAATGAGTGAAAAATTATTTAAATTTCGAAAGTCGGTGTCTTTGGATCTGTAGATATTTTACTTATTTGCCATCAACTTCCACTGAAATTAAAGTAATTTTTTTTTTGAAAATCGGTTGCTTTTATTGTGGTATACCAATTAGTGTAAGTAGTCACTAAAATATGGAAAATAAAAAAAAATTGCCGCGGTCGGTGGCAAAAACTAAAATACAGATCCGAGAGACACCGACTTCCGAAATGAAAAATATTTTTCACGTTGTAGTGTTCTTTTTTTTTGGAAATTGGTTGATTTTTCGACAACAAAAGTTTTATACACCTGCACACTTTACACACTTTACACACTTACCTATCTATTTATCTAAAGTTGTTCAGTGTTTCCTATCTGACTTCTCTGAAGAAAGACCGAAACAAAATCAGAGGTCACTGTCTCTTTTAAAATCCAGTCATAATCTTCGTCAAGCCACATAGGACCATGAAGGTCTTATGTCTTTTGAGGAAAGACACATAAAGATTTAAATGAACCTGTCCAGCCAGTGTAGCAGGTAAACAAATATGGTAAAATAAAATAAAAAACAAAGACCCCAAGGGGTCGATATCGACCACTTTGGGAATCCCAGCACCCTAATTGCGAAACGCACAATTTATCAGAATCTGAATGGGATTGAAGATTATTTCTAAACCATTGCGTCATTTGTTCGAATAAATTGTCGGCTCAGCAACGTAAATAACGCAATGACTTTGTTTAACTATGAATATTAAACCAATTCCTACCGATAAAAAGTTCCGCAATTACCCCTCTGTTCTACATTATTATGAATGTAAACGTTACTTTAATGTCAGTAGATGTATAAAGACTTTAAACACACTGACAATAACAATGGCTTTCATTTTGACAGTTCAACAACATTCATTGCGTTATTTACGTTGTTAAGCAGACATTTTTTTGAACATATGGAGCAATGGATTAGCAATATCTTTAAAATCAATCAGATTCTTGTTAGCATTGTGTTTCGCTGCATGCTGAGAGAGTATATACGTATCCAATTGCTCGGGATTAGATTACTTGTAACGTTGCTAGTAAAAAAATACTTTAAAAAACATTTTTCTGTACTTAACAACGCCTCCTGCGCATAAAATCCTAATATTATAATGTTTGGACTTAAAAACAGACCATGATCATCCAGTTTGTTTTGGCATTTCTCTTCTCAGGGATTAATCAGCTAGGAAATCCGCTATCTGGTTTTAAACACTGAGGTGCAAAAGTGTGTCTTAAAAGAATTACCTAATTATAAAAATAAACATTTCATTTCATTTATATACAACGAGATATGATGGGTGTAATTTATCTATAATATGTGTGTATTTAGAAATATATAAATAAGTATATTTATCAGTTGTCTGGTCACCATAGTACAGGCTCTGCCTAGTTTGGGATCATATAGCAGTGTGTTGGTTGTTTTAAGATATTATTATCATATAGATAAATAATTATGGTACCTGGACTAGTTATCATTGTGTTTACAACATATGTTCGACGCCAGTCCAAGACCTTGACAATATGAATTACTTAAGTATGTGGAAGCGCGATGGTGGGCCCTGGGCAAGCGTGGGTCAAACTGTCCGCCGTGCGCGGAGCTGATTAATACAAATATTCAATCACTCACCTGGTTGAGGAAAATTGCCTCCGGAGACTACCCGGATTTATGTATGTAAATGAGTGTATATTGTATTGTGTAGTGAAGTAAGTATTCAGGATTCAGGCCGCTTCAATACGCTAAAGATTTGGTAGCATGCGGTTTCCCATATGTCACTATCACCTCAAACTATTTCAAATTCCAAAATAAAACCCGTTGAATATCGTCAAAAGGGGTTGCTTGCACGCAAAACAATCGGATCACAACAAATTGTCCGCAAAACTATAGATTCTACATGATTAATAATTTCAATATTCGCAAGCCAAATTTCAACCAATATTCATTTTCAAAGATCAAACTCAAGTGTCAAAATCAAACTGACAAGTGACAGTTTTCACTCTGCTACACGTCATGATGCGTAGGCGCATAGAGTAAAAAGTCAAACGGTCGTACGGTCGGTTGTCTGTGGTCACGGGACGAAACAACATATATACATATTTCCGATATCTGAAAGTATGATAAAAACTCAGATTCAGAAAATCAGAAATAATTTATCAGCCACTCAGATCATCATCAACTGGCTCACTTTTTCTGCAAGTATGTTAGGGCCGGCTTCCAGCCTGCAGCAAGTGGATGTAGCTGAATAATTTTACATGGAGCGGCTGCCTATCTGACCTCCAAAACCCAGTTGGGTTATACCTTTGATAAGACTGGTTGACACACTGTCGGGTCTACAAATGGCAGCCGGGTCCAACGGCTCAACATTCTTTCGAGGGGTCTCAATATGTAATGGATTGTTGAAGGTTGCTTAACCTTCGAAGCTTGCGGCTGTTATCAAATACCCAAAGTTATTATTTTGACTAAAGATAAAATTGTAACAGGCTTGTGGCATGGACAGTTTCGAATACTGATTTTTTTCTCGAATATTGACGACTTGTTATATATTTTTTTTTGTTTATATTTTTCCATGGCCAATGAAACTGCAAAACAATGTGCTGATCAATTGTTTCCACGGCCATTGAATGTAAAATGATAAATCGTATAATTGATATTTATAGCGCATTATTCTTTTAATTATATTCAATTATTGCTATGGTAAGTTCTGCTTAGTCTGTAATCATTATGTGATGTAAAACAAAAATCATTGGCGAGAAAAAACATATCTATACTAATTTCTTTTTATTCAAATGAATGAATGAATGATTGAAATACACCGACCCCAACGTGGTTTGACCAGGCTCGAATATTTTTTTCAAATAATGTAAAATAATAAACAGAAAGTTCTGTATGACGCCAAAAGACTTCTGAATGACGTAGCGCTGGATTTTTTTCCTCCATGATATTGCTCTGCCTACCCCCATGGGAAAAAGGCGTGATTGTATGTATGTATATTGCTCTGCTGTGTCAAACGTTACGATAATTTATTATCAATAACTTTTTGACATCACAGTAAAAAAATTACAAAAAATATTTTATATACGGGCCCTAACAGTGTTTGTATGTATTATATAAACAAAGCAATGTCATTACCATTTGACGTAACTGGCATACTTCGTGTATTACAAACTTGTTCTATACGATGGAAATACGTTTATTAATAGTTTTTCATTGTAATGAGATGTAGCAAGTTTACCTACTTACCTAGGTACTTTGTAAGATAGAAGTAATAATTAATCGAATAGACACCGATGACCATTACACAATAGAAAAACCATTTTATTTGATAACATTTTTCGTATTTAGTGACCCCTAGAACAAACATTACTGCCCAAGAGAGGGGTTTGTGGATAAGTTGGTACATGGATGGGTCCCAGTGGGTGCCCCCCCCCCCAGGGGGTTCCCGCATTGATGAGGCGGGGGGGCTCAGTAGCCGTGGTTTAGAACCCCACGGTGAAGCTAAGAGGAACCCGAGGAGGGGCCGCTCGTCAGGGCTTTTCCGCTCAAAGCCGACGACGTAGCGGCCAACGCGGTGTCGTTTGGCGACATCGCGAGGGTTGGAGGCCGCGGTGGAAGAGTAGTGCCGGTATTGAGGTGCGCCGCTCTCCCTACCTTCCGCGGCCTGAACGGGGTCGCCACCGTCCGATGGCGAACGCGGTGGGGCTGCAGGGGAAGAGGAGTGTTGGTATAGCGTTGGCCACTCTCCCTATCCCCTGCGGCCGAAAACTGGTAGGCGGTGGGGCCACAGTCCTGACCCGTCACAGGGGGACCAAGGGTGTCATTCAAGGGGTCGTCTGGCGCCTATATGCTAATTAGTCCCCGGGGTGGTCACGGCGTGTTATGTGTTCATGCGCGGCGTGAATGGGAGTATCCCCCAGAGGTGGGTCCGGCGACGGACAGCCGCGGCGGGTTCGCGGAAGAGTTTTTTCGTTCCCGTGTTCCCGCCATAAGCGGTGTAGGAGGGCACCGTGGAGTTTTAGTGGGTTGGAGTCCCACATAACTGCACTATTTCCCCTTAGTAGCGCAGTATGCATGAGCATTTCTACACGATAAAAAAAAAAAATGGATGGGTGATCATGTTGGTACATTTTAACATACATAGATCCCTCCGTGCCTCGAAAAGCACGTTAAGCTGTTGGTGCCATCTAGATCTTTGACAGTCGTTAAGGGCCGTCAGAAGTCTGAAAGTCTGACAACCAATCTTATGAAGGGGTAATGTAACCCAGTAACTGGGTTGACGTGGTCAGATAGGCAGTAGTTCCGGGTAAAATACTGGTGTTTAGCTGCAACCGATAAGACTGTGGACGACTTTCGGCTGAAATGTTGATTAAGATCAAGATCGATGATATTGCGTAATAAACACATAATTATTTCAATATGACTGATAGGTAATACAAAACGTTTTCCGATTTTGTAATGTATCAAAATAAGTACTGAAGATACATGAGACAGGTTTATAGCCATATTTCTGTACGAATCGATTCTATTTATATTCTATAGTCACGATTTATGTAAAATACGAATGTTTATCTAGGAACGTATGCGATTTGACAATTATTATGTTGCAACACTATGTTGCCGGCTTGGTAGTCATGAGAACGTTATGCAAGCATCATCTAGATCTAGTCTTTAACTTAAAATTAACAAGAAAAAACCTGGAAATAGACCAATATCTCTCCTAATTTCCTTATTGCGTCAATAACCCGTTGAGAATTAATCAGCTTATAACGTTCCCCCATTCCGTTTGTCCTATATCATCCCTTGGATGTCGTAAAAGGCGACTAAGGAGCTTTTAAGAGAACGGGCAGCAGCGTTGTTTTCTATGTAATTTACCACCATACCACAATCGCCAACCCGCCTGCAAAGCATAGCGATCATAGAAACCTCTCCTCCTCCCCCTCCCCCCAAAAAGTGAGGGACGCCTATGTCCAGCAGTTAACGTTTATCAGCAGAAATGATGATGATAATAATGTTCCCACTGAGTTGTTCCCAAATAGAGGAGACCTGTATCTCAGCAGATACAAGTCTCCTGTCTCTGAGAGGCCCAGTGCGAGTTTGTTCTAAGGCGACGACGATGCAACACGATTGTGGTAGAACAATTTACATAAAGAAGAAATTGTTTCTAATATTGTTGTTATTGTGTCTGCGAGAGCATTAATGCATAATGCGTGGAAATTTACATAAAACACTTAATTAATTCAATGGAATGTCATCCATTGGCATGTTAACTAATGATTAACTGACTTGTCCTAACGAGATAATTAACGATACTAACAGGTGGTCCTTAGGGCAGGGAAAACAATGAATGTTTTGAATCACTTATGGTGCTTTTTTGACACTTTTGAATGTTTTATGCGCAAATATTGTGTAATTTGTAATCTTTAAAGGGGTAGATCAGAAGCGTATAGTTTTCCTAGTAGTAAATAATCATTTATTGAACAAAAGACAGCCTAGGTAACAACAAGGTTTTTTTTTCGGTTAGAGTAGGAATGGCTATTACAAATGAGCAAGACTCCTGCCAATCAAACTAGGAGAATTCTGTATCTTGGAGGACAGAGTGTGTCAAAGAACAAATTCCTGACGTACTAGTTTCGTATTCTAAAACGAAACTCTTCACAGAATCACATCAGAAGTCACAGACACAGTCAGAAGAGTCACAGTCACAGACACAGTCAGTCACAGTTGAAAAACCTGTCAAGTGCGAGTCGAGCTTACAGATCGTAGACGAGGTTACAGACGTATACCTTTACTTATTTATTTTTTATTACTTGTTATAATAGTGGCCATAGAAGTACACTCTCGGTGAAAATTTCGACTGTTTACCTTTTACGATTCACTTACAGATATATGACGAACGGACAGCGGAGGCTTAGCAACAGGGTTTAATTGGCACCCTTTGGGTACGAAGCCCTAAAACTGACAGATTTGATTTGTTATATAGATTAATAAGTAGCATCGTGCTTGAATGTTAAAAACCTTAACGCGTAAGATCGTTACGTAATCAATACAAAATCCTTTCGCCTAAGCCTAGAAAATATTAGCAAAATTTAAAACAATAAAATAATTTGTTATGTAAAGCAAATCCGTCTGATTTCAAGGATACGCCGATTGTTATTTATTAATTGAGGTATTTACGCATATAGTATTCTAATTTCATTCAAATGATCTAATAAATTATTTATCATCCATTTAGTTGTATAGGTTTTGTTTTAATTTTACCGTAGCCTAGTAAAAAGTTGCAATTTGCATAATTTATTCCAAATTATATAATTTAAATAACAGGTTAAGAGTTGGTATATTTTTATGTATTAACTTAGTTATTTAATAAAAGATAAAATTTAAAATAACTTTATGATAAGAATATTTAACATACTGTTAATTAATAATATAATAGTAAAATATGTATATTAAATGCCTAATATGGACTAGAATCTTCTGTAAAAAATTACTTATTTGACTGTTAAGTATTTTAAGGACCCCAAAATATGAATTATTTGCGTTACAAAAAAAAATGTGTGCATAATCTTATTTTTAGAACTGAAAATGCAAATTATTAGATGTTCAATTAAATATTATACTAACAAAAGAAAAAAAATGTTCCAGTTTTAAACAGTTAATAGCGTGATGTGATAAATATCGCAATCAAACCTCAAATGATTCTAATGTGGTCGTCCTAAAAATATGATTGAATACTCTGCTATAATAAAAACGTTTTTTTTTTTTTGTGAAAAATACTAAATCGCCAAGTAACTTCGACCAACTTGGATGTAGTGGTTGGTCACAGTTTTAACCTAAACGAACTCGTTTGGTCGAGATACTCTAGTTTATGTATTTACTGTGACCAATTTGGCTCATGCGTGGTCGTATCACAGTTCTATCCTAACCCGTTTAGCCAACTAAACGGGTCAGGTTAGGATAGAACTTGTTGACCTAGATAAGATATAGATAAAAATCACTTTGGGATGATTTAATCTAGATACCTAGACCAACTATGGGAAAAGACCAACTATTTAAAAAAGAGGCTCATTTATTAAAACCTTAAATTTATAAGAGGAGCATTAAATTAAAAAAATGCATGTACCTACAACATTACAAAGTGTATAAATTTAAAGAAGATCAGTTAAATATTTCCCGTATTTTATCCCACGTTGTTCGTGCTAGATCAACAATCAATCCGCGATCACTCTTATTTGTTTACATTATAAAACTCGAACTCGCAACGTCCTCGCATTTCTGACCCCGTGAGAAATCAGTGTGAGAACTACACGTTTTAACGTTACAAATCGCTTTGTTTTTAATTGTTTCTTTTTTATCGCGAATAGGAAAGTAATGTAGTTTGTACTATACTGATGTCCTTGAACATCATTTATGCTGATTTAAATCATCCATACTAATATTATAAATGGGAAAGTGTGTGTGTCTGTTTGTCCGTCTTTCACAGCAAAACGGAGCGACGAATTGACGTGATTTTTTAGTGGAGATAGTTGAAGGGATGGAGAGAGACATAGGCTACTTTTTTTTTCTTTTTTAGGTGGCTGGGATGAACTTAGAAAAGCCGTGCTTTTCCCATGGACAATTGTATGTTGCATGTACGCGTGTGTCTAATGCCCAGAATCTTTACATTCTATCCTCAAATGGAAAGACATAATATCGTCCACAGTAGCGTATTAAAATAACATTCTATTTCGAGTTCTCTTCTGTGTTCTAAATTAGGAAAGGGGAACCGTGTTACCCCGAATTTAACACGAGCGAAGCCGCGGGGAAAAGCTTGTTGAGTATAAAATCAGCTTCTGCCCGCGACTTTGTCCGCGCGACATTTCTTGTTCCACCGACCTAACAAGTCGCATCGCATCGCCTGCCCACGGTATGATTTCGTTTTAGGTCGTTCTTTTAGACTTTTTTGGTTTTCTTTTGTAATGATCCTAGCATGATTTTCAGTACGGCCTAACCTTTAGCCTTTCTCAAGAATTGGGCTGTCAAATGCAAAAACGCGTTCAAACAAAAAAAAACTCTTCAGATTTATCATTATTAAAATTTGGTTTGTAATCTAAGGAATTTTAACTCGTGAATCAAACTTGTCGTTTGATAAATATGTAATATGCCACCTGTTCTTGCTCCGGCTATAAAACAAGTTCTTTTTATTGAAGAAACGTCTGTTTAAAAAGAAGAAAATATCTGGTACGTTTGATATTATTGAAATGAATTTTGGTAATAGACAAGCAATCATCAATATCAATAGAGCTTATTATGTGGATTCGTACGAAACGCGCGAAAAAATAATTTTAAATAATATTATTATTTACTGAAGGCGATCCTCACTAAGTTAATCTACTTGTGGGCGAACCAAAAATTCAGAAATACGTGTTATGCAATTGGCAAAGTAATAATATTATTTTGATTTTCAAATTTCTCTTAAGTAATAGAAAATATAAAAGCATTTAATAGGAAATATGTCAATGGCGTTCACCGTTTTCGAGCGAGTAATTTCGTGCGAATAAGCCGTCAGTGACGTCCGTAAACTGAAACGGTAAATATGCAGCGTTTGACTATAAAAATGTCTAAACAATCTCACGATCTTGTAGACAGTGACTAAGAAGCAAGTAATGACACCACATAGATCAGAGACATTAATTATTCAATTGACAAGCTGCAATCTGTCATTAACTGACATGTGTTTATATGGTATTCTGCAGTTGCAATACATTCCTTCGTTTGTTTACATGTACGTCTTGTTTTGAGAGCTCACTAGACGTTACTAACGTTGTACACATACATACAAAAACTCACGCTTTTTTCCCATGGGGATAGGCAGAAACTCTACAGAATACCACCTGCTACGTTCCTTACATAGTCCTTTTGCCTCATTTATGTTTATACATCTGGTCATACACACACGCTGGTTGCGAGTACTACGCACCTGATCTTTCTGAAGAACATCACCAATAAGGTCACTTCAAGTCCTCCTAACGCGTCCTCTCCAGGTTAACACTAACGTTGTGTCCTTCAAAAAGTAGGAAACCTAAAGAAGAGCGAGAGATTGTGAAATTGCATTCAGAAAGTTGGCAACATTGTAAGCAGCTGTCAAATATTACGCTGTGTTAAATAACCTATACAAATAAATAAAATTGGAACCGTTTTACTAAATGCATTTGGAAGTGTACACCCACGGTAATTAATACATATACAAGTATATTAAAATTTAGAATTGAGAATAATTGTTTTTTGTGTCTGTTCCGGCTAACCTCCTAAATGGTTGGACCGATTTGGACGGGACTTTCGCTGGCTGATCTAGGATAAACATGAAGGAGTAACAGGCTGCTCTTTCTCCACTTAGCACGTTCCCGTAGGATATTTACGACATCCACGTGAGTGAAGCCGTGACACGATACATACTTAGTTCTTAAATATTATTAACTAGCTTCTGCCCACGACTTTGTCCGCGTCAAATTTTTGCTCCCCTGACCCTTCCCGTCGCATCAAATTGCCTGCCAGTTTTCATAAATTTTTCGTTGCTGCTCCGCTCCTTTTGATTATAACCTCAATAAATATGCTATGCAACACAATTTTTTTTTTTAATTCGGTCCAGTAGTTCCTGAGATTACCGCGTTCAACCAAACAAACAAACAAATTCTTCAGCTTTATAATATTAGTATAGATTTAAATAATTATTATCTCTCCGTACCGAATGCTCTATAACATTGATATTAAATTACAGAAAATAATATCGAAACGCTGCAATTAATTTTCAATGTATAAAAAGCATTATGAAATGAAACTGTCTAAACGCTCAACAGATTAAAATCTGTTCATCTTACTTAAATCATTAATCAAGCTTAAATCATTTCGATCGTGAAGCGAGCAAGGACAAGAAAAATTATAACTTAATTCAAATTCCGAGGCCAAGTAACATGCAATGACTGCGGCCATTTCATTGATAACTTCAATTAGAGAGGCCTTGGCGCCTCCGTAATGATCTGGTACTGTAATAGTCGTGAATAGGTGCTATGGTACTTAAGTAGTAACAGTTAACTGTCATGGGTTTAAAACCACACGGGTTTTTTATGGTAAACAAGTCAGCAACATGTGTAATGGTTTTTTTTTGGGTGGGAAATCATCAAATGACGTCTCCCGCTCTAGGGTGGAGCAGAAGGGCATGTCAGACTTTTATTGACTAAAACGCACCCGTGTTCCTTCAGTTGCCCATATGCCAGGGCTACATTAACTCTTTCGAACGAATCTCGCGACCCTGGCAGGCATCGGTCCTAGCTGACCCCTTCAGTAATCTGCTGATATCTCTTAGAAGCGCGCGTGGAACACTACGCGCCGTCGACCCGAGCCTGGTCCTTACCGGGCGTCGAGCTACCCATTGCTCGCCGCCCGCAAGCTAGCGTCTACGGTGGCCGGGAGTCTGCGGTTAACCGCTAGTACAGATATATTTAACGTGAGGAGCATTTAACACTGTTCTTCGTTTCGTCTTTCTTACGTTCGGGACCTCCTAGCACAGTTATACCTTTTATTTAAAACGAGGTCCCTATGTAAGATTTACTGTAAAAGTTCTCAATTTATTTAAATGAATAAACAGAATTACAATACATAAGTACTTCAATGAAAATAATCAAAAATATGTGAGTAAATTTTGCAGATAAAATAATACATACGTATATAATAGACAAACGAAATGTTAGTATCATATTCGCGAACTCCTGACTGTGATTATAATAAAATTATGTAAGTTAATACTTGTTCCCACAATAACATCTAAATCATCTCCGGGGCTTCTCCTACCCTTTTGCTGTGTCCGTATTCCGTGTGGTATGATAGTGCTAATTGTCCCATTTCTTCCCGTGGGTGTTGTAAAGGCGACTAAGGGACTTACAAGAGATTGGGCTGTAGCGTTCTCTATGCATTTTACCACCCTACTACGATCGCCAACCCACCCCGCCAAGCGCGGTGACTATGGCAAACCCACCTAAATTGGGGGGGAGCCTATGTCTCGTAAGAGACGTCATTCGGCTGAAACGATGACAGGGTCTATAATGATCTAAATTATATAGTTACCACCTGAGTTCACATTATGGTAAAGCAATAATGATATCCATACTAATATTATAAATGGGAAAGTGTGTGTGTCTGTTTGTCAGTCTTTCACGGCGAAACGGAGGGACGAAATGACGTGATTTTTTAAGTGGAGATAGTTAAAGGGATGGAGAGTAACATAGGCTACTTTTTTTAGGTGGCTTGGGTGACCTTAGAAAAGCCATGCTTTTCCCATGGATAATTGTATGTAGCATGTTCGCGTGTGTCCAATGCCCAGAATTTTTACAATCTATCCCCAAATTGAAAAACATATAACATCGTCTACAGTAGCGTATTAAAATAACATTCTGTTCCAAGTTCTCTTCTATGTACTAAATCAGGAAAGGGGAACCGTGTTACCCCGAATTTAACGCGAGCGAAGCCGCGGGCAAAAGCTTGTTGAGTATAAAATCATCTGTCAAGTATTAATCAACTGCTAACTTATGTAACGGCTCTTTTGACATCTTCATCTAGATCAATAACTCACTCTATGCAAATAGACTCTAGGAAACTGCTCTATTATAAATCTAGAAAATGTATTATTATTTCTACATACGTCTGAACAATGGACACAGTATTTATAACCTATTGTGATTTACAGGTCATAGAGTGATCAATTCAACCTAGGTTGAATTTAAATAAGGCTTAATGGAACAAGGCCTAGGCATCTATTGTTGGGATAGGCGAAGTTTCTTTCTAGGGCATCCTTGAAAAAACTATTCCAATCTTTGTTTTGTTCAAATTTCTGGTATGTTGAAATGTTTGCATCAAAATACATAATGGTCATCTGCCTAACCGTTCCCCAAAAATGTTGGGGTTGGCTTCCAATCTTACCGAATGCATTTGAGTACCAGTAGTTTACGTGGAACGGCGTCTGACCTCTATAACCCAGTTACTGGGTCATACGATACCCCTTGGAAATACTGAACATCAGACATTGTTAAGATTAATGGCGCACATAATTATAATATTTTTGCATAATATTAAATAGTTATGGAAAAAACATCACATTGTTCCATTCAAAATAAATTCTTCAAGTATCTCAGAGTCTAAATGTTTTCCATTTTATTAAAATAAATAAAATATTAGTACAATTACATAACTCTTTTTTTGTAATTGTACTAATATTCAAAAATTTTTACGTTCTATTCATTGATTTACCCAAATTAGCAAGAAGCATTTCAGGATAATCTTATCCTCAAATCTTCAGGAAACTTTAAACTCTATGCAAAGCGAATAATGTTTATTATTGCTCGTATCAATGCGAAATAATACGTAACGTTTTATAAATTGAGTACATTGATTATGCTAATAGGGAAGGAAAACATAGCTGGTTAAAACGTGTTTTGGAAATATATGGATTATAAGCGTTAAAAAGGATACTTGAATTTCATTTTGACACCTACGAAGATTAGTTCCCGTTCAATATTTATATTTAATTGGTACGTTTTTTGATAGATCCATCCATTTCCATCCATATCTATCCATTTCCTAGAACAGTTTTCTTTATCCGTAGAAAAGCCAAAAAAAAAAAATTATCATTTTCAATCATATGGTATCAATACCAAATCGTATTTCTATCTATTCGTAAGATAGCGTAGATTTATCTACCATATAAATTATGCAAAACAAAACAAAAATGTGACAAGGTTTGCATAATTAAGAAATCTATCGCAGGACAATGTAGTTGATTGAATTTCATTAAGAAATTGTATTATGACAAGTATTAATTCAGTACTGTCTTTAACAAAGGGTATGTGGACATCATAGAAAAAGTTGTAATATGTCTCCATAATGAGACTACATTATGAATCGCAATCAATTAATTGCATAGTTTCACGAAAAAATTCCCAAAGACTTATGTAATATGAAAACAATAACTTACCATTCATGTTTGATAATTCCAGCACTAATTACTGTCCAATACCACTGCCTAAATTACACAAATTTGTAATTAACTGCAATAATTATGCACTCGATTATACACTACACTTTAAAATTACACATAGGATATATTTTTTCCTACTAATTATTTACTCTAAAATAATTATTTTACAATCTTTTCGATTGTAAAATATTTTTTTTGTAACTGTTCTTTTTTCGAAAAGCGGCACTAGAGGCTGCGTGCGGGCAAGCGCGCGAGTCGTTAGATCGAAACAAAATGCAGGGAAGTCGCGCAAGCGTCGGTGTAATAAACATTCGGTGCGCGCGCGGCGATAATGATTCTGTAGATCAAACTGTACGTGACGATACGCGATATCTTTGTATGTGATAGTAAAACACACGTATATTTTTTTCACTGGTAACTTGTAATAGTTTTGTATTATGATCTTGTTTTATAGATTGGCTAGCTTTAACCAGAGGACTCGCCCGCAGGTTAAATTACCCCACAGGAACGCCCTACCGGGATAAAATGTATCTTATGTGTTAATTCAGGTTATAATCTATCTGTGTGTCAGATATCATCAAATCCGTTTAGTCGTTTTTGCGTGATTGAGTAACAAACATCCAAATATTTAAACATCCAAATATATAAACTTTCACATTTGTAATATTAGTACGATATAGGTAGTTAGTAGGATTTCGTATCGTTGAACTCTCTTATTTATGGACAGTATTTTTAATGTTTGTTAACTTGTTAAATCGATCAGCCAATTTAAGTGAGCCATGTTAAACTCATCGACTGCCTTATTGGTCCAGTGGTCGCAAGAGCCACTGCCAGGCATGATGTGGGTTCGATACCCAGCTCGGGCAGTGTTATTTCAGCTTTTGCCACCTGGAAGTTTGAAGTAGCAGCCCAGAGTCTGGATTTGTACCGGGTCGACGGCAATAGGCTCACCCCCTTTTACATGGGACTTAATCAGAACTAGTGAAATGTTGGTGTACTATACGTGCACTTCTACCTAATCATTCAAGGAAAAGGCGTAAAATGTACTAATATTACAAAGCTGAAGAGTTTGTTTGTTTGATTGAACGCGGTAATCTCAGGAACTACTTGTCCGAATTGAAAAGAAAAGTAGTCTATTTATCGAGGAAGGTTATAGGTTATATAACATCACGCTAAAACCAAGAGGACCAGTAATGAAAAATGTTGCAAAAACGGGGAAAATCGCACGGGTAGGCGATTCGACGCGACGGGAAGGGTCGGGGGAACAAGAAATTTAACGCGGACGAAGTCACAGGCAGAAGCTATGTTTAGATAAAATATATAAAATTTTAAACGCTCTTATAATTAATACTGTTAAACTTATGATGACATACAGGAAATAGGAAATTTGGTGCGTGACAAGGTTAGAACCACATTCGCTCCGCACGGAGTCATCTCATCCAAATATGGATCTAGGAACTTTAGAAGACCAGAAACCACGAAATGTGACTGGTGTCATAAATATTGTCATAAAATGATATTTTGGTCATTCTGTTGACGTCTTCATTGATTAACCAAATTTACCTGAATACCATTAACTATGGCAATTTTGCTTTCCATGAGCCGCTTTCCTCATGAGTAAACTGTGAATATGAATAAAATATGTCTCAATTCCTAATGACTAGATTTTACCAGCGGCTTCGCCCACGTATGTTATACAAATAAACCTTTCTCTTGAATCACTTTGTCTATTGATCGAAACCGCATCACAATCCGTTGCGTAGTTTAAAAGATCTAAGCGTACAAACGCGACAAGCGACTTTGTTTTAAACTACGTAACAAAAGTTGTAGGTACAAAATAGTCGAGTTAATTTTTTTCACAAGATGTAATATTTTATATCATACATAATGCAATAGAAATAGATAAAGTTTTAAATTAATTATGGTAGAATTTCGACCACTGGACACCTGTACCTATTCATCATCATCAGCAGCCTACAAATATTGCCACTGCTGGGACACAGGCCTCCTCTCGGTGAGAGGGGGTGGGCCATAATCTACCACGCGAGACCAGTGCGGGTTGGTGTACCTACATGTCTTCGAATTTTTAGTTCTAGGACATGCTGGTTTCCTCACGATGTTTTCCTTCACTGTTTTGAGAGCAGTGGTGATGAAATAATTTATACAAAGTAAAGTGCTTGCTTAGGTTTAAACTCACGACCTACTAATACTCAATACTTTATTGCATTCCACAATGTATATGCTTAGGTGGTAAAACATTTTACTTAGAAACAATCGTGGAGGCTGTCGGGCACAGCAAAAGAAAATACAGTAGGTAGAGATGAGGACCAATTGATTATCTTATAATGTAACTTATTCTAAAATAGTAATTAAAAATAAATTACATACATGCTTTGGAGTTTTCTAAGCGAGTTTAAGGGATTTATCATTTAAATATTCGTAGACACTATAGTAGCATTTATTTAATAAAAGCTTTCTTAATTTGCTAGTGAATAGATGGCTTTTTTTCTCTGTTCTTATGGATTCTGGTAACTTATTGTATATTTTTATCGACATAACCAGAGGGCTTGATGAGTGTATTTTTAGGCGGGATGTTGGTATGTAATCGTAAGTCGCGGCCGTTAACATTGGGCCACCACTGTCTGTACCTATTAAATCTACTGAAATGGAACAAGTTGTAATTATTTTAAATTATTAGAATGGTGACAACCATTTTCTTCTACATTTTTAATTGGGAAATTGCTACGTGGAAAACAGAAAACACTAAAACTACAACTAAGGATTTATCTAACTAAAAATCTAAGGATATTATCTAGGTATTACTAACACAAGTTCCTATCTAGAATAACTGTCTGTTACCTCACCGATGAGAAGCGGCCAATCTAAAAAGCGAGAGGATCAGCCTGGCAAACTGCCATTATTGTCTACTCGTTTATATAGCAAGTTTAATTCTCCGATGATACAAATAAGTTCGTGGCCAAGTATTAACAGCCAAACAGGTCTATCATCCAGGTAAAGCAACTTGCCAGTCCGCGGATGGGTGACTATCCATTACACACTGAGGATCCCTCCGTGCTTCGGTCAACACGTTATCATCCCGGCTGTCACTTGTAGATCTTAGAAAATTGTTACGGCTAGTCAGAAGCCCAAAACTGAGAAAACGGGTCTTGCCAAGGGCTATCGAAGACAGGAGTTGTGGAAGCCATATGGGCAGTCGCTCCATGTAAAATACTAGTATTCAGCTATAGCCGGTTAGACTGGTAGCCAACCCCAATTCAGGGAAAGGTAGGCTATGATAAATATTTGATGAATGCCCGTAACTATTAGTTATCTGCCGCGACAAATTGCGGCACAGCGGACAGAGCTCCAGTGTGATCTCATGGTGACATGGCGGGTACGATTGTTGCAACCCAGCGCTGGGCACGCCACAATTGCGGCGGTAACTCCCATCTTTGAGGAGGGGATAGAGAGGTGCCACAGCGTCCTCACCTTCCGCCTGACGCAGGTCCTCACCGGGCATGGGTGCTTTGGTGGGTTCCTGTTCAGGATAAAGCGGGAAGAAATGCCCGGGTGTTTCCATTGCGAAGATCGTCTGGAGGACATGGTGGAGGACCGCCGTGTCCTCGTGGAGGCGATCGGCGGCGGTGACCTCTCGCGTCCGGCCCTGGTGCGAGCCATGGTATGGAGCGAGAGGGCATGGGAAGCCGTCACCTCCTTCTGCGAAGCAGTAATGCTCACAAAGGAGGGGGCGGGACGCGTGAAGGAGTGGCAGTCTTTGCGCCCTCACGTCCCTAGCCACCGCAAGAGGAGACGCCCCGGGCGTCGGGAGTCAATAGCGGAATTCCGGTCACCGCAGACGCGAGCTTGCGGGCGGCGAGCTACCCATTGCCGCCCGGTAAGGACCAGGCTCGGGTCGACGGCGCGTAGTGTACCACGCGCGCCTCAAAGAAGTGTCAACAGCACTGAAGGGGTCTGCTAGGACCAATGCCTGCTAGGGTTACAAGATTCGTTCGAAAGAGTTACCGTGGCCCTGGCATATGGGCAACTGAAGGAATACGGGTTTAGTCAGTAAAAGTCTGACACGCTCTCCCGCTCCGCCCAGAGTGGGAGACGTCATTTGATGATATTCCATCCAAAAAAAATTTTTAGTTATCAGTATGAAACGTAATTGGGCATCCTAACCATAGAAAAAATATGTTGCCCTAACCATCATTACATTTAGGGAAACCTATATGTATGTGCACTAATAATACTTAATACAGTCACTGTAAGCCCACATTCCCAGAGACGTAATAAAATCGCAGCTGGTTTGTGTGTATTTTCAACGCGCTAGAAATATACACTGTTCAATTTTCAATTCTTAACGCTAACCAGAGCGTTGAAGATCCCTTACGCGAAAAAAATCTGCCGTAATTTTATAACGTCCGTGTGTACGCTGTCTTACCAATGCGCGGTATCCTGTGGTACTTATATGCGAATAATAATACAGTTAAATTGTTAAACCAACCCATATGCAAATTATCCAAATGATGGGACACGGTTGCCGTAGCCTATTTTAACCCGATTGATCTGTCCCATCATAGTTTTAAACCTCGATGTTATAGCAAAAGTCATAAAATTACTGCTAGACACTGATAAACAGGAGATGAAGAGAATGTCTTAATAATCGACCAAGTAACCAAAGACAAACTATTCGAACTATTATATTCGATTTGAGTATAGCTCTATCGTCCTAATAGTAATTTATCGAGCATATCATTTGGAGTAATGCATTGTTGAATTAACTTGATTGGAATGTGGAGAATTTGAGGTCTAAGTTCTAGAAAAGTTTAATGAGAAAATATTATTTTATACAAATAGAATGCAGTATTGTCTTTTTATGTGATTATAATAGTGTTAGAGGGCTCGTGGCTACACGATAAAGGCTCTGTCAAACAACACGACGCGACAGCATGACACGAATCTCGTAGAACAATTTCTACAAAAGTTCACAGATATTGTTCTACAAACGTCGCGTGGCGCTGTCACGTCACATTGTTTCCAGAAACCTTAACAGCCATACGTTTTGACTTACGACTACGTTTTGACTAATGCCTTAGCTACACTTGCCGCGGTTGGCCCTTGGATGGCATAGCCACTCCGTGCCTCAGAAAGCACGTTAAAACTTATTGGTAACGGTCGTCAATCGTAGATCTATGACAGTCAGTACGGGTAGTCGTAATCCTAAAAGTCTGACATCCAGTCTTACAAAACAGTTGTGATCGTTTTTCTAAATAACTGAGGTCAGACAGGTGGTCAGTCGATGTAAAATAAAAATATTCAGCTGCATCCGGTTAAACTGGAAGCCGACCCCAACATACATACATACATACAATCACGCCTTTTTCCCATGCGGGTAGGCAGACACCACGGAACGCCACCTGCTACGATCTCTAAATACTCCTTTTGCCTCGTTTAGGTTCATACAATTGGTCATACACACACGACGGTTGCGACTACTATGTTCCTGACCTTATACCTGAACATATTGGTGATGTTCCCAACATGGTTGGGATGAAAAGTTACGTAAAGGTTACTCACAAATACCTACGATTGTCGCTATAGTCGGAATAAAACAAAAACTCGACTCTCTAGTTTAATAATAATACTAGCCTGCAGCTAGTGACTTACTGTGAATATCTAAACATACTACAAATAAATAAAATTGAAGTGTCTGTTTGTAATTTCGAATTAACAGTTTTTCACTAAATGCATATGAAAGTATATATGGTACTTACATGAAAAAATCATTGTTTTTAAATGTTGTCTGTCTGTCTATCTGTCTGTCTATTTTTTCCGGCTAATCTCTGAAACGGCTGTACCGATTTTGACGGAACTTTCACTGGCAGATAGCTGATCTTATAAGAAATAACATAGGTTATTTTTGTCTGAGTAGCACGTGGCGGCACAGGGACGGCCCTGTGTGATAATTTCTGAACACCACGCGGGTGAAGCCGCAGACACAGCTAGTTTGGTATTAATCTCTTCGCAGATAGGAACGAAGTAATCTGAACGCCATAATTTACAACAATACTTGAAAGAAAACCGGAGAAGTACGAGTTGAGCTCACGTGAAGAGGGTTCTGTATGATGAATATACTAGTCACCAAAAACGTTTCATGTAGCTTTAGGTTGCTAAGAGTATAATAACGCTTACACAATTAAAAACTTATTAGATCTAATGTAGACCCAAGACCCACTTATTTATCATTTATGGTAAGATAATAAGTCAGATGTCTTTATTGTTGTGTCATGCAATAGGTAGTTCAATGGAATGGCCAAGCCATGCATTTTGACAAAGATGTAAGGTAGGCAAAGTTAAGCCTTGTAGAATTATGGGTTTGGCTCATCATTAGATCTATAACTGACCCTTACCCTGATCTGTCCATTTAAGGGAGTTGGAGGATAAAAGTTACAGTTTTCTTAATTTATTTTTTGTTTGCGTGAAAATCCTAGCTATCATACGGAATTTCGGAGTTAGTAACTCAGTACCAAAATAGACGTAAGCTGTATATGTATGAATAAAATTAAAATGCTAGACAAATGAAACTCTCGGATCGACGTCGCGTTGTTGTTCACGCGCGCCTCTATGAGATGCCAGTACTTAAAGAAGGGTCGGAGTTTTTCCAAAGATTCACCGTGGCCCTGACACAGGCAGCTGAAGGAACACGGCGGGTTTTAATCAGTAAAAGACCGACACCCCCTTCCGCCCCACTCAGAGCGGGAGACGTCATTTGATGAATCCCACCACCCACCAAAAAAAAATTACAACTGAAAGTGTGTGTCTTATAAGTCTGCTTATTTATCCTGAGAATTAGAGCTCTCTAGCAATATCCAAGCCGAACCTAATGAGAGTATGAAAATACGACAAAACGCATCGACAAAAGGTCTGCCTACCTTTTGTCGATGCCTTTACTTTTGGTTTTTGGGTCGTGTTAGTGGGGCGTGCTCCAGATTCAAAGCGAAAACAAACTTGACATTGTAGTTGAAAAACTGTTCCCGTATACATTCCGGCCAATGTCGGTTTGTACACACAGCATTGAAAGATATACCAGGTTTTCTTGCAGGTAGGTAGGTTTTCCTATAATCTAAGTATCGGCTCAATAGTTTCGGAGATAATGAGGAGGAATGATCAATTCTCATGTATTTTCATAACTGTTTGTTTAAAACTGAACGATAATATATTTGAGATCCTCACAACTAGCCTTTACCCACATAATACGGCTGGTCCGTAAAATATGGTAATTTTTTTTTATTTCTTATTAAAAATTTATAAAAAAATCACTTCCTTGAAAAAAAAAAACTTAATTTAAGATATTATAAACTTTGACACTTAAATACTCAGTTTGCAGCTATTGTTTTCTTTAAAACCAATCGTTTATGTAAGTACATACTAATATTTCATTTCGAACCAAGTTTATCGATATAGCTTGCAGTGGCAATTGGCCGGCCTTATTAGCCGTAGAACTTATGACCGTTGGGGAAGACGTGTTCTTGAGAGGAGACCGCAAATCAGCAAAAGTAAGGTAAGACGCCCTCAGGCAAGGTGGAGTGACGATCTTCGCAGGGTGGCTGACAGCAGCTGCATGAAAGTTGCTGAAAATCAAATTGAATAGTGTGCAGTTAGAGGCTATATGTGTCAAGCTGTGGACTGCTGTAGGCTGATGAAGATGACCATAAGCCCGTTCATTTCATATGTCAAACGGCACAGTTTGCAAAACTTTATTTGTAAATTTTCTATTTCAATAAAAACTGAGTAAAAATTTTGAGTCGGCGCTGAAAAATCAATGAACAAAGATCACTCAAAGCGCCGACTCATAATTTTAAGGTTTATTATTTTTTGCTTTTCAGTTTTTTCGGCGGTTTAATTTTTTGTTAAAAAGTTTTTATTTTACAATATTTTGTGGTTTTAATGTACTAATAATACTTGGCAAGGTATACCCTATCCAATGAAAAAAGAATGATCAAAATCGGACTACTCTGTATAAAGTTATGCGTGGTAATACATTACAATCACTGAGTGAACAATCAACCATCCCCTGTTTTCTGACCCTTAGGGTTCGATTTTGTTTTCCAAATTTATATGCGACCACCCTCGGAGTATACCCTTTCCAATAAATAAAGAATTATCACAATCGGACTACTATGTAAAAAGTTATGCGTGGTCATACATAAAAAAAAAACAAACAAAAAAAAATATACGCGTCGAATTGATAACCTCCTCCGTTTTTTTTCGTCGGTTAAAAAACAAAGTAGCCTCCATATTGAAAATTCATTTACAACTTTACACGTCCGTTCGGGAGTCCATAGTGGACTCCCGGCCACCGTAGGCGCGGGCTTAGGACCAGGCCCGGGTCGACGGAGCGTTGTGTTCCACGCGTGCCTCAAAGAGATGTCAGTACTTTTGAAGGGGTCCGCTAGGGCCGTTGCCTGCCAGGGTTGCGTATTAGCTTAATAGAGTTACCGTGGCCTCGGCACAGGCAACTGAAGGAACATCTGGAGGGTTTTAGTCAGTAAAAGTCTGACACGCCCTCCCACTCCGCCTAGACCGGGAGACGTCATTTGATGATTGATTATGATTTGAAGACTTTGATAGACATTACGATACAGAAAAACAAAACACATCTGTGTAAATTCAAATGTACCTATATAAAATTTCAATTTAATCAATCCAGTAGATTCGGGACTTTATGGTGACAGATGGGCAGACACAGGCACAAAAGTGATCTTATAAGGGTTATGCTTTTTTATAAAAATGCACGGAACCTTAAAAATTTAAATAAAAGATTTTAATGTTTTATTTCTTACAGACACAAATATAATTTTTTTTAAACAGGTTTTTTTAGAAATTTTGTACGTAAAATCCGGTCTAATGGAATTGTCCACGAATTAATGTGTCAAGTTCGAATATTACAGATTCTTATTTAAGCCGCACCTGGTTTTGATTAGAAATGATTTCAATATACCTAATAGGAATCCGCTGGATGCCCGAAGCACAGAACCGGTCGAAGTGGCGGTGCTTGGGGGAGGCCTATGTCCAGCAGTGGACGTCTTTCGGCTGAAAGATGATGATGATGATAATAAGTACCTAGAAGGAGAAAAGAAAAACCAATGATTCAATGCGTGATGACGTTAACACAAACATTGTGATTTCACAACACCTTGACTAAAGTGTAAACATTTGCTGAAAATCAATAACAATGAAACGTTAAAGGCCTAAGAATTTCATAAGAAATCAAAGTCTGATACAAAATGTCTTCATTGGGTCATCTGAGTAATAAAACAATAGGTGGAGTATTGAACTAGCATTCACTGTAGGCATTTAGACAGTATGCAACCCACTTAGAGAGTGTGCCCACTTAGTCGTCGTACTCATGAACGCAAAAAAATCGCGACGGGAATTTATCGCGCACTGGCTTTCCAAATTTCGTATTAAACTTAACTCATAAATACGCACAATAAAGTCTGCAAATTCTGCGACATCAAAAAAACTATCGCATTAGAATGCAAAAATATTGTAAAGAAAATGTTGTATAACACCAGTTATGATGACTGAACAATTACGAGAAATATAACGACCCTGACCTGACACTGAATCAAAAGTACACACTATCACACACACACACACACATATACACCACATACACACACACACATTCATCACACCACAGAAACTTCACACATATGCATATATCATACCTGAAATCACCACTCTAATCTCCACTCTGAAATTCGTATTCTGAGCCCCAAGATACAGACTAACTGTCTAGTTTGGGGTTCACTGGTAAATATATACTGTAACTAGCTGTAGGTAATATTTAAGCTACTCATGTCGTCTCAACTTGATGTTAACCTATGTTTGCTTATTGTATTACCTGGAAAATAAAATATTTTCTATTTCTATTGAGAATCCAACAGACATCTAGACAGCATATCACCGCGTCAAAAAAACGTATTGTTCTTTTCAACTCTTGGCGCTTAACAGTATCTTGAAGACCTACCTTGAGTAATTTATGTGGCCTACCCGAATGTCCTTTCTTTGGTATTGTTCGTCACAGCGTTGGGCTCCTTATGTTCCGCGTTGAGCTAAACGATTAGTGACAAATGCTTGCACTGACTGGACAGGTCCACTCAATCTGTGTGGTTCTTTCCTCAAAAGACCATTTCAGTCACCAATCTACATGGTCTTCACATGTTGTGACCAATATTATGTCTGGACTTTTAAATGAGACTGTGACCTCTGAGTTTGTTTCGGCCTTTCTTCTCAGAGTAGTCAGTTAGGAAACGCCGAACTCATCTAGTTTAAAAAAAATATCATTGACATGTAAAAGTGTTTGTACAAACCTACTTACAGAAATAAAGTCATTTATCATTATCATTTACCGCGTGAAAAATTCCGCCGCGATTTTATTGCGTTCGTGTACACGTCGACTAAGTTAGATAATAGTTTTGTTAGCAGATTTTATTTTATCACGCTATTGGCACATTTTGAAATTGAAAACAATGAAGTTGTGAATAAAGGTCATTGCAAATAAATACACTAAAGTGCACAAAAATCAAAACAAAGCAATCGCCTTTTTTTGTGGGAAGTCATCCAATGACGTCTCCCGCTCTGGGTGGAGCGGAAGGGCGTGTCAGCCTTTTATTGACTAGAACCCACCCGTGTTCGAATCAACTAATAAGCCGCTATTGTATGCTCGAGTATTTTGCTGCCCTGGCTGCGCATACTCTAAGGCTGCCTGTCCTTGGAGCGGAGTAGATCGGAGAGGAGCGAAGCTGGACCAATATTCACCAATAGAATTAAAACGAACACCACAAAGCACCTGCCATGTAATCTCTTCACCACCCTTGGGTTACTGGTAGAGAATGCCTAAGGCATTAAGTCCGCCTTTGTACTTTTTTGTGTGCGAGAAGTTTAAATAAATAAAACTCCGCTGCGCTCCACATGAATACAAAAAAATCTATTGGCATAGCTCCGCTCCTGTCCGGCCTTCTCGGCTCCAATTGACAGTCTCCACTCAGTCTGCACACAGCCTTACAGTCAAAAGTCTAGGTATAAGACCGTTTACCAACATTCATGATGAAATGTTTTCGCATGCATCTATCACCATTATGACGTTCTTTCATTGCATATGCGTAATGAATTGCTATTTGACATTATGAATGCACTCGTAATAACTACGCAACTAGAAGTCTTTCAAGAGTGAATGACAGTAATAATAGCATAAAGAAATCAATTAGTTTTTATGTTATTTTACAAACTGTAACCGTACCAAAAATAACGCTTAATAGATTGTCTGCAAAACGAAATAGGAATGAAATTTGTGTGAAAAGGTCATTTCGTTTAGGATTGCCTTGAATTTTTTATATTTATATTTTTAGGGTTCCGTTGCCAAATGGCAAAAAACGGAACCCTTATAGATTCGTCATGTCTGTCTGTCTGTCTGTCTGTCCGTGTATGTCACAGCCACTTTTTTCCGAAACTATATATAAGAGCTTTGCTGTTGAGACTTGGTAAGTAGATGTATTTTGTGAACCGCATTAAGATTTTCACACAAAAATAGAAAAAAAAATATATTTGGGACTCCCCATACCTACATAGAACTGAAACTCAAAAAATAAATTTTTCATAAAACCCATATGTGTGGGGTATTTATGGATAGGTCTTCAAAAATGATATTGAGGTTTCTAATATCATTTTTTTCTAAACTGAATAGTTTGCGCGAGAGACACTTCCAAAGTTGTAAAATGTATGTGTGTCCCCCGTAACTTCTAAAAAAGGGAACGATAAAATTAAAAAAAAAAATAAGATGTGCATTACCATGTAAACTTCCACCGAAAATTAGTTTGAACGAGATCTAGTAAGTAGTTTTTTTTTAATACGTCATAAATCGTAAACCACAATTTTACCTTTCATTCAGTCAACTCAAATATAAAAAAAATACTTTCATAAACATAAACCTTATGCATAACCCGTGAATACCTGCAGGTTTGTACGGAACCCTCAGTGCGCGAGTCCGACTCGCACTTGGCCGGTTTTTTGTTCTATACAAGGAAAGTCACATGCATAATTATGGAAAACTACCTACCAGGATGGAGATAAACTGGTACCTCATACAACAAACCGCATTCACAAAAGGACTAACATATATCGCAGGGGGCATTCCTTTAGGTCTGAAGAACCTTGCTAATGTTAGTCCAATGACCGATTAATCGATGCTTGCGATTAATTGGTATTTGGTAAAAGGGTTGTTCTATTTTTGTACCGACAACGGTCTGTCTTTCGTCTTGTTATCGCATCTCGTTGGAGTATTGATATTTACGGTTTTTTAAAATCAAAAAATCAAAAATCAAAAGTCATTTATTCAAACTAGGCTGAGAGTCATATTATAAAACAAAACATATATTATTCGCCATATGTCAGCTAGCACACGCCAATATACCAACAAGACATTGAAAACTAAACTCAAACTGAAATAAATAATAAAACAAAATCGTAACTCGTCCTCGCTTACATATCGACGCTAGAAAGGCAAATTGTATTAACGACCATTGCATAAATTGTTCAATAAATTGATTTGAAGTTCTACTTTTCACAAAAAAAATCATAGTAAATTAACTACTGGAGTATTCTTGATGAAACTCAGAATAGTTATTATTTAATATGTTTATTATTTAATTCCTAAGTCAAAAAAAATGTACATATGTTTTTTGATATATTTTTAGGAGATAATACAATGTTGTGAATAATCTTGGTTAGGTAAAATTGACTTAAGTCACAATTTCAACATTAGAGGTCCTGTAAAAAATGTTTTAACGATCGAATAGCTGCATACAACCTACAACTAAAGTATCTTACGTTCTATTTGGTAAACTTTAATATTCTAATAAAATGTTTTATCAAACCGAGCATATTCAACCGATGAAAACCAAAAAATCTAATCTCACTCATTAAACTTAGTTCCATCTAGGATCAAGGTATTATATCCCATTATTATTATATTTTTTAGCGATAGTTAAAAAATAAAATACAAAATAAAGAAGTATAAAATTGTTTATTATACAAAAGCACACTTCACAAACTTATACAGTTGATAAGTGACAACATAAACGTAAAACAACTTCTTTATAATTAAAAAAAAACTAAATCAACTTTGAGATCACTGTCAGTCACAAGAAAATTCAATGTTTTGTTACATGTTATTCACAACAAAACAAAATAAAAAACAACTTATACATTTATAATCAAACAAGAAAACTACTTAAATTTGAGATCAATCAGTCCTATGAAACATACGAGTATCATACAGATGTTTCAACAATTAAACAATAATAGTTTAACTCAATAGATCTGATAATAATATAATGCTTCTAGTAGACTCTTTATTGGTACTAACTAGGTAGTGTAATAGAAAGTAAAAAAATACTCGAATAAAAAACAATAACATACTGTGTTCAATTCGGAAACGGGTAGGGAAAACATAATCACGAAAAATGAAAAAAATTAAAATGTCATGGTCATTCACATGGAATAATAAAACCTTACTTCAATCGTCAACGTCTTCTATATCAGTGTCTGGCAACAATTCTTTAGCGTTGCAAGTTTGCAAATTTAGATACTCCTCATGATACCTACGTGGGATAGCAAAGGTTTTACAAAGCTTTACCAAATCAGCATATTTTTGTTTAGGAATAGGAAGTCTGTTTTTATACAAATTATCTCCTGGACGCCTATTCTTACCAATAACTTCAACTTTTTCAGCAGCTGCTGTGTCATTCATGCTGTATTTTATATAAATATTATCTAAATCTTTTTTCTTAAATGTAACAATTCTTAGTTTACAAATTTTGCCAACAAGATTGTTTTTAAAGTATTTTTCGGACATAGAATCCCAAGCCTTGAAATCTTGGTGACACATTATTTCTACATTGTACGGTTTCGGATTTTTCCTAGCCAATTCAAATATCGTTCCCCATTGTGAAGGAGCATAAACTACTAAATTTTCTACACTCCTTTCTATTACTGCATGGACACTATCAACAGGCATAGAAGTGTGCCCTGGTATCAAAAAATTCATTTGTATGTTCTCGATAAATTCACAGGATTGTAATGCTGTGTGAACAGCCGCAAACACAATTTTATTGCGATTTTGGCCACAACAAGAATCACTGTAAAGCAGTAAATATCGTACGGTTTTACGTTGGTCCACAATTTTAATGTAATTAAATAGAATAGTTGCAATCTCGTTCCCGCCCCTTTTAGCATCAGCTTCCCCCCATAAATAGCAAAAAACTTCCTTAGTCTGACTCTCAAATAATGTAAAATTGTACACAGAATACTTGCGAGAATAATAAAACAACATACTCTCGCCGTATGGAGTGTTGAGTACCTTTTGTAAATCGAAAGATACGCATAACGTCTGTGAATCCTCTTTTGATGTTTCCTGGTGGTATTTGAAACGGGTTTTAGAATCCTCTACTTCTTTTTCGTGAGCTGCTTTTTCTTCTGAGGTGAATCCATCAGGATTATTTTTAAATGAAACGCATTTGAGACATTTGTCTTTTTTCGGAACATGGAACGAAATATTAAATTCGTGGGTAAAAATATTGCGAAACACCCTTTCTCCTACATAATCTTTTCCATTTGAGCTAAAATCTTTTTTATACAATTGGTAGAGATTACTCAAATTTTTGAACTCCTGAGGTAAATATAAACGTGTTGAATCCTTACGACAGTAATGAGAGGGAACTGCTGGTAAATTTTTTATGTACTGTATAACACTATCTTTAGCTTGTGCACTAGTTTTATTAGGCGGAATATGTTTACCTCTCATATCAGTCTTTGATAATTTATATTGTGCGTTAGTGAGAGTATAGTATAAGTACCGCTGTGTAATATCAAGAGTAGCAATCAAAAATTTTTTGACATACTTGTCGTCGACCTTCACCCTCATTAATAAAATAAAAAAGGAGTTTTGACGCCTACTGAACTGTTCTTTTGAACGTTTTCTTTTAGTGTCTTCAAGTTGACTATTAGAAACAAGCCAATCGCGTTTCCTTTCTGTAGTCAAACTGTGAAAAAAATTGAATAAACTTTGTCTTCTTTCATCGTTGATTTGATCACAAGATCTGCCACATTTTTTCTTGAGACATGGATGAGGTTTCATTAACTTAGCCCTAACAATAGAACTATTTTTTTTTGTGTATTCTTGTCCCTCGTTACGTAGCCGTTTTCTTTCTTTTCTGTTATTAATTTTCTTCTTCTTCTTAAATCCATTGTCACCCACTTTTCCGTCTTCTAAATTGCATGTCTTCTGTTTTTTTCGAGATCTCTCTTCTTCACTATGCTCTTCGTTTGAAGATGCAACCCAAGATGAAGATGACCATTGAAAGTCACCATCGTCAGACAAATAATCAATGTAACTTTTTTTTACAATATTTTTGGTACGTGCTTTTTTTGCAGATGTGTCTTTCTGAAAATAAAGTTCTATGAGCACAACATGCTTTCATGATCTGATACAGTAACATACATAACATACACTGCACAGTCATAAGCTATAAAATGCTTAAAATTGAATCAAAATGTTACATACCTCTGCATTTCCTGGTTCATCCACCTGTGTCACAATGTTTTCAGCCACTCCTGGTTTATCCACCTGTGTAACAATGTTTTCAGCCACTCCTGGTTCATCCACCTGTGTCATAATGTTTTCAGCCTCAAAGTTTGTAACCTCATCGAAAGCCTGATAAGTTATAATTGAAGAAATAAATATAAAAATAAATGACAACCTATTTTCATTAATCACTTCTAAATAAAAGTACTTCTTACCTGAACAGTTACTGCATCTATCAGATCAATATTTATTTGGCTGCTTATTTCAATATTATTGAAAGTTTCGTAAGTTTTTTCTGTATCAGAGTTTTCAATGTAATGACAATCCTGAAAATAAGTTGTAAATAAGTTCATTAAATTCTAATCTTAGCACCAAACCGGTAGTCTGGTGTTTAAATTTTTCAGAAGATAATATAGGTACCTATAACAATAAACCCGGATTTCAAAAAATATAAATTGTTTTTTTACAACAGATGCTAAATTATAATAAGATTGTTTAATAATATCGTAATTAATTGATCTTACAAATAGGTATCCACATAGAACTTATAGACTTACATCATCCTGAGTACAATCCTTATTTATTATTATTGTTGGCGACAGCGGTTTAAGCGAAGAATATTGATTAAAGTAATTATTGTGGCCAATATCCTGAAATAAACAATGCAAACAGTGTAAGAAAGACATGAATAATAAAAAATCGAAATCGTAATAAATATTATCAAGGTACTAATTACATTTTAGTAAAATGGTTAGGTAGGTTAAGTACCTACGCAATTGTAGATAAGTGTGGTAAGGTCCAAAACCTAGTTATAGTAGGTAAATAGCATACATACTTGATTGTTGGTTTCCTCAATAATAATATTCGATTGGTCTGCTACTACGTTTTCGTCCTAAAGTAAAAAACGATTTGTGTAAAATGTAGGTTTTTAATAATACGTAAGTACTCGCTTCATGCATTTTGATTTGGTAGGTACTTTAAGATTTACACTAACCTGTTCACAATCAGCTGAATTTGGTTCAATATCAAACCTTAATCTCCTTCTTAGTCTAACGTTTTTTAATATTTTCTTGCATCGTTCGGACGCCATGATAAATTAATGTTTTACACTCCTAAGTGAAAACAATTTTCGAGTAGAAGCAGCGGGCAATTCGTGCGTGACCGCCCTCATCGACAGTGCGTGGTCGACTGAAGCGCCCTCGCAACGGCCAGACCTCATACGCAGCGCTTCGTGAGCATAAAATGCGCTCCTTGAGTACAGCTTATCCACCACTTTTTCACCCAAAAAAGATTTTTTAAGTAGGCTTAACTTACTTAATACAAAAAACTTTGCTTAAATTAAAGTATCTTAAATGCTAACGATGCGTCAAAACCGTTTCAGGTAAAAATGTATGATCGACCAACTTGCTATTGAACATTGACGACAAAATGCGCTTAACGTCCAAGTGATTGAAATTAGCTGAAAGGTACAGTGTATTAACAGAAAATAAACAAAAAAGTACACGCAAATAAATTGTTTTATTTTCAAAATTGGATAAAGTGGCCAATTAGTAAAGAGGTTTATTGATTTAAAAAAAATTAAAATGATTAGATAAAGTGTTTTAACATCAAATCTTTATTTAGACAAAAAAAAGCAAAATGAATTATGGCCATTTTTTGACGTTATGTACGGTTTATGAAACAATTGACGAAAATGGTTGGATTTAAAACAAAATTAAATACGAAAATGACTGAAATCACCGTTGTATTAACGACCACAAAAGTGCTCGGATTTAACTGGAACCTAGACCATTCGAAAGAGAAAAATCTGCCGATTCCAACAGTGTAAATAACTCAATTTTGACCAAAGTGGTCGTTAATACAATATGCCTTTCTAGCGTCGATATACAACGATGCGAATGATACATATACACAATAAATTAAATTATTTAATACGTTTTTTTCCCGTAGAATGCCGTGACACAGTGGTAAGCCAAAATGTGGTCTCCACAGAAAAAGGCCACTCTGTCACATATTTTTTTCTAAAACAAACATTTAAAAAAAAATACTAGCCGGAAAGAAAATTTTAATTAGTCCTAATGAAAACACAGATCAATTTTTTTTAATCCCACACAGTAACCACAATTATGTATAGTTCAAAAAAATTTCGTTTCACTGTCGGTAAAAAAGAAGAACGACCCAACATTAAAATACTAAAATTTGCCAAGTGCGAGTCGGATTCGCATACGAAGAGTTCCATACCACCATAAATGTATTAAAACAATGCATATTTCCTTTTATAACTTCAATAAAAAAAATACGTTTGTTGTATTCCTTTAATTGTATATCGGTGACCAAAAAAGTTCGCGCGGTTTTAGTCGTCACTCACTATAAAGACACATTTGAACCTGTTGCAATTTCTAGCGCCGAATATTGGTTATCAATATAGCATACACAGACTCATCAGTTTATTGATGCACTTCATTTTGTTTACGCGCTTTTCTTATTATTATTTTTTGTCTAAATGTTAGTTAATACTGAAGTAATTCGGGCCTGTTTACGAATTTAAACTCCGTACCAAGGATGCAGAGGCATCTCGTAAAATTCGTACGGCATTCGGTGAAGATGAAGTATCAGAACGCATTGCAGAAAAGGGGTTTAAAAAGTTTTTGTCTGGTGACGAGTCGGTTGAAGATTCACCACGTACGGGAAGACACTCTGTTATTAACAATCAAGAATTACGGGCTGCTTATTGCTATTAACTTCCCAATAACTTTGCAAATGTTTGGTGTAAGTGATGAAAAAATTCGTTTGCACTTACGTCAGTTAGGTAAATCCGAGATTACCCCGAATCAGTTTGGTTTTATGCTATGGCGAGGAACAATAGACGCCACTTTTGCACTCCGCCTATTGTGCGAAAACACACGTGCACACAAAGACAAAGCAAAAAAAAAGTATAAAAAAAGTACAAATGTAAGTAGAAATAAAGTATTGTATTGTATTGATCTGTAGAAAGCGTATGATAGGGTACCTCGAGATGTGTTGTGGTGGGCTTTGAAAGAGAAAGGGTTGCCTGGAAAGTACCTATGTAGAGTTAATTCGTGCTATTTACAGTAAATCTCGTATCTACGGCCGGTCGGCTGCTAGCAATACCGATGAGTTCAATGTGGTTGTTGGCTTGCACCAGGGATCGGCTTTAAGTCCTTACCTCTTCCTGTTGATCATGGACGCTCTGACGTTGGACATACAGGAAGAGGCACCCTGGTGCCTGCTGTCTGCCGATGAAATTTTTCTTTTCGGTGAAGATGTGTCTGAGATCCAGAGCAGATTGGAAAAGTGGCAACGGAAATTGGAGAATGTTGGCTTGAAAGTCAGCAGAACCAAAACCGAATATATGTTCTGCGATTTCTGCGGTCTTTCCAGATCTGGAGCCAAAGCGCTAGATGGTGCGCTTCTCTTGGTGTGCTCTGACTTTCGGGTATCTCGGTTCACTCGTAAAAAGCGATGGCGAAATAGATCAGATGGTTAAGCACAGAATAAACAATGGATGGATGAAATGACGGCAGGTCACGGGAACAATTAGCGACTCCCACATCCCCTTAAACTTAATGGGAAGATATATAAAATCTTGGTCAGACCACCTGTCTTGTATGGATTAGAATGCTGGGCCCCAAAAGGGATGAATGAAAGGCAACTGCATGCAGCTGTGATGAGAATGTTAAGAGACATGTGTGGTGACTGGTGTTACACGAATGGATAGAATAAGAAATGAGTACATAAGTAGAAATCTGAAAGTAGCACCGGTAACTGAAAACAAATCGGTATGGTCACGTGATACGGAGGAATGAGGAAAATGTTGTGAGAAAAGTACTGAGTATGAATGTCGATGGCTATAAGAGTAGAGGGAGACCAAAGAAACGATGGATGGATTGTGTGAATTATGATATGGATAGAAAAATGGTGACTACCGAGATGACGACTAATATAGAAGAGTGGAAGAAAAATACATGTTGCGTCGAACCCAAATAAATTGAGATAATGGCAGGTTAATACATCAAAATGAAACTAAGGTAAATAAAGAACCGTAGGGTCACTAGTGATACAAATACTATAATAACGTTTAAACTTTTAAAATAATAGCGGGCAAAGTCCAGCTACAAATTATTAAGTTATGTGACTCAAATATGGTTATCGAAGGCTGCTCTATGCATCATCTGATCTTTGCATTGCGTAAGCTTTGATAGAATCGTATCCAATTTTTGACCAAAGGTTAGGAGATCGTTGTGGGAGGATAACTGATATTCCTGACTGCATAATCACTGTATCTAAGTTATTGTTGATGATTTGCGTCACACGCCTAAATATTTAAATCAGTTATTATACGGAAACTCTGTCAAAAAGGTTGTGTGTTATCCTATTTAATCTCAAGCCTTTTTATCATCCAATTAGGACGAATAAAAGGTTTGGGACACTTGTATATATGTTAAGTGAGCAAGCGAATAATATTGTCATTTTTATATTCATTGATTTACATGACATTATTTTTGATAATATTGACTGTGAATGTGAGTACCATGCAGGCTAGACTGAATACAATGACTTTATAACCGTCTGGTGGTTTTGATTATTTTGTATGTGGCCTATGCAAATGTCCTGCAGATCTAGTAGCGCCTTGTAACGGGTCGTTGAGCTCCCTATAATAGGGCTGAGCTACACGATGACTAATACATACATGCTGTTTATTGGGACAGGTCAGCTCAAAGCTATAATGGCTCTTTCTTCAAAAGTTTCCTCCAGACATGGATCTGCATTGTTAGATTTACATAAAATTCTAATAATATAATGTTGAACTTTAAAAGAGACTATGACCTCTGAATTTGTTCCGGCATTACATCGCAAGGAACAGTCAGCTAGGAAATGCCGCCGCCATCTCGTTTTAAAAATATCGACCAAAAAATATGAACGTGTGTCTTATGTCTACTTACAAATATAAGATTTCATTTCATATCCTTGTATACCTTTATGAATTAGAAATGCTAATGCAGATACCTAACAGCTTCTTTATAGTTAGGTATAATTATAAATCTGTCGTGGAACAAAATTATTAAGAGTCTCGCAAACAGGTTTAAAACTGTTCTTCTAGTCTCGTTGCGATGTCGCGATGCGCCTGTCAGTGGGAGTTTTTAAAACTCTGACAACCAGTTATCCAAGGGGTATCGTATTATTTGGTAACATGCGTTTCGGAGGCCAGATAGGTACTACTATGTTAAATACTGGTATTCATCTGCATCTGGTTAGAATGGAAGCTGATTCAAACATATTGAGAAAAAATTAGGCAAATGATGATGTCACGATGATGACGTATACATGTAAATCTGTTTTGGGAAAAAAATAATACCATAACTAGTTGTATAATATTACTGAGTAGCTTCTGTCCACGCCGCCCGCGTACATTTCTACTGGGATGAATAGTCATCAACTAAATCCATTCGGCCGTTAAAGCGTGAACAGTTAACAGACAAATAAAATAGATAGTAAATGCAATTAAACAAGTTTTCATGATTATTAATGTTTAACTTAAGATTATCATCATTAATTTATCATCAGAAATAGTCTACCACTGCCATTGGCCACGAAATGCGTTCTTTAGGCATGAAAAGGTTACATATAAACAGACAGTCAGAGTTACTTTCGAATTTATAATATAAGGATGTACTATTATGTAAATTATTTTGAAACACCGAGTTAAAAAAAAGCTTTTCGATGCAGATAGACGATTGTTTAACCTTCTAAGCTATAACTTACAGACGGATACCACCATAAATGGTACGACGATTCTTACTAAGGTATGGGCCAATGAACGGTCTATTCACAGCGGTCTAATTTTGTTCGACGACCATAAAAAATGGTACCACAGCTTTCTCTTTCTATAAATGGGATATAATACATTTTTAGTTCGGTGTACTGCTCACTTCTGCCTAACCCTTTGGGAGATACAGGCGTGATGTTCTATTTTTATGTTATTTTTTATGCGATCTTAGCTTTTTGTATGCTCGAGTTAACTCTATTTTAATTTATTTCTTTTTATATTTTTTATGTTATTCCGGTGAATTAATTGTTTATTAGAGAATGGGCAGCTTTCTTTTTGACAAATTGGGGGAGGCCTGTGTCCAGTAGTGGGCGTCTTACGGCTGAAATGATGATGATGGTATACTGCTTCCTAGAGGTCACAAGCGTGACTGCTGAGCCGGAGGTCCTATATTTATTCTGGCCTTGAAAAAATTGTTTTTTCTTGTCAGAATTTTCTCAGTGGCAGCCACTTTGGATTTGTGTCCGGTTCATGGGAGCGAGCCTACCTCATGGGACTTAAACATACTTACCTGGCGAAAAGCGTGGGTATCTACAGTATTTCCTGGAATAGGAATGGAACAGTTCGCCACAGATCGCCACCAGTAGTCTAGTCCAAGAATAACTAAAGGATGAATAAAAAAAAAACAAGGCACCTTTATTGGACGACTCCGCACTGAAAGAACAACAAGTCAAAAACCTACATTCAGTTCCCAACATTGCCTTTATCACTTATCTTATTTATACCTTCCTCTTTTTTTGGGTGGGAAATCATCAAATGATTTCTTCCGCGCTGGCTGGGACGGGAGGGCGTGTCAGACTCTTACCGACTAAGCCCACCCGTGTTCCTTCAGTTGCCTCTGCCAGGTCCACGGTGACTCTTTCCATCAAATCCGTGGCTCTGGCAGACGTCGTCCCTAGCAGACCCCTTCAATTTTGCTGATATCTATTTCAGGAGCGCGTGGAACACAACGCGCCATCGACACGGGCCTGGTCCTTACCGGGCGGAGAGCTACCCATTGCTCACAGTCCGCAAGCCAACGCCTACGGTGGTCGAGAGTCCACTATGGACTCCCGACGCCCAGGATTTCTGTTAAACCTAAACCTTTTATAGTGACACTACGATTTTAGGTCCATGTACAATCCAGCAACTTGTTTTAAAACTAAAGTAAACATACATAATCCATAGTGTACATAAAACACATGGCTATACCTACTATTTGTTCATAAATTATAGCTTCTGTTTGTTTATTACGACGTGAGGAAATATTCAAGCGCAAAGTTCTATATTAAATAGAAAATAATGTCATTACAACAGCACGTCAATGGTTACACTTTATAATCAAAAACTACTCTTCCTACTGTAATGGCTTATTTATATGACCTTCAAATACCTATACATATGTTGAATTGTTACCATAGAAATGCGGTTGAAGCAACATGAGTTTGAATTGTACACAATAAGATTCTGTAGAAGCTGTTTACCCAGAATCCAATGTAAAATCCAAATCCAATCCAAATCTTTAAAAGCCGTTACTAAAAGACTGGGTCTATGTCTTTTACAGGCGGCATTTCTATCTAAACTCACGAAAAATATTTAGTAATTCTGTAGAACAGATAGCCGATAAGGACGAAAGGTTCTCAGGTGGCGAACATGTACCGGAAGACGTAACGTGGAAGGTCTCCAACAAGTTGGACCGTAGGTCAACAGGAATCTGCTGCATGCGGGAGTACAGATCCGGACGAAGTGGCGGCCTATGTCCATCAGTGGACATTTTTCGGCAAAAATAATGATAATAATGAAAAATTTGTAGAATTGCGCTTATGTACCCACTTCATGTAACCAATGACTACTACACATTTATACGAAAAAAAATAAACATTTGAATAGCAAAAAAATAAAAATATTATTCATTATGATGACGCATTACGTGGTTTAAATTTGATATTTGGTGTCATGGAAAATGAAGATGGAATGATCTAGCCGACTCGTGCACTGGGTAGGCATGTTCTCTACCGTATGATATGTAAACATTATTAACAGGATGTTCCATAATTCTAATGCATTATTTTTTTTTTTTAGTACCTATTATCTTAATTAATGGTAACAATTTTTAATCACGCCTAGAGGTATATTCTGTCGGATACATTGAGTGGAAAACCTTTGTGAGACGACGAAAATGTCATGGTGTATAAATGAAATTAGTTTTATTTTACAAATAATTCGTACATCCTTTCGAAAGTCTTGTAGTATCAAGTATCAAGTATGTGATGTCCGGATTCTGCCCAAAGTATTCGGAAATCAGATAATTATGAGTGATCGGTCATCAACAGCCATGACGTGTGGCATTTAAAACTCTCAAAGTACCTTACATAAGCACCACAATCCAATGTCAAGTGTAAGTTACAACATTTATACAACGTTCCATGTTGCAACGCTAATATCCGCCGTTTCTGAAGCTAATTGATAGATAGTTACGTTTTCCCCCACTCTTGGGAGCTGGAATTTTGTTCTGTATTGTGCAAACGTCATTCACATACATTAAGGCTTGGCAAGGTGAAAACTTCAGGGTAGTCCACGAAAATCGAATTTTCGACGAAGTTCCTTATCGCGCTTTGTGAAAGGGGGCTAGACGGAAAAAAATCTTACGAAAACTTGTCACGACACTTTTTAACCGACTTCAAAAAAAGGACGAGATTTCTCAATTCGACTGTATATATTTTGTTGTTTGTATTTGTTTGTATATTGTTGTTTTTTTTGTTTTGAGTAGAGAGAGAGAGAGACAGGGAGAGAGGGAGAGAGGGAGAGAGAGAGACAGAGAGAGAGAGGGAGAGAGACAGGGAGATAGGGAGAGAGAGAGGGAGAGAGGGAGAGAGAAGGCGAGAGAGGGAGAGAGAGAGAGTGAGAGAGAGCGAGAGAGAATATTTTTGTTGAGTGTATATAGGTTTTTTGTACATAATAAATAATTTAAAAAAAATATAAAAATTATCAATCCTGGAAAGGAATTTCGTTCCATCCGGGTGTCCCTTGACACCTCAAATTTTTTTTTTAGCTATTAATGGATCGTCAGACTGTATTGAACGAAATATGATTCACAATCATAACACGAAAAGTACTTAAAGGAAAAAGCGTGGTGCTTTTTCCTTTAATTAGCAGGCAGGCAGAAGATAAAAAAAGAAATGGGTGTTTCGAATTTTGTGACGTATATCAGCGTAGTTTTTGAAGACAATTTTTTTGGTAACCCCGGTAAGGATGATGGCACAAATTTATAAAATTACTGTATTGTCATTGGTCCTTGATAAATATGCCAAATTTTGAGTTAATCCGACGTTTTAAAGGAGGTCAAAATCATGATAAAAGTTTTCGTTACATAGTTATACGTTTGAAGCTAATGAAAGCATTTTAAAAATAAAAACAAAAATAAAAATTTAAGGGTTTTCATACAAGAAGCGTGATGATTTCAGCGTTTTTTTGCCTTGTGGTACGGAACCCTTCGTATGCGAGTACGATTCACAATTGTCTGTCTGTCTGTGTTTATGTTCTGGTTAATCTCCGAAACGGTTGGACCGATTTGGACGGAACTTTTATTTTCAGATAGCTGATGTTCAAAGGAGTACTCAAACATAGTACTACTTTTTGTCTCGGTAGTACGTCCGTAGTTTCCCGTAAGAAAATTTAAGGCAAATAATTAAAATATTTATTTTATCTGCATGAAGATTGTCGTTTAGTTTTAAACACTAGAAGTGCGGGCGTCCCAAATTTGACCCATTTCGATTTTCTTCCTGCTCTAATAAATCTTTTTTTATGCATATAATAGTAACTTTCTATGACTTTTCATGAAATATAATAATTATTATTATTTTTACGAGACTTCAACCACGTAATTGCAATATACATATTTTTTTATCCAAATTTACCTCAGTCGGTATGTTCAGCGCTTTTAGTGTTAAGAGCGCAGTGAGAGTATAATAAAGCCTACCTTATCGTAGACCTTGTTAGTTGCAACACTAATCGGTTGCCCAAACGATGCGGTTTGGACGACCGATTAGTGAATGTATTGGAATGGATACTAACGGATATTACACTAGATCATCATTATTATCTACCTAGTTTTTCCAAGTGTATTGAGGTCAGCTTCCAGTCAAACCGGATGCAGCTGAATACCAGTATTTTACATGGAGTGACTGCCTCTCTGACTTCCACTTCCCAGTTACTGGGTAATAGATACAAGGTACAAGATATTTATTTTGTAAAACATGAGTGCAGAATAATACAGTATAGTAATAATATACCCCTTGGTAA
This sequence comes from Aporophyla nigra, assembly GCA_947507805.1. Classification (NCBI taxonomy): domain Eukaryota; kingdom Metazoa; phylum Arthropoda; class Insecta; order Lepidoptera; family Noctuidae; genus Aporophyla; species Aporophyla nigra. The sequence goes on from OX382295.1 coordinate 25,191,871, forward strand.
AACTGGATGCCAGACTTTCGGGCTCCCAAAACGATTTGCAAGGATTCACAAATGACAGCCGAGAGCAACCGCTTAACGTACTTCCAAGGTACGGAGGGGTCTTGGTATTTTAAGATGGTCACCCATCTATGAATCAACCGCAGCAAGCGTAGCTTACCCTGAGCGTATCTTGGTAATATGCATAGAGAATGCTGCTGCTCATTCTCAAGTAAGTCGCTTAGTCGCATTTTACGACACCCACGACAAGAAATGGAATGGTGTTACTCTTTACGTCAGCCACCACACGGACGACGACCACCACGGTATATATGGTCACTATGTCCTGCTAAGTCTTACCCTCCCGGCCTTTCATTCCACTTCATTTATTCTTTAAACATGAAATACTTGACATTATTCAACCGAGTTGTACCCACATTTTATTCACATTTAACTAAAATTGCGAAATTTCATTTTTGTTTTCATGGTCATTTAATTCAACTAACATCAAAATCTATCGCTATTTTGAACCTTATTAGTGGCCGTGATGTTCTATTGTCAAATACCAAAAAAAAAAAAAGATTTTAGCGAAGTCATGCTGAATATAAGCATTTTTTTTTCTAGATTCTTATTGACCTCTCGATCCATTACAATGAAAGTAAGCAACGAGTGTGACATTAAATAAATATTTCATTTAATTCAAATAGTCCAAAGTTGACATTTTGCGTACCTCGTCATTCAATGAAAATGACAATGGCAGTCAAATGCCTCTCATTTCGACAATACAACAAAATTAAAATTTTCGTTTCTCACGTTGTTGAACAGACGAAATTTTGAAACATAATAATAACGATAATTGTCCCACATGACGGGAACCGCGTGAAAGCTGAAAAAGATGAACAGATCAAGTATCTTGACTTGGCTTACGAGGTTGTCGACATGTGGGATGTGGATTCAGCGATCATTGTGCCGATAGTCGTCACTGCCAATGGTTTAATAGCCAAGAGCCTCGACCAACACCTAAGGAGGCTCTTTTTAGGCAGCTGGATCAAGGGCTTGATTCAGAAAGCGGTACTTCTGGACACGGCTCGCATTGTTAGGAGGTTCCTTTCTCTGGATTCCTGACCACCGGTAGCTTGGAGCCTTGGACTCTTCCCGATACCGGTGGGGTACTATTTTTTATATTTTTAAATCTATACTAATATTATAAAGCTGAAGAGTTTGTTTGATTGAACGCGCTAATCTCAGGAACTACTGGTCCGAATTGAAAAAAACTTTTTTTGTTGGGTAGCCTATTTATCGAGAAAGGCTAGAGGCTATATAACATCACGCTACAACTAAGAGGAGCGGAGCAGTAATGAAAAAAGTTGCAAAAACGGGAAAAATAGCACGGGTAGGCGATTCGACGCGACGGGAAAGGTCGGGGAACAAGAAATTTAACGCGGACGAAGTCGCGGGCAGAAGCTAGTTTTTCTATAATTTTTATATCCTTATATTTAAAAATGTAAATAATATGTTGAAATAAGTGAAATAATAATAATTGCTTTATTATCAGGCAACGACGGCATGTAGCAGGGGCTAAGTTATAACAGCCGCATAGGGTTAGGTTAGACTACGCTTGCGCGGTCGGTCTGTGGATGGTTGTACATGGTTCTTTACATACCGAGAACTGGGATGTGGAGGTCAGACAGGCAGTCGCTGCACATAAAATACAGATATTCAGCTGCATTAGATTAGACTGGAAGCCGGCCCCTAAAAGTAATTGATGGCTAGAAAGAGGAGACTGATGAACAAGCAAAGGATTTGCAATTTCCTTTAATATTCTAATTATTAATACCTATTATAAGTGTGGGTGCTTATACAGTCGTTACGGGCCGTCAGAAGCCCGAAAGTCTGACACCCAGTCTTACCAAGGGATATCGTATTAGCTAGTAACTGGGTTGTGGAGGTCAGATAGGTAGTCGCTCCTTGTCAACTAGATACTGATATTCAGCTACATCTGGTCAGACTGGAAGCTGACCCCAACATAGGAAAAGGATAGGCAGATGATGATGAAGTGTGGGTGCGTATATATATACATAAGTGTAGGTATACACAATGTAGCATGACTTTTGTGGTCACAACTTATCCTATTCTTAAATTCAACCCAATTTTATGACCAGAAGAAGGAATCATTTTGACAAGAGAAATCGAAGTGAATTACTGAACAGAGAAGAGTCGAACTTGATTTGTTCTTCTGAAATGTAATCCTAAATTATACAAATTATTTTAACACCAGGACTGTTTCTGGCTTCATGCCTGCTATACTGCTTACTAGAGAATGGGCAGCAGCATTCTCTATGCATTTTACCACCATACTGCGATCGCCAAGCCGCGTGTCAAACTTGGCGATTATGGCAAACTCTCCCAAATTGGGCGAGCCTTAAGTCCAGCATTGGACGTCTTCGTCTGAAAATTAAATGATGACTCCTGTTTTATGCAATCACTTTTACGATATTCTTCCAATCTGGTCTAGAACCAGTTAAGAAAAGGTCCTTCCAGCCCCTTTTGCGGGTACTGGACTTGCGACCTCTTGTTTCACTTCTACCAGCATCATAGCTCTTGGATTTCGAGACAAGGAAGTCCTTACTGGCAGTAACACACGTTTCTCGTATCATCTGGAATTCAGTCGGGGAGAGCTACGCTTTAAAGTCAGTGGCTTGTCCGGATCGAGCTGTAATTTTTAAACGGATACATTTATCGAATACTAGCTTCTGCCCGCGACTTCGTTCGCATCAAATTTTTGCTCCCCTTACCTTTCCCGTCGCATCGAATTGCCTGCCAGTTTTCAACCCTTTTTCGTTGCTGCTCCACTTCTTTTGATCGTAGTGTGTTGTTTCTTTGTTTGTGTGTGTGTGTGTGTGTGTGCCTTCTTCAATAAATAGGCTACCCAATACAAAAATATTTTTATAATTCGGATCAGGAGATCCTGAGATTACCCTGTTCAACCAAAAAAACAAACATAAAAACAAACAAACTCTTCAGCTTTATAATATTAGTATAGTATAGATACTGTCTGAAAAAGAAGGTACTGTCTGAAGGGCTTACTGCAACTGGTCTATCTAAGTGGACAAGCTGAGTGACAACCACGTGTCATTATTTTCTTATCGCGAATAGATCACAGTTCCTGGGGGTTATTATTTGAAATCCTAGTAGCTTTTGAATCTGTTTTGAGTCTATCGGGATAACTCATTTTCATAATTTCCATTCTTAACTTCACTTATTTTAATAATGACGAACCAAAAATCGATTGCAATCGATTCCTAGGTTCATACAACAATTACGAAGCAAATATTTACAATGGCGTTTATTAAGTTTTCTCGTTATTCAATGTTTAATTTAGAAAATCTACATGCTCAGTAACTTTTGAAATTTAAATTTTGTTTTATTTAAACAAATTATTTTTTAACACACTTTTATTAGCTTCACCTGTTTGTTTGTATGTTTGTAACCGACTCCTTTGGACTCGATTTTGACCACCCACTTCAAACGGTCAGATTTCATTTAAACTTTGTAGGCTTATCGAGGACTAATGATAATACAAAAATTTCATTTTGTGCCATTATCCTTGCCCTGGTTGCCAGGATCCAAAAAAAACTTATCTTCGAAAACTATGCTGACATACGTAACAAAATTCAATAACTACGCTGACATACGTCACAAAATTCGAAACACCCTAAACAATTGAAAATAAATACATACATACAATCACGCCTTTTTCCCATGGGGGTAGGCAGAAACCACGGAACGCCACCTGCTACGATCTCTACACACTCCTTTTGCCTCGTTTAGGTTCATACAATTGGTCATACACACACGCCGGTTGCGAGTACTACGTACCTGACCTTTCTAAAGAACATCACCAATAAGGTCACTATATGTCCTCCTAGGGCGTCCCCCCCCCCGATGTGAGTGAAAATAAATAATAGTTTAAAAAACACGCTTCTGTAGAAAACTAAAATAAAAAGTAGAAAATAATGGAAAAAAGCAAGGGGTGCTCTTTGAGGTATTTTTTAATTGATAGCAATCACCCCACGCCTTTTTCCATTATTTATTTATTTCGCCACAATAGGTAGATAAAACGTAAACGTAGGTATGTAAGTATAGGAAGCAATTAACTTCAGAAATTCCAAATACTAGGCCAAAAATATTATATTAATGATCAAAACAGTTTAGATTACAAAATGATTCTCTTAAAATTTTCCATTGACGTCAATCTATCTTAAAGTGTAATTTTTATTTATGAATTATTTAAAAGTATGTTAGAGATTTTAACGACCTTTAGGTATAACCTATTTATTAATATTTATGTACGGAGAGTGACGCAAAAGACCTTAGTTTAAAATGTGATTTCTTAACTAAAAAAATCAATACTAGATGGATACTTTTTGGATACACAAATAAAAGTCGTCTTAATTATTTAAGATTAGACGTTAGCGCGAACTCATCTGCATTCCAGGATGACAAGTAACCTACATTTTTTTCCAAGTCATAGTCTATCCTAGTATCAAATTTCATCTGAATCCATTTAGCCGTTTTAGTGTGAAAGCGTAACAAACAAACAGAGGAAATCAAATATTTTCTCTTTACAAGTATAATATTAGTAGAGAAGTAAAATCACGAAAGACTGAATTCATCACCAAATAATTTGCTAATTGGACTTTCGGAACTCTTAGTAATCCTTTTACTTATTGCTACAAAATGGCCAAGCGTGATACGTTATCATACGATGCAGGTTCCGGTGTTTGAAATAGAAAGAAAAGAAAGAAGAAAGAAAAAACGTTTATTTGGTGTTTTAACGTTTAAGGTGTGGGAAAATATGGGGTTAAAATCAAGAATCCTGGATATCAATGCAGTTGATGGCTGATTAATTCTTCATACTTAGTCCCTTCTTCTTCTTAACGTATCGATGGCAAATACAACACGAATAAATGTATAAGTGTAGTTGTCTTTTTCTTGGCCCAAAATTCAGCATCGCGAATATCATTCGCTGACGCTTAGGTCCTCATGTTTGCAGGAATAAGGCTATGCGGTGCAAGATGAGTGGTGCACCGTTGTCGGACACACCGGATCTGAGCCGCCCTTGAACCCCACTTATTGAGGTTGTCCTTGCTGCGACCTATTTGGGTAAGAAGTCTATTTAAGGTGTACTTAGTCCCTAAATTGCCCTTAGACAAAATACAAAAGAAGTGCGACTTCATTTCATACAACCCTAAAAATAATTTCACATCCGTGTCAATTCCATGGTATGTTAAACACCCAATTTGTACACCATTACCACACCATTATTACCATGTGAGAAACTGTAAAGATTCAGTGCTAATAATATAGTTATTATCTTTAACTCCGTCGATAATAATGTCATCTTCTTTGAAAACGATCGCGTGAGTATAGGGATCATTATTGCTTGTTAGTATTAAAAATGTAATTATGGACACTTATACAATTTGGTGATGGTTCTTTGATGAAATTCACGACCTTAGTGACCTACTTATAAGTTCCGGGTAACTTAGCTCGCAAATAGTATTTTTAATTAGGTATTTTTTCTTTCTTGGATCGCAGAACAGAGGCTACACAATTACATACATGACATGCAAGTCAGCGTAAACAGGGACGAATATCAGTGTGCAATTCCAAATATAGGAGAATACATAATTTACTTATTATCTAGGTAAGTGCAACAGATTTGATACGTATGAAAACCTTTAAATAAATCTAATTGAAATAGTAAAAAATAACAATAAATAATCAAATTTATTCAAAATACAATAAACAAATTACATCATTTCATTTCAAAAATTAAATAACTGTAAACCGCAGGAAAAATAACATATTGTGCCTTAAATACTATTATGTCTTTTATATTTTTTTTTAATTTATGTTTGTAATATATTAATTAAACTTCGATACTTCGTTATAGCTTTCCAAAAAGTTCGCTACATTTTAAAACTGTGTCTTTTTCAAATCGTTATCTATTTCGCAGGGCAAGGAAAAGCATGATTTACACGGTGTTATTTATTTGGGGTCCACCCTTTATGGCAGAATTTTTTTCGTCATAATATTATTTTGCATAACAGCGGATAGCATAAACTTCATTTCGCAGAAAATCGTTTGGCATACACTCATTTATCATACATTCACAACGCATAATTTTATAAGTCAGAATCATCTTTAGTCATAAATTTTATATCCATAATAATGAAAAAGGAGAACCATCATATCGCAGAAAGTTCGCAGTCAGAATCGTCTTTTGGCATTATTTCATATCGATAGTCCTTAAAAGGCAGAATTATCATATCTGAGAAACTTTACAGTTAGAATCATCTTTTGGCATACATTTCATATCCATAATAATTGAAACGCTCATCTATTACATTACAGAAAAATCATATTCAGCACGCTGCATGCAGACATGCAAACAAGCATACACCATGCATGCAGCATGCTCGCCTGCATGCAGCATGCAAGTAAGCATGCAGCATGTAAGCAAGCATGCAGCATGCAAGCAAGCTCACAGCATGCAGGCGAGCATGCAACATGCAGCATGCAACATGCAGCATGCTTTCTGTCACGGCTCTGGCGCTGCGTGGCTCCGGCGGTCCCACGCGAGCTCATCGTCAGCAGCTTCAGCTTGCTGGCCGGCTCTGCCGGCCAGCCTCAGCCACGGCGGCGACCGTCAAAATCACCTGCTCCTCAGCTCGCGGGCCGCCTCGCCCCTCCGCGCCTACGCGGGCTTAAATTACACTCTAGGGGTAGGGCAGACAAGACTACGTGGAGTCGGTTCTGCAGCGATTCGTTTCTGTCAATAACTTTTGTAGCACAACATATATTGACTTTTTGAGACACTATTTTAATTTTAATTTAAGGTTAAAATGCAATTTTATAGAAATGACAATATGCCTAACAAAATTATTCTAAATGAAATTCTGCCATCTTCATAGTATGCCAAGTGAAATTGTACCAAATAATCGTCGCTCCAAATAAATGTTATGCTAAACGAAATTCTGCGGAATGTTAAGTCTGCCAAAGGTAATAATTATGCTTAATAAAATTCTGCCATCTTAAGAGTATGCCAGCGTAAAGTCGGACTTATAAATATTCGGCCAAACAATGATTATGCTAAACATTTTTTATGCCTTACAAATATTCGTTTAAAGAAGATTATGCCAAGTGTGTTATGCCAAATAAAATTCGGAGCATCAAGTTTCTGCCAGATAAAGGGAACCCATTTATTAGCCTGTGTATACTATATATATACTAAGAATACCATTTTGAGCAACAATAAAAATTGCACCTTAGTCATTTCTAATTAATTCGCAAGTAGTTACTTGCTTAAAGTTTCTTGTATGCCACGGGAAAAGAAACATGTATTGTGTAAATGGAGCCTGATATCGTTCGAACTTTGCAGTAAAAAAAAACAAACCACTTTCAAAATAACACTACAAAATGAAAAAAAAAAACTTAGATTTCCGAAATATTTAATTTATATAGTAAAGTATATAGTAGTTGTGTTTTTATATTTTTTTATATAGTTTGTTTTAGATTTGTTACCTACCCTCCACAAATTCATAAACATACTTGCCAAGTAATTTACAGTTATAGGAAGTATTTTCATTATTATCACATCAACATACATATAATGGAAAAAATAGGTATTATTGAAGCCAACTCAGAACGTAAAAATCAGAACCACTCATCAAAACGTAAAAATTTGTACTTTTTTTATACCTTTAAAAAAATACTAAGTTCTGAGGTAACAAACATAATAACAAATATAACCAAATGGAGGACCTCCTGTTGATGAATAATATTATTCAAATCGATTATTATTCATGAAATCTTTACACAATACCATCTTTTAGAAATGCGGCCCCAAAAAACAATTTGTCTACGTCAATAGAGGTGAATGTCAGGGTTCACAACTTTAGAACTGAAGAACTACGGGTGGGTTTTAGTCAGTAAAAGTCTGACACGCTCTACTGCTTCGCCCAGAGCGGGAGACGTCATTTGATGATTTCCCATCCACAAAAATAAGGACTCACTTAAAGGGTATTAATCACAAATTTTCTATCCTTTAGATTCACGATTCTTTTAAATTCTCAACACACACACACACACACAAACACATAACATCGTTCTTGAAGGTTTAGGCAGAGGTGAACATCTAGCGCTTACACCTACATTTTGCCAGTTGTCTTTATATCCTGGTAATATCAGAATTAATCTGAATTAATATTCAGGGAAGTGGCGGAGCTTGGGGTAGGACTATGTCCAGCAGTGGACGTCTTTCGGCTGAAGTGATGATGATGATGATGATGATGAATATTCAGGGTAGCAATTTAGTCATCTGCATCCGTCAAGGGGTGATTCGACACGTCATTCTTTACAATTTTAGCTATGAAACTCAAGTAAAAATAGTTTTTAAAAAATCACACGTGCATTGAAATAGTTTAACTAATCATCATAATGATTTCAGCCGAAAGACATCCATCACCACGTCTCGTCCAAGCACCGCCACTTCGACCAGTTCTATGCTTCGTATAAAGCGAATTCCTGCGGCCTTCGAGGTCATCGGTCCACATTGCGGGAGGCCTTCCAACGCTACGTCTTCCAGTACACAGTTGCCACTCCAGAATCTTTCGGCTCCATCGGCCATCTGTTCTGCAATCACAATGTGCAAATGACAGTTCATCGTGCTATGTCGGTAACATTGATTCTCCTACGGAAAAATGCCCAAAAGACAGCATTGTCCCGTTGTATGGCGAGTGTTTGGTACTAAAAAATAATAATAATAAAATACAGTCGAATTGATAACCTCCTCCTTTTTATGAAGTCGGTTAAAAATAGGCCAGCCCTCCGGTTAAGAGTCGACCAACCGCTTGGCAATGTCTCAAAAAACTATTATTATACCACAGTTATAATTTACTGTGTACTTATTAGTAAAGTAGCGAAAATTAAGAATCGTGATTTTCGAGTAATGTTTTAATCATGCATTTCATTTGCATTTTTTACGGGGATTTTGGCATTGACTTGGCTACACCTTCGTCGTATTTGTGTGATGTGAATGTCTGAATAGGCTACTAAGATATTAAAGGAAGGCAGGCAATAACAGTATCGAATAGATTTTTTCTCTCTTTCATTTCTTTCTCTTTTTTTAAGACTAATACTTTTATCACATTAATATACAGCGCAAACTGAAACCTTGAATCGAAAGTCCGATAACCAAAAAAAAACTGCTGTTTCATAGAAAATAGTCCTATAAACTTATACGGTCAATATGCAAGGAACAACTTTTTTTTCAACGCAGGGCGTTGGGAAATATTCAATGAATCCATGGTAACACACAACCTGTGAAATGTTGTCATGAATACATCTGAATACCATAGATACCACTCGTCAATGACCCTGCCAACCAATAAATCGAAGGTCGAAAATAGAAAATCTCACAGTCTACGTGTTTCCCTATTTGTAATAGGGTAATTTTTAAACAAATATGAGTATATTCCTACGTATGCTGTTGTCACGGTTTTTACAACCGCATAGTTTCCTAGTTTTTTTTTTGTGTAAACTAAACGTAACCACTGGATGACCGTGGATTTGTTATGATTTGCTATTACCAAGCTTGGAATATTAAAAACTCCTTTAACGTTAAATATAGCGTAATGACTAATGATATATTGGAACTTGTATTAATCATCATCATCGAACCTCAAAGGGCGTCAGTAAAACAACCTTAACGGTCATTATATTTTTGACCCGTATTGGTTGAGACCCTCGAGCCGTTGGGTCCGAGTGCTCTTGGTCTATTTAAACAAATCTCGAAACGGCTGGATGACAATTCTCGTGACCCAAGGGCTGGTTTTTATATTGGCTGGAGGCTAAGCATTGCCATACAACGTGGTATCGCCGCCAGTCTCTTGGGTACATTACCAATTGACAGCGATGCAGATGAATTCTTTGACGCTATATTTGAGAATAGTTTTGGGTAAGTATGTTGGGATAAAATTTTTATTTTTTTATAATTTTTTTATGTCAGTAATAAGTAATGCGTCGTCAAAAAAGAAAGAATGAAAGATGTTTAAGCAGACGCTTTTCATTTAACTACTAATTTATTTTAAAATAACACTCATGGAAGCAAAACCATTAGTCAAAACTATAATTTTTGAATAATATTGTTTCATTATTATAGAACAACAGATTACTCATACATGAAATGAAATAACCATTGATCAAAAACTTTCCACATACTTCATAGAAAACGGAAGGCCAAAAAATTTGTCATGACATCATGGTTAAGTCCTCTTTAATACAAGCAATCATCTAGGTAAGTGTACTTAGAAATTGATTGGGTAAAGGTCATTTTCAAATTAGTCGAGTCATGATGTCAATACATGAGTGACTAAAGATAAAAAGCTTAGCAATTATTTTCATCAGCAAGCTTAGAGCTTCATTCATTGGCAGCTTATAATGAAACCCGTTGGTCTCGTGGTCGCAAGCGTGACTGCTGAGCGTGGAGATATTGGGTTTTTCCATTAGGAATGTCTTAGTAAGTTGGTGGTGAGTCACCCCCGGTGGTGCCGGACGTAAAGAATAACACCACCTCATTTCTTCCCGTGGTGTCGTAAAAGGCAACTAAGGGACTTACTAGAGAATGTGCAGCAGCGTTCTATGCATTTTACCACCATACTGCGATCGCCAACCCGCCTGCCAAGCGTGGCGATTATGGCAAAGCCCCTCAAATTGAGGGAGGCCTAAGTCCAGCAGTGGACGTCTTACGGCTGAAATGATGATGATGATGAGTCACCCCCATGCCTCGGAATACACGTTAAGTGGTTGGTCCTCCGCCTGATCTCTCTCCGATTGTGTCGGATTGCCGTCCCATCGGACTATGAGAGTGAGGGAATAGTGAGTGCCCCTGTGGCTGCGCACACACACTTGTGCACTATAATATCTCCCGCACCGATGGCTAGTCTCCGTTGAGATTGGCCGCCATGGCCGAGATACGGTTTGGAGGACTATATAATGATTTCACTGCTAGGACATAGACTGGAGTGAACCATAATCCTCCATGCCGGCCTAGTACCTACGGGTTGGTATGGTAGATATCACATGTCTTAGAATTTTTGTTTCAAGACATGCCGGTTTCCTGACGATGTTTTTTTTTCATCGTATTGAGAGCAGTGGTAATGAAATAATTTACACAAACTAGACCGTTCTCTTGATAAGATGAAATTTGTTTTTTTGCACATGTTAGCGTAAAAATTATCGGTATGCGCAAAAGCTAACATACCAGACGTACTACAAAAGCGTGGCACTCCCAACAGGATCCTGAAGCAGTTATTACTTGTATTGAATACGTAGAGCGTCTAGCAATCTCTTTGAATGCCTTACCCACGTGCCGCTCGTGTAGAACAAATGGTTAGACGCTATACACAGCGTTATCTTTACCCAAAGTTGTTCAATGTTGAAGTCAAAGCATTTATTTTCAAATACGCCCAGAAAAGGCACTTTCGAACGACAACAATTAAATAAAAATAGAATTGATTCTAGTCGTTCCAGCTTGGATCAAACAAAGAGACAAAAAAATCAAAGTTGTTTTTTTTATTTATACTTACACACACACTTATATATAGTTATATACTTATAATATTATAAAGCTGAAGAGTTTGTTTGTTTGTTTGATTGAACGCGCTAATCTCAGGAACTACTGATTCGAATTGAAAAAATATTTTTGTATTGAGTTTTTTACTAGCTGTACCCTGCCACGCTTTGCTGTGGCACATTCGAGTGTTTTCCTCGCTTCCGGCAGATGGTGCGGTCCCTGGTACACAGCTGATCGTTAAAAAAACTATTTTTTCGCGGTCGCGGATATGTGAGTGATGTAAAAAATAGATAAAAACAGTCCTTGATGCGGATTATATGTCATGCTAAAATTTCAGCTCGGTCGGTGCAGAACTTTTTGAGTTTTTGAAGCGTACACAAACCAACATAACATTTATATATATATATATATATATAAATATATATATATATAATATATAGATAGATTTATCGAGAAAGGTTATAGGCTATATACGATCACGCTACAGTCAAAAGAAGCGGAGCATCAATTAAAAATGTTGCAAAAACGGGGAAAATTTATTCCTTTTGAGAGTTTCCGTTGCGTGCGCTGCGTAAACGGTTAAAGTAACGTAACAATCATGTATGACGGAATTATTCCTCTTAAAAAGTACTAAAAGAAGTCCGCGAGAGCATAATAATATGTCTATCTTTTAAGGTTGACTCACTATAACTCTTTAAATTGTGCTCAAATCTAAATACTATACTATCTCTAAACTAATATTATTAAGCTGAAGAGCTTATTTGGTTGAACGAACAAATCTCAAAAACAATGTTAAATGTTGGATAGCCCATTTATCGAGGAATGCTATAGGCTTATTAACATCACGCTGCGACCAATAGGAGCGGAACACCAATGCAAAATGTTGCAAAAACGGGGTAAATATTTATTTTCAAGAGCTTTCGTAGCGTGCGCTGCGTAAACGGTTAAAGTAACGCAACAAATGATGAAAGCCGGAATTGTTCCTCTTAAAAAGTTCTAAAAAAAATTCAACGACAGCATATGTCCATCTTTTAAGGTTGGCGCGCTATGTTTTTTTTTCAAATTCGTTATAATAAATGCATTATTTGCGAAGGTGTTTTCATAAATACGGATATAATCCTTATCCATCACAAGTATTTAATTTTGAACAAAGTTGCCCTTACATTATTTAAGATCTTACGAGATATAACAACCTCATTTATCAACAGTACGTACGAGCCGCCGATTCGATGCGACGGGGTAGGTCGCGACGGCAAGAAATTTGACGCGGACGAAGTCGCGGGCAGAAGCTAGTTGAGATATATTTTAACAAATTATTTGCATCTTCACTTCGCCTGCGACTTCGTCTGCGTGACCTACAGGAACTGTGGATTTTTTCGGGATAAAAAGCCTACGTTACTTGGTGATAATGTAGCTTTCTATAGGTGAAAGAATTTTTATAATGTAGTTTTCTAGTTTATTTATTACAACCTTTTTTTTATTTATTTTTTTGATGTGAAATCATCAAATGACTTCTCCCGCTCTGGGCGGAGCGGGAGGGCGTGTCAGACTTTTACTGACTAAAACCCACCCGTGTTCCTTCAGTTGCCCATGTGCCGGGGCCACGGTATCTCTTTCGAACAATCACGTGACCCCATTTATTACAACCTTACATACAAAAAATTTAGTCTTTCCTCTTTATAATATTATTTATTGTTCACTTCAGGTTATAGACATCATTGTAGCCCTGGCTCTTGTACTAGGAGTTCCTGTATCACAAGAGCCAAACCTCTCTATTTACAGGGAATAAGATTTGGAAGCGAGATAGACAAAATTAGACACTAAGGTTAACGTTATGACATGCATTAAAGGTAGGTTTACAAATATAAAAGAGGAAAAAATAATAATAATAAAAGAACAGAATAATAACAATAAAAAAGACAGTAATTATTAATCACTGCGTACTCAAGAGGGTGAGGCTAAGTGTGAGTGGAATCTGTGTACGTATGAATGTAAGATGTGAGGGAGTGCGTATGTGTGTGCGTAGAGTTTTATTAGTTTAGATAATACCTACAAAGTACAAATTCTGTATGGGCAGAATGCACGGCGCGTATGTCTGTAATGTTCATTTCCGTACAAGTAGGTACTGTAAATACTATAATTCGCAATAAGCTGTCATTTTGACTTACAAATAGGCGCTTTAATTTTATTCATTTGAATAGATAATTTTTGAAAACCATCCAAAAACAATTGTGGAAATTCAAATACATGAACTCTAATAAAAGGTCGAAAACACAAAGTGTCGACTCATCCTAGCTCTTATTCATTACTTGCTAAATACTTGTAGACACCTTCAGCTGACTGGGTGAAGGCCGTCCTAATTCTAACACTTTCGACATCATTGTCACGATAAATAGTCGCTCTATACAATTATGTGAATAAACTGTCAGTTCTGTAGCGAAATTATGAGGCATGGTTTTGTTAATAAACAGTTTGTCATTGCGTCAGTTGCTTGTCAAATAATTGGGCTGGTAGCTGTGAGTATAGCAAGAATAATTTGGTTACTGAGAACCATGCATTTCTTTTTTTAAGAAAATAAAAAATAACAACTGACTTTCTTAAAAAAAAAAACTGCAATGTGAAAAATAACTTTAATTTCGGAAGTCGGTGTCTAAGGATCTGTATTTATGTTATTTTTGTGCCACCGACTTCCGAAATTAAAGTTATTTTTCACTTTGTAGTGTTTTTTTTATGGAAGTCGGTTGTTATTTTTTTGAAAAATGTTTTTATCTTTAACTTTTTAGTTATGGTATGTACCCCGAACTAATCTAATCGCGTTATTCGTTTATTTGTCGTGCACATACTTAATGCAAATTTAAGATTTATATGGTTTTCTCATGAATTTCATTGTCAGAATGGAACCAAATTTAAAATACTACCACACAGAAAGCACCATCTTTCAAATAAAAAAAATAATCATCAAAATCGGTTCACCCAGTCAAAAGTTCTGAGGTAACAAAATAATTATGCAATATCATGAATGTGCTTGGAAACACAACGTCAACAAAATCTAAACAGTGATTGATTATAATACTATTGTAACACTATTTATCCGAATCTGAATCATTTCGACGGATATTGCTAATCCAATCCACACTAGTCCACACTTCCACACTATTTATATTTTTATATTTATATTACTAATATTATATTTAATATTATAAATGCAAAAGTAACTCTGTCTGTCTGTCAGTCTGTCCCGCTTTCCTGCTAAAACTACTGAACCGATTTAAATGAAATTTGGTACACAGATAGTTTAGAGCCTGAAAAAGGACATAGGCTACTTTTTATTGCGGAAATAGGGTTTTAAGGGGTTGAAAGGGAGGATGAAAGGTTGTAGGGAAGTATTGTCAATTTTAAAGCTAGAATGATAAAACTTTTTTATTTGGATTTTATTACATAACATAATATATATTTATAAATTGTATTTAAAGTTTGTTAAATTTTTACCCTTAAGGAGGTAAAATAACAAAACGGAATAGGGGATGACAGTTTGTACGAAAGTTTGTTATTACATATTATAAAATAAAGTTACTTCCCGATCTATCTGTCCCTATGTATGCTTAGATCTTTAAAATTACGTAACGGATTTTGATACAGGTTTTTTAATAGATAGAGTGATTCAAGAGGAAGCTTTATATGTATATAACATGCATAATATAGTAAAGAAACGTTGATAATTTTAGGGGTCTTTAATGTGATGCCATAATTAAACACATTTTTTTGTGCTTACATTGCGAACGCTGGCTGAACCCAACGAAATAGATCAAAATAATGTACTACAGTATTGTACACCCTAAAAAGGTCTACAAAAAATCCGCGCTGGTAGGTATATGTCTATCTCTTAGGGATAACCCACAATAACCATTTTTTATCCTTTACTTTTTACGAGAAATAAGGACTTATTTACGAAGTGATTTTAAGCAATACAGCATTAATCCTTATCCAATTAAGTACATTAAATACATTGAACATTTAATATAGATCAATATGGCCCTTTACAGCATGTAATTTAAATGAATATCTTAGAAGATATCAGAGATTTAAAAACCGGCCAAGTGCGAGTCGGAATCGCGCACCGTGGGTTCCATACAAACCTGTAGGTATTCACGGTTTATGCATAAGGTTTATGTTTATGAAATGAAATGTTTTTTTTTTTAATATTTGAGTTGATTGAATGAAAGGTAAATTGTGGTTTAAGATTTATGACGTATTTAAAAAAACTACTTATTAGATCTCGTTCAAACCAATTTTCGGTGGAAGTTTACATGCACATTATATTTTTTTTTTACATTCTCTTATTTTAGAAGTTACGGGGGGGGGGGGACACATTTTACTACTTTGGAAGTGTCTCTCGCGCAAACTATTCAGTTTAGAAAAAAATGATATTAGAAACCTCAATATCATTTTTGAAAACCTATCCATACCCCACACGTATAGGTTTGAATTAGAATTTGGCACAAAGATATATTATATCATAGATATGTAACAGATAGGATACCTACTTTATCCCGGTAGTAGGTTCCCGGGTGATATTTTCCGACAGCTATACGGGCCAAGCCACTGGCAAAAGTACTATTCCTATAATTATGTTCGGTGTCTGGTAAATGATTGAGTGTCTGTATAGGTAAAATAGGAGCGTTAAGAAAAACCAGGAAGAATTATATTCAACTAAACCAAGCCCTATGTCGCAGTCTTCTTACTCTGAATACTATTACTTTTATTTTAAGAACACCAACGCACATGATGTTCTCATAAACTATGAATCCGAAGTAATATGAATTATAACCCTACTTACTACTAATATTATAAATGTAAAAATATGTATGATTGGGTGTTTGTTTCTCAATCACGCAAAAATGGCTGAATGGATCTAGATCGAAAATAGCACACAGAGTATATATTACCTATATAACCTGGATTAACACATTCTTACCGCAGTAGTACGTCCTCTTGCGTTAATTTCCGACATCCACGCGGGCGAAGCCGCGGGCAAACTGCTTCATATTTTCGAAAAATTGGCGTGTTCAACATTGTAAATATAGCAATGAATGTTTTTGAATTGTCAAAAGAAAAGCCTTTCCTACTGGCAGTCTGTGACGCAATTACCACTTTGTTCTGAGGAGGACAATCAAATCGTCTAGACTAAATGCCTGCCTAGTCTCAAATAGCGTATCAAAATGATAGATTGATCGACTAACCAAAACCCGACATTTTTGTTATGTTCAGACGTATTCCTACACCTATTTTTATTACTAGTTAAATTATTAATTTATGCTGAATTGCCTACACCAAAGTACCAATTAGCACCATAAAGATATTCAAATAGTTTTCAATACTCTTCCTCCTTGTATTAAATTAAACTTCGTTTTTCGCACTTCCTGGCAAAACTAAGTTAAGATTTAACATGTAAAAAATATGGTCATTCATATGATACCTACTCATAAGTTCTAGGCAGAGTTCTAAGAAAAAAAACCCGGCCAAGTGCGAGTCGGACTCGCGCACTGAGGGTTCCGTACAAACCTGCAGGTATTCACGGTTTATGCTTATGGTTTATGTTTATGAATTTAAATGTTTTTTTTTTAAATTTTATAGGATTTGAGTTGACAGAATGAAAGGTAAATTGTGGTTTACGATTTATGACGTACTAAAAAAAAAACTACTTACTAGATCTCGTTCAAACCAATTTTCGATGGAAGTTTACATTATACATTTACATCATATTTTTTTTTTTTAGTTTTATCATTCTCTTATTTTAGAAGTTACGGGGGGGGGGACATATTTTACCACTTTGGAAGTGTCTCTCGCGCAAACCATTCAGTTAAGAAAAAACTAATACTAGAAACCTCAATATCATTTTTGAAGAGCTATCCATAGGATCCCCACACGTATGGGTTTGATGAAAAAAATTTTTTTGAGTTTCAGTTCTATGTATGGGGAACCCCAAATATTATTGTTTTTTTTTTCTATTTTTGTGTGAAAATATTAATGCGGTTTTCAGAATACATCTACTTACCAAGTTTCAACAGCATAGCTCTTATAGTTTCGGAAAAAAGTGGCTGTGACATACACGGACAGACAGACAGACAGACATGACGAATCTATAAGGTTTCCGTTTTTTGCCATTTGGCAACGGAACCCTAATAAGAGGATTCACGGTTCGTTCAAGAATGTTTCCAATATAACTTTAAATATTGATATTATTGATAACGAACTTAGAACCTTATAATTTATGGCGTGAGCACAAAACTATAGCCTATCAATTTTCCTAAATTAGTGAATCAAATCGTTTGAAGTCATTCATAGCATTCACAAGCTTCTAATCTACATAGGAATATCGAAATCGAATTATAAAATCTTGTAGTAAATTAATAATTTACGTTCTTTTATAAATATCATCATTAGGGGTACTCCGGAATGGGTTGTTGATGTAGACCTTCCATCGACTAAAGATGCTAACTAATACTAGGCGATTTCTCTCTTTTGAGTCATCTTCAGCAGCCTATACCTAATAATTCCACAACTGGGACACAGGCCTCCTCTCGGTGAGAGGAGTGGGCCATAATCCACCACGTGGGCCCAGAGGGGGTTGGTAGATGGCACATGTCTTCGAATTTTTGGTTCTAAGACATGCCGGTTCTGCCAGGGTCACGAGATTTGTTCGAAAGAGACACCGTGGCCCTGGCAAATTGGCGACTGAAGAAACACGGGTGGGTTTTAGTCAGTAAAAGTCTGACACGCCCTTTCGCTCCACTCATAGCGGGAGACGTTATTTAATGATTTCCCAGCCACAAAAAAAAAGACATGCCGGTTTCCTCACGATGTTTTCCTTCACTGTTTGAGAGCATCGGTGATGTAATAATTGACACAAAGTAAAGTGCTTGCTTGGATTCAAACTCACGACCGACTCGTAAGTCGCGGCTGTTAAAACTGGGCCACCCCTACTCTCTCACTCTCTTTTGAGTAATGGAATGTAACTGGGTATTACACGTGTACCGCTACTACAGGCACAGCTTCACAGAAAGAGTCCAATACCGTGGAGGCTCTGTAAACGTATGAGCTGGCATATCTTCAGTCGCACAGAGCTAGTGGCCATAGATAATGGTACCCTGTGTACGTGGGTTTATCCGAAATTTAGGTCATGAAAAAAGTGTATGTCATTGATACATCCCTGTTTTGATTAATAACCTGCAAATGTTTTATTCTGTGGTACGAACAGCGTCTCATCGTAAATACAAACGTTACGATGCATTTGGAGGAGGCACAGGTAGCGTTTGAAAGGCCTACAGACTCAGAAAGAAATTGTTAAGAATCTACATGGTACTCCTCTGCCGTCTGCAAGAAAATAAAGGCTCGTACAGACAGGCGCGACATGTCACGCGACCTGTCGCGGAGGCGATTCTGCGATATATCGCGACGCAACACCTTTCACACTGGCGCGACAACTCATGCGCGAATCGCGTGTGACATCCTTGTAGCGGCGCGACGAGCAGCGTGACAGCTTTTAGTACATTTTGTATGGAATCGCGGCGAATTCGCGGCCGGCGCGACGAGGTCGTCGCGGCTGCGAACCGACGCCACATAAAATGTACCTTATGTTGTCGCGCTGCTCGACGCGGAGCGACCGTGTCGCGGCGCGACAGGTCGCCCCTGTGTGAAATGTCGCGCGCGTTTTCATAGAAATTGTTCTACGGATATAAAGCGGCAATTCGCGCGCGACCGTCGCGTCGCGCTAGTCTGAACGAGCCTTAACAAGGTGTAGAAAAATACTTGGCACATGTTTCTATAATAATATATTCCGTTCAATCTGGCAGACGGTGTTACCTATCAATCTTGACAAGTACTTTACAATGTGCAATATTTCTCACCGTATTTTCCTAGACCATAAACTTAAAATAAGTATGTATCAAGTAATTAGTATACGATTTAAAAGTCCGGTCAGGTTCGAGCCGTTACCTTGGGCATATGGATGTCTTTATTGGAGGATCAGCTTTTTTCTGTATGATGGGGGCAGGCCTTGTAGCTTACTAATAACAGCAAATCTGCAGTTCATCCGTGGATGAGTGACCATCTTTAGATACCAAGACAAGCAAGTTAAGCCGTTGGTGCCGGCTGCTTCATAGATAAAAATAAAGATTCTTTCATTTTGCAAATATGGGTAACAGCAAATGATGCCAAAAAATATATGAGTTCAGTCATACTTTACCACGTAGGCATGCAAAAGATCTTTGACAGTAAGAACCAGTTTTACCAACTAGTACTGTATACCCATTAAATGGTTTGTGGAGGACAGATAGGGAGTCGCTCCATTTAAAATACTGGTAAACAGCTACATTCAGTTAAACTGGAATCCTACCTCAACATAGTTGGGAAAAGGCTACGCAAGATGATGGGGGTAGGTGAAGGCCTAAGGTTTTTTTGGTAACTGATTTCGCTAAAACAAGTCTTAGAGATGGTGTCTCGTGGGCTTTCCTAAGCCCCATATATAGGGTGGTAGTGATATCGCGCAACGCGTTACTTTTGATTCAGGTGAATTTTTTCATCAATTATTAAAAAAACCGGCCAAGTGCGAGTCGGACTCGCGCACCGAGGGTTCCGTACAAACCTGTAGGTTTAAAATTAAAAAAAAATATTTTTATTATATGATGTAACAAAAAATTTACGGTTTTCGCAATTTTTCCTTTATCTGTGCTATAAGACGTTACTTCGTACCAAATTTCAAAGTTCTAGATTGACTGGAAGTACCCTTTAGGTTTTAATTCCCTTGCGAGTTTCGAAAATTTGCTGAAATTTGCGGTATAAACGGCTATATCTTTTGATTGCGTTAGCTTAGAAGTTTGTTTTTTTCACAGCTCCTAGGGACAGTAGACTTGAGTATTAGATATAAATTTCAGCTTGATACCTTCACGCGTTCCTGAGAAAAAGGGTCTTGACAGACGGACGGACGGACAACAAAGTGATCCTATAAGGGTTCCGCTTTTTCCTTTTGAGGTGCGGAACCTTAAAAAAGGCTTTTCCAAACTTATTGACCATGTAGGTATTGCTTTTCCATTTTCTCTGAAACAGCTGATACTAACTTTATCGCGTAAATTTTGTCGGCAATTAATAAAAATAATAATTAGCAATGTATTTGGAATGCTCAGTCAGGCTTCAGTATGCCCGCCAATGTCTCTACAACCATATACGGTCATATACCTGAAAACTGCCATGTCATACCCAAATACACATCCTTAAATAAAAATAAGGAGAACCGGATTTAAGTTAGTAAGACTCCAATACAAAACGAATTTCCCACAAGTCGTTTATCTATGACTAATATAATAATACTACATTTGGCAGTTACCAAAAAAATATCTGAACTTTGGACTTGGTCGCAAAGTCCGCGAAGGTAAAGGAACTCGATTCGATGGCAATTTTTTTATGTTTGAGTTATTCAGAATCGGATTTAGAGCGTTCTTTTTGTGTGTCAATTCAGTGTGACATCACTTTAAATTGAATATGGTGACCTTCAGAGGACATATTAAATCAATCAATCAAATCATTTATTTGCAACAAATGTTGGTTAAATTAAAATACAGATGGAGTAGATAAAAGTGAGCCATGTACATTCTGCCTGGAAATTCGCACGCAAAAATTTATAAACAAAAATATCTATTTAGAAGCTATCCTATTAACTTATATCAAATAATTAAATAACAAATTAAATTACAAATTTTATCACAGTTTGAATTATTATAAAAATAAAAAATAAATTTTTTCTTTAGTAAAGTCATGGTCTAATGCACATTTTTTTATTTATTCAAGCCAATTTGGTAATCAAATGAAAGGGCTAAATTAGCATTCATAAACAGGTATTATATTGTTAGCAAATTTCAAAATTATTTAAATAAAATTTTGGTTCGTAAACGGAGACTCGTCCACTGAACACTCACGTTTTAAAAAGTATGAAATAAAAAAGGTCGCATACAACCACAGCCTTCGGATGAGAATATGCATCCTAAAGTTGAGGTCGTTTGCTACCTTAACAATACATTCCAACAGTAGCAAGCGATCATAAGCTTAAGGCCAAATATATATATATTTATTTTTTTTTCTTTTTATTAAAATATTTAATTAAATTTAATCCCCTACTAAATAAAACCCCTCAAATTAATTAATTTTTAATATATTTTCAATGTAAATGAAATACTTTGAATTCAAGCTCTAATTTGTTCTATATATATAATGTTTCTTTATTAAACAAGTTACAAGACTCAATTGTATTAGTAACAATATTTCTTACCCCTATGTTAGTATTCCTATTCTAATTACTTAACCTATAACCTTGAATAGGTATATGTGAATCACCGCCACACGTCTATCACCGAGGTGGACAGCTTGCAACAGTGACTCACATATAAATAATCGAGTCTGGCCGCCACACAGCGCAGAATAAGGTTGGGGCTGGCCCGCACACGGCGCACCAGGGAGGCGAATCGCTTTCTCATCGTTGTATAAAAACAGTCTACTCGAGCTTCAGCAAACATCCCTGAAGCACAACAGAAGCGGGGCAACCCCATCCATATCCTGAACGCATTATTGTATTGAACACGAAGGACGCTGTACGATTTCTGCACATAAGGCCCACATACTACACGTGTAAAATAGAATGTTGTATGCACGGAACAAGGTTAATTTAACACCCCGTGAGCAACGTGCAAATCTGCGAGCTATCATCTATATATAAATAACATCAGCCAGTGTTTTCGTAACACCAAGTTTTTACTATATGCGGATGACCTCAAGGTATATAGAGCCATACGACAAACAAATGATTGCCTTCTGCTGCAGCAAGATTTGGACCGACTATCCCGTTACTGCAAGGATAGTATATATATATACAATAAGCTGCAACTGAGTTTACCCAAATGCAACTTTTTAAATATTCCAAAAATGAAAAATAAAATACACTATACATATCTACACGTTGTGCAATGCCCCCCTACTTAAAGTGGACTTTATTCGTGATCTCGGTGTTACTCTAGATTCTAAGCTTTGCTTAGACCTACATATAGAAAATATTGTGAACAAGGCGTATCAACTATTCGGATTTGTTATGCGATCTACAGTCGATTTTAAAAAGCCTTCTTCCTATCTCTGCTTGTATAAATCTCTCGTACGCTCGCAACTGGAGTATGCCGTGTCCGTCTGGAGTCCATACTACAAAAAGTATATTCAAATGATCGACTGTGTTCAATACAAATTCTTGCGTACCATGCATTATAGATGCTATGGATATTATTTGCCATACCAAGATCTGCGTGCAAAGTTGAAGCTCACAACACTTGAAAATAGACGTAAGTACTTAGAAGCCATGACTTTATACAATATTGTTAGCAATAAATTTGACTGTATTGAATTGTCCAATATGTTATGTTATGTGGTTCCTAGGACAGTCCACAAGAGAAAGGTAAGAGCTGGTAGACTGTTCTCAGTGGGCACCTGCAAGTCCAACTCTGGCTTGCGTTCGCCTGTTCGCAGAATGGTCGATTCTTACAATAAGACTTTTGAACATATAGACATTTTTGCATGTAATCCCTATATCTTCAAAAGTCTTATACTTAAGGAACTTTTTTAATAATTAATAATTATATTTATGAAAATCATTTTACATGGTTGTTAATTTATAGTTAGTTTATATTAGTTAAAAAAAAATAAAGAAAGTTTAGTGTACTAAAAAAAAATGTATTTGTTACCCTAGCGATTATTATTTTCACTGTTATGTATTTTAGTTAATCTGTGAACAGCGTTGTGGGCTGCAATATTGTCTAGTTTTGTGTTTATCTTATATCTATGTTTTATATTGTAGCTGTTTGTTGTTCCTTTTGAATAAAATAAAAAATAAAATAAAATAAAAAAATCATATTTGCCCTAACCAACGACAGCGCCCTTTGCTCTCGCTCAATATCGTCATCATCCTTCATGCCAGCGGTCAAGACTTGTCCAAGGTATTTAAGCTTATATACCCGTGAGAGCGGATTTCCGCTCAAAGTGACTGGTGGTATAGTTTCTGGACACCGTCCGCCGCCGGCATCAAAGACCATGACCTCACTCACATTGTAGACCAAACCATGAAGCTTAGCATAATGTTCACAGATAGCCTCCTAAGGCCACAAACCGAGGCGCTCAGCAGAGCCATATCATCGGCGTAACTAATATTATTCACACACACCCCATTAATGTAACAGCCGGTTCGCTTTTTGCTGAGCTTCTCAATCAACTCATTGACGTATAGATTGAAGAGCGTAGGTGAGGTCAGCCCCCCCCTGCCTCACACCGCACTCCAATCCATACGGTTCCAACAAAGTCCCAGCACATCGAACCTGATTGATCTGGTCTCCATACCAGCATTTCAAAGTGCTTACTAGTTCACATGGAACTCCAGCTTTCTCATGCTTACTCCACAGAATGCTGTAGGAGACCAGGTCAAATGCTCTGGATAGATCAAGGAAGCACGCGCATACAGGTGTTTTTCGATCAGTGTCGTAATTGACAGCCCACTTTAGACACAGGATGGCACTCTCAGTGGACAGACCAGCTCTGAATCCGAACTGAGTGTCGTGCAGTTTAATGTGATTATTAAGTTGTCTATTAAGTAGGCTATCAAGTACTTTCGCAATCACCGTAGCCAGAGAAATAGGCCTATAGTTTTTCATATCAGAGATATCACCCGTTTTATTTCTAACTATAGGCACTGCAATAGTTTTAGTCATCAGACTAGGCAAATACTCATGACTCACACAAAAGTTAAAGAACTTTGCCAACACTCTTGGTAAATGAGGACCCGCATACTTGAGGTGCTCGATGCTCAGACCATCCTGACCTGGAGACTTTCCTCTACCCATGGCGGTGATGACACCCTTGATGCCCTTGGCTAAGTGGCAGACGACTACGGCTTTTAGATGAAAAGATTTTCTTGTTTCTTACTTTTTAGAGCGGCTTTTCGGTAGTCGGATTATATTAGATATAGCTATATACAGATATAGTACAGTGCACTGCAAATTGGCTTCTGAGAATCTATTTGACCTTGTGTGGATAGTTTCAATACAGTACGAAGCAAGCTTATAGAGTTTTTGTAACTATTGACGTGCGGCGTACTGTACATGTTTCTTTTTTAATTAGTAAATTCAAGAAACCCGTCGTGTCATCGTAGTAAATCGGAAGATTGTCAGCTAAACGCAAAGCTATAAGTTCCATTGACCTCAACCCTCACATCAAACTTGGATCACATAACCGAAACCATCAACGTTCTATAAATGAAAGTTAATCTATTGTCTATAATCTTAATTAACACTTTTAATTGTTGTATCGTACGTGTAGATCATTAACCTTGACCTTCAGGTTGCTGCTACGTGCGTGGACACATTGCGGGATCTTCGACGAGTGCGCTTGCACAACTAAAGGCTCGTACAGACAGGCGCGACATGTCGCGCGACCTGTCGCGGAGGCGATTCTGTGATATATCGCGACGCAACACCTTTCACACTGGCGCGACCACTCGTGCGCGAATCGCACGCGATTCGCGCGCGACGTCCTTGTAGCGGCGCGACAGCTTTTAGTACATTTGTATGGCGTTGCCGAGTCGCGTGCGAATCGCGGGCGATTCGCGCGCGACGTCCTTGTAGTGGCGCGACAGATTTTAGTACATTTTGTATGTCGCGCTACTCGACGCGGCGCGACCGTCTCGCGGCGCGACTGGTCGCCCTTGTGTGAAGTATCGCGCGCGTTTTCATAGAAATTGTTCTACGGATATAAATCGCCGATTCGCGCGCGACCGTCGCGTCGCGCTAGTCTGAACGAGCCTTAAGGCGACATTCACACGTCTATACTTTAATAACATTATAAAGTGGTAATCTCAGTAACTACTGATCCGAATTGAAAAATTATTTTTGTATTGGGTAGCTTAATTACTGAGGAAGGCTATAGATTATATAACATCAAGCTACGATCAAAAGGAGCGGAGCAGCAACGAAAAAACAAAAATTGCACTCCGGGAGTGCCGGCAGAAGTGAAAACTTGATTATTAACGTTGAGCATGTTTGATATTTTGGAATGGTTAGGGAATAATTTGTTGTTCAATTTCCATATTTTAAGCACTTTATATTCACGAATTTTACGAATACACAACAATGTGATCACTACACGGACGGTCGAGCCATCAGCTGTCACCATCCATGGATGCGCGTGGCACGCTGTAACATAGACGAACATTCGCGCAAGCGCCCTGCGCCGCCTAAACGAAACAGTAGGCCCAGGCATACATTTTCGCCGCGCCGTAGAGAGGGGATAGCTGTCTACTCTCCATCCGTCCTACGCTTTTTCGATCAGGTCACGTGTCCTGACGCGAGTTTAAGATTTTATACCCATTACAGAAAAAGTGCTCAACGCCGCTAAAGAAGTTTTCACTTCAAAAATTGAATGATTAGTTTGAGCGCCATCTATAATCGAGTTGCTGTCTTAGAAAAAGTTATTTGTTACAATTATTTAATTCATAAGTAATATTTATTTTATGGCTTATGCTATATTACGATTTTATTTTTTTAGAATTAGACGCACTTTTAATGACATATATTTTACTGTAAACTCTTCGTGTTTAGTAGTTTATATTAGCGTCATCTATGATTCCATAACCATACTAACCAAGGCTAGCCAAGTGATTCGTATTCGTTTTAATAGATGGCGCTTTTCCAAATTAAAACCATCCGTCCTACGCTTTTTCGATCAGGTCACGTGTCCTGACGCGAGTTTAAGATTTTATACCCATTACAGAAAAAGTGCTCAACGCCGCTAAAGAAGTTTTCACTTCAAAAATGGACGAAAACTGGCAGGCAATTCGATGCGACAGGAAGGGTCAGGGGAGCAAAATTTGATGCTGACGAAGTCGCGGGCAGAAACTAGTTTGAAATAAAATCACGGCGGGGTATTTTGTCGCGCTGGATTTTCAACTCTCAGTATTAAGTTGAAGGTTGAAAATTCAACAGAGTACATCTCAAAAATTTTACACGCTTTTGCTGTTTGATTTTCAGGTATCGGCGCTAAGCAGTGTATGAGAAAATCTTGCTGCGATGTCAATGGTACGTAGTTAAGCAAAAAGGATCCAATCCACAACTTGGTCAAAAATGAGTTAAGTGCACCAAACTGATTCAAATTATACTTACTACGGGTTAATGAGCAGTGGTGGCCCAGTGGTAATGGCCACGACTTACTAGGTCGTAAGTTCGAACCCAAGTAGGCGCTATACTTTGTGTAAATTATGTCATCACCACTGCTCTCATAACGATGAAGGAAAACATCGTGAGGAAACCGGCATGTCTTAGAACTAAAAATTCGAAGACATGTGACATCTACAATCCCGCACTGGGCCCGCGTGGTGGATTATGGCCCACCCCTTCTCACCGAGAGGAGGCCTGTGTCCCAGCAGTGGGAACATTTATAGGCTGCTGATGATGATGATGATGATGGGTTAGTGAAAACGATCTACCTAAAAATAGCTTTATTTCTCATAAAGTTTAGAACCAATGGTATGGCACTTCTTATTTTTTTTTCAGGATTAACAAATCAAATTTCTGGTTCTTAACTAGTATTTCTAAGAGAATATGTTAATATACCTTTACTCATGAAAACAAAGGTGTTAATATTCCACTGACAAAACAAAAAAAAAAGAAAATGAAAAAATACATTTTTAATTTCAAACGTCAATTTCTCAAAAGTAACTGGGTGTGGCTTGGATCCTTTTCGCTTAACTACGTCCAATTAATTCAATGAGCTGTTGGAATGGAAGAGGTTCGATTTCGATCCAGCTCGTCCCTTGCTGCCCTTAACCAGCGATGCCCTAAACCGAGGTCCGTACCCCACAGGGGGCCCTTAGCGAGTAGTCGCTCTAGTCTTAAGTTTTTTAAGCCCTGGCTGGAGGCCTTTATTATGTAGCCACAGGCAAGTCCGGTTAAGCAGCCGACAACCTCATAGGTTGACCAGCCAGATGGCAAAAAAAAATAATGAAAGAGGAGAGGTAGTTCGTAAAAAATATGTACTTTCCGCGAAATATTACAAAAATAGCTGATTCATTACGGTCATTGCCCATGGCCCACCGATTGATGAACAAAAAGTAGTATTTCTATGGGTCCTACTTATTAGTACAAGTACGAGTCAGCATGATTGCGCACAGTTAGTGCGAATCGGAATATATTATAATTAGTTAGATAGTATATATTCGGGTAAAATGCTCTCGGCTCTGCTGGAATTATGAAGAGCCGACCCGAGTATGATAAAGAAGAACCAATGCGCGAAAATATTTCGCCGCGATATAATCCCGCTCGTGGGTACATGGGCTTAATAAGATGACACAATTCACGAATCTTGTAAACTTTTATGAAATTAGGAGCATCAAGAGTGTACCTACAATAAAAACTGCAGGACTTGGGTGTGTACTAAAATATTATGAACAGTTAAATACATTTTTTTGAAGTGAAAACTTCTTTAGCGGCGTTGAGCACTTTTTCTGTAATGGGTATAAAATCTTAAACTCGCGTCAGGACACGTGACCTGATCGAAAAAGCGTAGGACGGATGGTTTTAATTTGGAAAAGCGCCATCTATTAAAACGAATACGAATCACTTGGCTAGCCTTGGTTAGTATGGTTATGGAATCATAGATGACGCTAATATAAACTACTAAACACGAAGAGTTTACAGTAAAATATATGTCATTAAAAGTGTGTCTAATTCTAAAAAAATAAAATCGTAATATAGCATAAGCCATAAAATAAATATTACTTATGAATTAAATAATTGTAACAAATAACTTTTTCTAAGACAGCAACTCGATTATAGATGGCGCTCAAACTAATCATTCAATTTTTGAAGTGAAAACTTCTTTAGCGGCGTTGAGCACTTTTTCTGTAATGGGTATAAAATCTTAAACTCGCGTCAGGACACGTGACCTGATCGAATAAGCGTAGGACGGATGGAGAGTAGACAGCTATCCCCTCTCTACGGCGCGGCGAAAATGTATGCCTGGGCCTACTGTTTCGTTTAGGCGGCGCAGGGCGCTTGCGCGAATGTTCGTCTATGTTACAGCGTGCCACGCGCATCCATGGATGGTGACAGCTGATGGCTCGACCGTCTGTGTAGTGATCACATTGTTGTGTATTCGTAAAATTCGTGAATATAAAGTGCTTAAAATATGGAAATTGAACAACAAATTATTCCCTAACCATTCCAAAATATCAAACATGCTCAACGTTAATAATCAAGTTTTCACTTCTGCCGGCACTCCCGGAGTGCAATTTTTTTTTTTTTCTGGATGGGAATTCATCAAATGACTTCTCCCGCTCTGGGCGGAGCGGGAGGGCGTGTCAGACTTTTACTGACTAAAACCCACCCGTGTTCCTTCAGTTGCCCATGTGCCAGGGTCACGGTATCTCTTTCGAACAATCTCGCGACCCTGGCAGGACAGTTAAATACATGGAATTGAATAACTTCATTAGTAATTTTTTTTTTTTTTAACTGCCGTTGTTAACAGATTCATGTTCTATAGGTATTTTGAAATTGCGCATAAAATTGCGTTTTCCATTCAATTGTTTAACCAGGAAAATTAAAGGAACAAATAAACCACAAAAACAAAATAAGTACCGGTACTTCAAATAACATGTTATTTACCAATCAACAAAAACAATCATAATAATAACCTCTATTATGTATGACGGTCATTGGTACAGTCACGGATATCGAGGGATATGCCTTGGGGGCGTGGCACGTGCCGCCTCGATACTATCAATTGATAGCAATGATATTATAAAGATACGCCATATTCATACTGATCGGCGATCAAAAATCGTTCCGTTTTACAAATGTACTTACCTACAGATGTATAATAATTGTCAACAACGACTGCGATAGATAATACGGAACGTATGATACAGAAAGAGATAGCTATCTGTAGTGTGTTGCGCTTGAAATACATTAGTGAATCATAGATTATGCGGATTTGCCACAGAAGAGACATTGAATATAACTGGGAATACTACACTGATAATGATGTATTAAATCACACAAAAACACAATTGTTATCGATTTACTCACAAATTGTAAATAATTTTGAGGTCTGCAGACCGGATTTTCGATATGTACCTACTCAGTAAGTATATGATATTGTACTTCTTTTTGTAGGAATCCAGTCATGTTGACTTCTTTCCCCTTGAACTATGCTGACCCATTTACTTTTTGTGTAATCATCATTCTGAAATCTGACAAATAATAAAAGATAATAAGAAAATAAATATTTGACATACATACATTTTAATTTTACTAATAAAATATTTAATAACCCGTTATCACTAGTCAAATTCTCAATTATAAAACATTGAAAGCTACAACTTATTATGATCATCATAATATTATTGTTAGAAAGACGCGCACTAACTAACAACAAAACTCACGTTGCGCATTCAAGCGGCTAACGATTGATATGAATTGTGTCTACGAGTTCGCTTCTGGGTAATTTAATCTATGACCATCTATGACGCATGCTATTTGACCTTGTCGCGCTGCAGTTGCTATCATATTCTCTATCCTTTTCCAACCACCATGTTAATAAATCGAAATTTCTAAATGTGAAATATAACCGTGTAATAATACAAATATTCATTATTTTACTATACTTACCTATGATATGAAATTCCTTCACTCTTACTTATTTTGGAACCATAGTTTTTACACTTTGTTACAACACAACTTGGCATTTTCGATATAATACTTTACGCCACGGACACGCTTTGCTTCGCTCGCTGCTATTAACCGACTAAATCAAATGACGCCAATTGGGGTCATTTATCGGCAACAATTTTCGCACGCTAGTGCCCCATCTACGTATTTTTGTATATAATATCATTGATTGATAGTATGTTCGAACGGCGGCTGTACGCTTCATTCAGTCGCTTTGCAACTGCGTACAGTGCACTATTGATGCGTAAAAAACCAAAATGCCGAGTTGTGCAGTAATTATTTGTAAAAATAGACCAAATACCATCAACCTGAAGACAAATGGCGTGTCCTACCACCGGTAAATAAACAATTAAGTCACTGTTTTATATTTTAAATCAATTTTTAAATGATTTATTAACTTACGTGCGGAGCGACACGAACTAACCCGAACTAGCCCGAATCTTCCCGAACGAAACGAACGTATTCGACTTAGAGAGGTGCAATCGTTTGCGTGCGGCTGATTTTATCGATATGCGTATTATTGCAGTTGAATATTTTTTTACAGAACTCAATGGATATCCTCGTATTACTTGTATAGTAAAACAGTTAAATTACTTATTAATTTAATGTTGTTTGAACCAAATTAAAACATTATAATTGCAATACAGTTATTCGTGAAGTGTGTGTTACTTAAAGTAATATTATGCCTAAAGATTTTCACAAATTAACAGTTTTTAATTTATTGTACAATATGATAAGTAATATGATAAATAAATATTATATTTCATCCAATTATTTATATTTGGTAAAAAAATAACAATAATTTGTTTTCGATATACAAAAATTTTCAATTTTTTTTACAAATTTGCTATTTGCTGGTTTCGTAAGGTGGCCCACCTTACGAAACCACCAAATAGCAAATTAAAAACTATTAATAATATTGCGCAATATTATTGACCGAATAAGATTAATATTGAAGATCATCATCATCAGCCTATATTGTTCCCACTGCTGGGACACAGGCCTCCTCTCGGTGAGAGGAAGTGGGCCATGATCCACCACGAGGGCCCAGTGCGGGCTGGCAGATGTCACATGTCTTCGAATTTTTGGTTCTAAGACATGCCGGTTTCCTCACGATGTTTTCCTTCACCGTTATTGAGAGCAGTGGTAATGAAATTATTTACACAAATTAAAGCGCCTGCCTGAGTTCGAACCCACGATCAACAACTTGTAAGTTGAGGTTGATACCACTGGGCCACCACTGCTCTGAAAAATAATAATAAATATTGAAGATTACGATGGTAAAATATTGTTGAAAATAAAAATATACTTTTCGCAACATTATTGTATTGATCACTAAATCGCAAGCCCATCTTAGTCACTCATGAGGCCAACCATCTAAGGTTCGAAATTTAAATTAGAAAATTCGCGGTCCGTCGCTATTTTGTCAAATCTTTGTCTATAATACTGAGGGTTTCACATTTTATTTTATTTCTATACAAATGTGTTAAAAATGTCGTATAACTTGCGTGAACATTGTATTATTACGCTCTCGGCTCCAATCCGGCCTCAGACGTGGTAACAAACTTAGCTCACATAGGTATAACATAACGTATTATAATAAAATATTCTTAGTAATAATAAAAAAAAATTAAGATTAAGTAATATATTATTTATTTATACAGCATGATATGTAACAGAGAGCGTTCCTTTAACCGATAATACAAAATTTTAAAAACATGTTCCCATTTTATTTTAGTAAAAGTAAACTATATTTTGATACATATATAAAAAAATATTTAAATAAAATTAAACGAAGTTATTATAACACAATAATGTGCTAAAATTAAATATCGATAAAAATAATCGACCATCGCTTTCGACTCCCTAATTGCTTGCGTGTGCATTGGATGTTCGCAAATAGCAAGTGTTTACAAGTGAATGCCCCGCCCCTTCTATGTTTATTTTTTATTTTTTTTGCTTACAGGTTTTAGTAGTTAAAATATGTGATTGAAGCCTCCTTTTAGGCAAGATATGCCTGTGTTAGGAGACTCCGCTCTTCCACAATAAGTTGTATTAGTAATCCGGCAACTAGTGTAAATAAACTTAATCTAAATAATATGTATGTGTGCTATTAGAAATTGATTTAGTGTGGCTGCTTTCTTTTTGGTGTGCGTGTTTTAATTTTAAGTGTGTGTCGTCAGTACACTATTTGTTAATGTTGTAATTTTTTGGGTGGGTAAGCGGCGACACTAGGATTCCTTACTATTCGGCAATGAAGGCATATCTCTGGATATCTATGGGTACAGTGAACTCTTTAATATCATTTTTCTGTAATTGTGTATGACGTGTCTATGCATTACCTATGTTTGTGAATTTTTAAAGCGTTAGATAAAGCTATAGCGTCGTCTACATACCGTATAGATGACAATTTATATCGAGTCGGCCCAGATTTTTTTTAAATTTTATTTAATGGAATTTTAATTAATTTATTTAGTGCATCTCCAACAGAGGCAACATAATTAAGTACATGCATGTTTTATAGAACAGGGACAAGAACAAGTGTGCGCTTCCAATTATTAGGGACCATATCATTCCTGTAGCGTATGGTTGTAGTTCCAGCTATTTCGACTGCAACCTAGAGTAAATCCGTGAGTTTAAGCAAAGTAAATCCTTATAAAATATTTAAATTTAGCTACATCTGCAACCTTGGAATGGTGATTGATCCAACCCTACCCTTTTCCCAACTATATTAGAGTCGGTATTCAATATAACTGGCTGCAGCTGAATATCAGTATTTTACATGTAGCAATTGCCTATCTAACCTCTACAACCCAGTTACTGTTTAAATTCAAATTCAAATTCATTTTTTCATTTCAGGTAAATAACACCCATTGCCACACATAAATTAATAGAATTTTTTGCACATAAAATCACACAATTAAATTAAATTAAACCGAATAAAATCAAATAATGTCAAATCAAATAAAATCAATTAAAATTAAATTACATCAAATTAAATTAAATCAAAATAAATAATATCATTTAAAACTGTATATTAAAATCTTCTCTCCGGCAATGGTACAGCAACATGTCTGCTGGAACAATGCCGGAGGAATGGCCAGTCCAGTCTTCCCGCAATCATCGCCGGTACCGCATTGGGGCTAACCCGCACCCTGTGCACCAAGAACGCGGCGCGCTTGCGCATGGTCGCG
The DNA here is from genome assembly GCA_947507805.1 of Aporophyla nigra. Lineage (NCBI taxonomy): Eukaryota > Metazoa > Arthropoda > Insecta > Lepidoptera > Noctuidae > Aporophyla > Aporophyla nigra. The sequence goes on from OX382295.1 coordinate 25,225,482, forward strand.
TGAAAGCAGTCGGTGCGCGCCTCTGCGAACAAACCCGAGGCACTGCAGTATCGGGGTAACCCCATCACCGCCCTGAATGCGTTATTGTACTGAACACGGATGGCGCCGTAACTTCTATTAGAGTAGTGAGCCCACAGACTGTATGAGTACAGCGATGTACAATACGCTCTAAAGAGCGTTGCCTTAACTCCACTAGAGCACCGAGCAAATCTGCGGGCGATCATGTTCGCTCTAATAGACAACGCCCTCCGCTCCCGTTCCATGTCTGAATGATCTTTGAGGTCGACAGTCAAAACATGCCCAAAAGAACCCCATTAAGTATAACTGGAGGTATGCTTCCCGGGCATCTTGCACTGGCGGTCTCGAAGATCATACACTGGCTCTTCTTTACATTATACAGCAAACCGTGACCGCAAGCATATTCCTCGCACATCTGTAACAGCTTCCTCAAGCCGCAGACCGAAGCGCTCATCAGCACCATGTCGTCAGCATAACTTAGATTATTGACGCATGTACCGTCAATGTGACAGCCGACATGCTGACTGCTGAGCGCCACAATCAGACTGTTAATATACAAGTTAAACAGGGTGGGAGATGTTAAGCCACCCTTTCTGACCCCGCATTCAAGCTGATACGCCTCCGACATTGCTCCTGCCCACCTAACACTATTTTTTTTTTTTTAAGTGTCCCGCTGACATATTCAGAGACCTTAAATATCTTGAATATTGAAATTAATTTGCATTTACTTTTTAATTCTCTGATGTTACATGTTTTTTTTTTTTTTTTTACTTTTTTTAGTTTAATTCTGCGTTTCTTTTAAATCTACATTTTATTTTCTTTGCTTTCTTAAAGTTTCTATTAGTTAGTTTATGCTTTGTCTTTATATAAATGTACATATTAAAATCATAATATTAATTTTCTTTGTTCCTTTTTACGACTCTTTTTGTTATAGCTACACAGTATTCCAAGAAAATGTTCCTTAGTTTTTCCTTTTGTATTAATGTCTCTATAATATTTTTGTCTCAAGCATCATTTCTGTATTCAGTCGTTCCGCTCCGAACACCGGACATTCTGTCAAAATGTGTGGGATTGATTCCAGTGCTTCCGGCTCACAGATGCACGATGGGCTCTCCTTACGCTAGAAGCGATGGAGGTATTCGGAAAACCCACCGTGCCCCGTCAAGATCTGTGTTACCACTCCTACTGGTTTTATCTTTTTGATAACCCTGAAGGCATCAATACCTAACACTATTAGACTGGTGCGCATACCAGTACTGGAACATGCTAATGAGATCCGGCGGTAAACCTGTGCTCCTCAGCATAAGCAAACCGTCAAACACTTTAGCAGTTACAGTGGCAAGAGAAATAGGCCTGTTGTTACTCTTATCAGTAAGGTCACCAGTTTTATTCTTCACTACAAGCACTACCACTGTTTTCATAAAATCGGCTGGCAGGTAGGAATGGCTCACACAAAGCGAGTAAAACAAAGCCAAGACCCTAGTAAAGTGTGGTCCAGCGTGCTGTAGGTGCTCAATGCTGAGCCCATCATGACCCGGGGACTTACCTCTTGAGATAAGCCTTATGGCTTTAGTGACGTCCTTCGCAAGGAAAGCAGTTCTCACCTCCCAACCGTTTACGTCAGCATTAAGCACCTCCGTCGCCGAACCCAAAGGAGACTTCACAGAAAAATTATTCTTAAAAAGATTCGCAATCTCAGTCGGGTCATTCACGCCATCGATGCCCCCAGGAAGGCCTAGGGCGTAAGTTTTCTTTTTTGGTGCCCTTCCAGAAACCGCGAAAATCCCCCTTGCAATGTTTCACAGCTAGAGCGTCCATTTTTATTTGGTCCTGATGATTTTGGCACCATTTTAATCGAGACTGGAATACTCTTCTGCTATCGCTCATTTCTTTGTATAAAAATCCTGACTTAGGCTTACCACATAACACCCAATCGAGGAACTTAGATTTGGCCACCCTGTGAGCCTCGCTGACATGTTTATTCCACCCGGCTATACGCGGGCCACCCCCGCCATTCCACCCCTAATATAACACCCCTTGTTAAGTTTCAGACTTTTGAGTTTCCAACTATCCGTAACGACTACCTAATATCTATGGAGCTTGATTCATTGTTCAAAAACAGTTTCCAAGTGGTAAAGTAAGTGCTACAGGGGCAATCGATACATCGTTGAGTATATGTTTACCTAACGATCTACCTATCGCCCGATAGATATAAAAAATTCATTCAATTAGTTATGATAACTAAAGGTGGTTTGCCGTGAGAAGTTGCAAAACTCGTTGGACTTCCAAATAGTCTCATTGTAATATTTATGCGCGAAAAGAATGATCGGTCCTTTCATGGTCAATGTTGCGTAAATGCGTCGGCTTTGATTAAACGTGCGATTTGCTTATTTAGAACTAGCTTTTGCCCGCGACTTCACCTGCAAGAGGACTTACTACCGCGGTTAATGTATTAAGAATAGGAAATTACCCGCGACTAACAAAAAAGCTTTTCGTTCGTTTTTTTTTTTCGTGATGTTCAATTTTTTTTCTAAAATGAAAGTAGCCTAAGTTACTCCGTGTTACATCAGCTATCTGCCAGTGAAAGTACCGTCAAAATCGTCAAACAGACAGACAGACAAAAATTTAAAAAAAATGTTGTTTTGGTATACGTACCGTATATACATCCATATACACTTAGTAAAAAGCGGTTATTTTAATATTAAAAACAGACACTCCAATTTTGTTTATTTGTATGTATGTATAGATAACAGTAATCATCATCATTATTTCAGCTGAAAGATGTCAACTACTGAACATTAGCCTCCCCCAATTTGGGGGGTTTGCCATAATCGCCACGCTTGGCAGGCGGGTTGGTGATCGCAGTATGGTGGTAAAATGCATAGAGAACGCTGCTGCCCATTCTTTTGTAAGTTCCTTAGTCGCCTCTTACGATACCTACTGGCAGGAATAGGATGGTGCTATTGTTTAAGTCCAGCACCACACGGGACGAATAACAGTAATAACTAGAGTGAATTCATTCAAAAATAAAACAAGAAGAAACATTCAAAACCATTATAACGACACACATGATAGAAAATTCGAGAATTTTCTTTTCCGCATCTTTTCCGTGGAAATATCCTTTCGCGCAAGTGTCGTTCGCGCAAATATCGTCCGTTTGCGAAAAAGTGCAGTCGCGCAAAAGTCCATTTACAGAAATGTCTTGTCGCGCAGGGGTCCCGTCACGCAAAATATCCGTTCGCCCAAAAGCCTTCATGTCTTTTTGCGCAAGAAGATTCGCGAATCACACAGTTTCATATGTATTTAGTAAAAAATCGTTATTTTGATTTTACAAACAACCAATTGAATTTTTTAAATATTTCTGTAAAAGTAAACATTCGAAAAAGCACGACTCGCCTGTAAAGTTTAACGTATTAATTTATTCACCATTTATAAAAGAAACAATTTTTCTCTTCAATTATTATCAAAGCGAAACCTAACCTTCTTTCTCTTCAATATCAACCTCACGATTATTCACAACCCAAATTATATCTTATTCATTTTAAACATTCAATCAACGCACAACCCTTTTATATCTCAACAATACATAGACAAACATTTCTCTCTTTCGCAAGCAGAACTGCCATAACCGTAGACAAAGACATACAGCGTGTGTTACCAATGATGCCATGATTTATGGTGTAAAAATGGTGACTGTAAACATAGCAAGGACAAGCCTTTCACTTGACAAAGTAATGCTAAGTTATGGCGCAGATAATAATATAACTTGAAGATTGTGGTGGGTTGTTTATTGATCTAGTGGTTGCAAGAGCTACTGCTGGGCAAAGTGTAATTGAGTGTTTTATATATCTGAAATTTCTTAGTAGCCTGGATTCTGGATATTTGCGCCCGGTGGTTGGCAATCGGCTCGCCCCCTATTATATGAGACTTACTTAAAAATGGCGGAAAGTCGATGTTATCTAGGGACACTCCTGCTCAACCTTTTGGAGAAACACCTCGTGATGTTATGTTATATTATTGTCTATCAATGTTTAACTTCTACTATTGTTTATAGTTCGAGTTCTTGATTGCTTTATCAACTTTATTTATTTATTAATAACCATAATTAATACGTATTTACAGTTGGCTCCACGCATACAAGTCATTGGTCAATACTAGTTAGTACACATAATGTATTAGTAATTATTTAATATAGTATTATTTTATTTTAACTTTTATCTTTTGTTTATATTTTTAATTTTCTTGCATCCTTAAACTGTTATGTAAACTTTATAGCTTCATAAAATTCGCACTCCAGCGCCACAAGACACAAAGACGTTTGGTCTGTGGCTCACCGAATATGGCATATTGTATTGTTTTTATTTTTATGTCCTTTATTTAACTGAAATACTTACAAATTACTGTTATTATTCTGGAACCCACCAGATTTATGTGAGAAGCAACCAGGAAGATTTAAAAAAAAAAACTGTTTTCTATATGATAGCCACATTCAAGAGTAAGGCTATAGGCTAAACATTACAAATCTAACATCACGCTATAACCATTAGGGGCCGATCAAAAAGGAAAAGAGTCAGAAAGAACGCTAAGAAAACGACGTAATAGCGCGGTCAGGTGATGTGATGCGATGGGGTGGGTCGGAAGAAAAAACAGAAGGAACACACGGAAGTCGTGGGCAGAAGTACATGGATAAAATAGCAGAGGTGACTTGCACATTCAATAATGGGTCCCCAGGAGCAGTCGCTAGAACATACTCGACGTAGCGACAAGGGGTCAACATGTCCTAACAGAGGTGCTTGCCGAGTTGAGAGATACTCTTGATCAATTCCCACATTATGTGTGTAACGCAACAACACAGGAACACAGGATAGGAAGCAACGTATTTCATGCAGTGAAACTTTGACAAAATAAAGAAAACAATATAGTACAAAGGGTTATCATTGACCAGTAATTGAAGGTAATTGTAAATAAGTAGCAATACCAGTTGCAGAGTCTGTGCTTATTCTTAGGCAGTTAAAAGCTGTGGTTAGACGAGCAATTATAAGCAGGCGGTCATTCATACTTGACACACTAAACGATGTTGCTACAGGGTTTAGACAAAGCCTTCAAACTATTCATTTTGTGGCCTGACATGATTCTGTTGTGGTTTTAAAGGATGACTTCATTTTAAATACAAAATTGCTTGTACCAGCTGAAGAAACAACGTTTTGTCTTGCAAAGGAAACTGCACTGACTGTTATGAGTCAAAATTGTGAAGGTTTTTGGGTCAGCAATGAACATACATGGCATAGACAACGATGCCAAACTATTGCCATGGATTCAGATGCATGATTCTGAACTTAACAAAAAAAAAAAATGGCTGTTCCCATTCATTTTGATGGCGTATGTACCTTTTGCACTTTTCTATGAAACAGCTGATTTATATTTGATAACCTACAGTAAATTTCTACGCTAAGGGTCTAGTCATGATTATGAAGTGAACAAATTACGCCCGGTCACCGATACGCATCAATACTCTCTTCGACTTCTGCTATTCATCTTCTCAATATAAACATTTTTTAGCACTTGCAAATTTATTTTATAGATCCTAAATTGGAGCATAATTCAATAAGGACTTTTGTATCACCACTGTTCCAATAAATCTGAGACATAATATTAGTATAAGATAAAGATAAAAATAATTTGATTTTGCAAATATGGGTAACAGTAAATGATGACAAAATATATATAAGTACAGCCATACTTCAGCATGTAGGCATGCAAAAGACTTAAAACATTGATCTTATAGCTAAATAATTAAAAACAAATTCAAAAACTAAACTAAATTAAATATTACACTAACTTAAAAATACTTTTCAACTAGGAAGCCCTTAATATTATAATATCCTTTAGCCACTAAAAAGTTTCGGAGGCTCTTCTTAAATAATGAAAGAGGAAGCTCGTTCCATGTCTTAGGCAATTTGTTATAAATAACAGGCGCCATGCAGAAGACACTTTTGCGCATAAGTGCTGTCTTGGCTGTTTCCAGACATAGCACGCTATTGTCACGTCTATTGCGGGGTACGACATCTGATAGACGTCTAAAACGACTTGGATTTGTCTTAACAAACACAGCTACTTCGAATATGTACAGACATGGCAATGTTAATATTTTGTAATTTTTATAGTACCTACGGTTCACAACTATCAGTAGGTTGAAGTTTAAACATCGCCCGAATGCATCTTTTTTGCACCTTGAAGGCAGTCTAAGACTGTTATATGTTGAAAGTTTTTTTCTTTTAATACACGTGTTCTTTTGTGGTTGGCATACAAGAGATATACCTACCTACTAATTACAAACTATGGAGAAAAATTGTCATTATACTTAATTTATGATTCGGCTAGATTACTCTATCAAGACATATATCGTTAATCATATTAATTAAGCGACAGCGTGTGATATTGTATTGGTTTCACGCTACTCATAAACTTAAGTGGCAGTGGCAGGGTACGTTGCTCACTGATCATAAGTGGCCGAAGGGGCCAAAAGACAGCGTACTGGAAGGATTAGTGTTAGAAGGGCTCTTACAAGGTAGACCAATGAAAGAAAAAAAGAAAGACAGAAAATTGCGTTTATTGGCATTATATCATATTAAAATAAAACCTTAAAACTAATAAAAATAAAGTGAAAAAGCAATGATAATAATGCCAAAAGGGCTTTAGCTCAGCATAATGTCAGATGACAACACAAGGTGTGCCACCTGACGCTGATTTTCAGCTGCAACCCACGAGTACCATACGCTAGAATAATAAATACATAGGAAAGTATGTGTCCGTAATAATAAATTAAGAAAGTTCAAAAAATATAATATTGTGGCATACATGAGTGTGAATGTGTGTTGTCTTGAGATAAATGAACATTAAAATACAAATAGCTGCATATTACCAACATTAAAATAAGAAATTTATTTATAAATATAAAGTACCTAGCTATATGGTAAAAACTGACGGTGTTCTTCTTAACTAGGGAACGGATTTACATGCATTTTTTTTTAAATTTTCTAGTGTGAATGGCCTGGTGAAGGCTGCAGAAATCGCTGCGAAAGCACAGAACCGAACGAAGTGGAAAACGGTGTGAGGAAACGGCATATCCTAGAACCAAAAATTCCAAGACAAGTGACATCTACCAACCCGCACTGGGCCCGCGTGGTGGATTAAGGCCCACTCTCTCTCACCGCAAGAAGACCTGTGTCACAGCAGTGGAAACAATATAGACTGATTATAATGATTAACCAATCTAACACCTTTTGTCTATAAAGGAAAACTTACCCACATTAGCTACTTGAATAGAGGGAGCAGTCATCAAAACATTTACGGCAAACATGGTTTGAGTAGTCTGTACTAAGCAATTGACTATCAAATTACAACTTATCGAGATTATTATTGTAACATTGGTTTAAGCATTGAAACTGTCGAAACACCATCACCTTCACGAAATGTCAATTAACGTGTGATGGTGAACTACAAGTACCTACTTTATACAAAAGACTAGCTTCTGCCCGTGGCTTCACCCGCGTGGTTGGCGAACGTTGCTACACAAAAACATGCTACCGGGACAGAAAGTCTATGGTATCCTATTTAATCTAATATATAAAATTCTCATGTCGCAGTGTTTGTTACCAAACTCCTCCGAAACGGCTGCAGGCTGGACCGATTTTTATGAAATTTTGTGTGGATATGGAGTAGGTCTGAGAATCGGCCAACATCTATTTTTCATACCCTAAATGATAAATATATAAAATTCTCGTGTCGCAGTGTTTGTTACCAAACTTCTCCAAAACGGCTGGACCGATTTTTATGAAATTTTGTGTGGATATCGAATAGGTCTGAGAATCGGCTAACATCTATTTTTCATACCCCTACATGATAAGGGTGACCCACCCCTAAATATTATTTTTTAATTTTTTTGACAATTTTTTTTAGTTTTATTTTATTATGTTTTGGCATTGAAAAATACATTAAACTCTAAATTTTCACTCTTTTTACACGCTTTATATTAGCTTCACTTGTATGTTTGTATATTTGTATGTTTGTTTGTAACCGACTCCTTATAGTGCGATTTTGACCCATTTTAAACGACCAGATTTCATTCAAACTTTGCACACCTGTCAAGGACTGATGACAATGCAATAATTTCATAAATTTGTGCCATTATCCTTGCCAGGGTTACCAGGACAGCAAAAAAACTGTCACAAACTACGCTGACATACGTCTCTAAATTCGAAATACCCTAAAAAATAGAAAATAAATAATAGTTTAAAAAAACTAAAAAACACGCTTCCATGGAAAACCAAACTAAAAAGTACAAAATAATGGAAAAAAAGCGTGGGGTGCCTGATATCAATAAAAAAATACCTTAAAAGCACCCCACGCTTTTTTTCCATTATTTTGTACTTTTTAGTTTGGTTTTCCATGGAAGCGTGTTTTTTAGTTTTTTTAAACTATTATTTATTCACTGGGCAAAACAACGTTTGCCGGGTCAGCTAGTAATAAATAAATATAACAGCCATCTGACAACGTAAGTCCCGTCAAAATAGGTTTATCCTTTATGGCGATGCAGAAACAAAGCGACAGCCAATAATTTAAAAAAAATATTGTAAGTACCGCAAAAATAAGCATCATACTAGTAACATGTATGTTGTATATATATACTAAATAATGTAGTATGGTATATATCTTTAAACAGTAAAAAGCTGTTATTTTGACGTTACAAAAATACACCTCAAATTTATTTATTTTTTAGATTTACAGATATAAACCTTCATAATTATCATGTTATTAAAGTACGAATAGCCTGAAGCGTAGTTTAAGTGATAATAGCCATGGCAAGCTTGTGTACAAACGATTATGAACTCAAAGCGATCGTAGTGACTCTAATAGTAGTGCGTCAGGCACTACTATTAGAGTCACTACGATCGTTATTAATCCCCACGATATTAGGTATGCATAATAATTAGCACAGTTAGAGCACAACGAGCCCTTTCACCATAGAGCCCTTCTCATTGACAATTAACTAATAACAATGAATGGTATTTTATTATATTACAAGGTAGGTTAATTTATGGTAAGTCGTTTTCCTGAAAAATAAAATTAATCTAAAATAGAAATTAACTAAATCACTGCATCTTGGTGCATCACGTAGCGCCATCTGTGTTATAAGTCGTAACTTACTGTGTTAAGCTCTCTCTTTTGTGCGTAAATAACAACTCAGTCACAGTAATGTTAATAAGTGCCAGTAACTGGATTGAGTACATAGTACGCTCAATATCGTGGAGATGGCGTTGAAATATATTTTAACGATTGTGAAATACGCAGTGAGACAGGGTAGGTAGTATCATAAGTTGTATCATCGCATTCATCACCTCTTATGTTGAGCAAACATTTTAGATAATACCATCATAACCAGTCTGTATTGTTCCCACTGCTGGGACACAGGCCTCCTCTCGGTGAGAGGGAGTGGGCCGTAATCTACCACGCGGGCCCAGTGCGGGTTGGTAGATGTCACATATCTTCGAATTGTTGGTTCTAGGTCATGCCGGTTACTTCACGATATTTTCCTTCACCGTATTGAGAGCAGTGGTGATAAAATGATTAACTCAAGGTAATGCGCCTGCCTGGGTTCGAACCTATGACCTCTCGTAAGTAGGGGCCAATTCTACTGGACAACCACCTGGCACACTTTGATTAAACATCATAAAGTTTGCTAAAGAGTCTATTATGTATGTAATAAAAAAAAACATTTTGAACAAGGTATCTACTCATTTCGTTTTTCTTTGTCCTCTTCAGACGCTGTTAGTATTTATTTTATTTGCATATATTTAATATTCATCATCATTATTTCAGCCGTAAGACGGCCAATGCTGGATAAAGGCCTCCCCAAATTCGGGGGACTTTGCCATAATCGCCACGCTAGGCAGGCGGGTTGGCGATCTCAGTATGGTGTTAAAATGCATAGAGATCGCTACTGCTCCGTCTCTACTTGTTCCCTTAGTCGCCTTTTACGAGGGACACGCGAAGAAACGGGGTGATGCTATTCCACACCACACGGACTTGCTTATTATTATACTTACCTACTACTTTCAGTCATTTCATTATATAAATTAAATTTTTGAATATAAACCAAAAAGAAACGATTAAACATTTAAAAAAAACTGATTTTATTATTTATTTAGAGTTCTCGCTAATAAGTTCGTCTTCTTTGCTAATAAGTTCGTCAACCATAAACAAAACAAATCAACAAATACCTGTCTGTTACGATGAATAACTTCACGAACTCGTCCGAGCAACTTATATCCGAAATAACAGAAACAGTTAATTTGTAAATTTCAACTAACTAGGAAAGTGTTGGAGTGCTAACTTTGTGGTGAAAGTTTTTATTCGCGAAACAACCCACGCCGTAGCCCATTAGACGAACGAAATTAACTTAGAGTGGAAACATAGGGGATTTAAAGGCGAATGTTACCGCGATTTTACAAAAATCGCTTACCCCGTCGTAGGTACTGGCTGAAAAACAGCCCTTTAACATTGTTCAAGCTGCTAAGCAATTAAAACGGACAGAAGTTTGTTTTTAACATAATCAGAGGGGCAATTCTAGTAATTTATGAACGTTATCAGTCTGATCTTAGTCTTTATCTGTCAAAAAATACCTCGAGTTTCCATACATTTTTGACAAGTTTTTGACGTTTGATTGTCGCCAAGATGAGCTGCGACTCAATTCCTCATGATAGTAACGGTTTATGTTGTGAAGTTGTGTTTTTACCTGATGCTAAGAAGGGTTATGTTTTACCTATTTATAATTTAAAGCAGTAGAGTGGTAGTACCTAATACAAGCAATGCTTTGCTTAAAAGGTACTTCCTATAATTATATTGTTGTTAACATAAGTTGTAGAAATAAAGTTTTTTTTTTTCTATTTATTTTGTTATTAGATAACTATTTTAAAATGGCGAGGTAAATAATGATTGCGTGATAATCTTAACGTTCTGTCAACATTTGAACGTCCTGCCGGGGTCGCGTGATTGTTCGAAAGAGATACCGTGACCCTGGCACATGGGCAACTGAAGGAACACGGGTGGGTTTTAGTCAGTAAAAGTCTGACACGCCCTCTCGCTCCGCCCAGAGCGGGAGAAGTTATTCGATGATTTCCCATCCAAAAAAAAAAAAAAAAACATTTGGACGTTATCTATTTCTTTCTTAATTTTTCATTAAATTCGTAAATTTAATTAGCATAGTCCGTGGTCTGTATTTGCAACTAGACATAAGTGTTTTAAAAATTATAGTAAGTTAGTAATGTACCTACCTAAGTGTAGGTACTCATGAGGTACATACTACATAAGCACCGTTTTCTGGAAGAAATTTTAAAACACATGTCGTCTCTAAGTTATTTGAAACAGATACATCAGCTAGTTAACTGCTAGTGTGTACCAAATAATAATAACAAATAGTAAAGTAGAAGACTCACTACTCTGAAACACTGTTCCTTATTTTTGGGCAAAACTCCAACCTTATTACGATTCCGGTGTGTTTCCACAACTTCGACCGAAAACTGTGAAAACAGTTCTCGAAATAAAGTCCCTGACACACCGCCACGCTTTGCATAAACAGCCTCTTTATCAAAACTCCGAAATTTATTTCACTAAAATAATGCAGCAAATATTAATTCTGGTAATTTGTTTTAATAAATTTGCAATTTACAGCGCAATATTGCCCATCCCTGGCTATAAGTCGGCTTTGTAACGCAAATATAAATTGCGCCTACGATAAAATGATTAGCAATTAGTTTTGACCGTGCTACTGTTATTTTTCAGCAGGCGCGTAAAGGTTTTATGGGTTTTGGTAAGTTTATAACAATTTATGTATCTAATTGTAAGTGGTTTTAAAAGGGTCATAGATTATAAGTAGTGAAATGTAAATTAAACTTTTTAATACTTAATTCTATGTGAGGTTTCACTATATTATTAAAATGATTTATAGAAGTTAGAAATGACAAACTCATCAGACTTATCTTCGAGGCGCGCGATTCGTTTATATAGGCTATTATAAAAAAAAAAACAAGTTAATTATGTAGATAAATTAATTTAAGCAGAGTAAACTGTAACATAAATCATTTTCTTTCAATCTCAGCAATCTTCAAAACGCTGCGCAGACAATAAAAAAAAATCAATTCAACACCATAAAACATAAGAACAGAAATACGAAATTACTAAGTTGAATAATGGAATCCTCTTATAAATGATGTTCTGAACAAGAAGCGAACAAATGGGTCGTCAGTGCAGAGGTCCCCGCGGCTTTATTAATCAGTTATAGAAGCACCCGACAGTTTGTTAGTCAGGAGATAAAAATCTTCGCTTTATTTGATAGAAATTGAATTTGGTCGATTTGATTCGTTGAGAAAAAGTGACAGCTCGGAGCAATCAGCTTTTTTGGGGAATAAAAATGTAACTGTTCAACGTTTCGGCCACTACGTTGTCCGCTTGGACTTCGGATTTTCTATACAAACTACAACTTTCACTTTACAATCCACTTCATAGATACCACCGATACTCAACCCTTTAGTGGGTGACTCATTACGTAAATCGGTTCAGCGGGCCATAGATCGGAACATTTCCAAATTTGTAATATTACCGTGAATTATAAGTTCATGGTATCTGATACGTTTAATTGATATTTACGAAGACGGCAGGGGTCTGTTTAAAGTTGAATCTATTGCACAATTAACTCATAATGACTAGCCATTTATGTTGTAAGTCCTTAAAACTAGGATAAAGTAAGATTATTCCGCATCTAAACTTATTCGTCGTATTCGTAACTTCTTAACCTATTTAAGCACGCTGAAAACTTTAATACAGCATATAAAAAATACTATTACGTCATCCCTCTGCCAACAATACTCATTTTTACAACAAAGAATTCGGACGATAATTCGCGCTAAAAGTATTATAACAATATACTCTCAAGATGATATTCTTCACGGTGCATAACTGCTATATAACGCGCTTACGATTTATGTAAACAACTTTTATGCCCACTACATAACGCCAAGCGTTCCCTGATGCAAACTTATGATAAGAAAAAACAAGTAATGTTCAGCAAAGTTTTTAAACTGTCGAAGTTTAGCTGTTTGGGATGATTTCTGGTGTTTTATTTGAGTTAAAGACTGTAATGGGCCTTTACATTGCTGAATAAAGTAAGCCACATAATTGATGAAGTAGCAACAGTCTACGGATATTGACGGTTTAAGTTTCAAATGAATTATTTTCGTAATTCCCAAGACTGACAGAGGATCTTATTGAAAATTAACAGATCAGGCCTCAGGGTCGGCCCCTGTGGGATCATGGATCAATCGTGATTAAGACTGACAATAAATAAAAGTAAAAAAACAGATACTGTTTAAAATATACTTCGGGTTTTCAATTTTTCGTTTTTATTAGGCATCGGTTTCTTTTCGATCGAATCGACGATTGCGAATCATGGATACCAAAAGCCAAAACGTTTTATTTACCCCGCATAAAGAGAAAAACAATATATTAGCAAATGTTTGTGTGCTAAAAGAAATCTTGATTATTGAGCCAAACACGGACCGAGATGACGTCTTGTAAGGTGGAGATGAATTATTTGATTAGGTAACCCTGAATTACCTAACCTGTTTAATTTTTATTTATTTTTGATGTAGGGGTGGACTAGTTCTCATGGATGTCCTATGCCTTGGGGTGGGCAGACGGGTCTGTCAGTCTCTTACTGACTAAAACCACCCCGATGTTCCCTCCCACAACTACGTCGTGGATCACGGAAACAAATGCGGCTTCAGCGATCCCTGGCTGGTTCCGGCCCGCCTCTGTAGGCCACCTCATTTCAGAGAGTTGAGGTATTAAACTCCCTCCCCCCCCCAATCTTAAAAAGGCGCGCGTGGAACTCTACGCGCCTCTAAATTGGGTCCTAAGGAATAGGGGGCGACGGATGTCCTCAAATCCGTCGCCTCTGGACCCATTTAGTGGGGCTGGAAGAGAGCGTAACATGCAACTGGACTTTATAGAGATGTATGTAAGAAACATATATGTTGTGCCGACCCGAAATAGTAAATTGGGATGAAAACAGGAGAATTATGAAGATTGTTTTTGAAAGTATAAAATCCACATTATCACATTATTATATTTATATGTATGTGTAGCCAGTACACATACATAAAAACGAATGCCAACAATGTTACTAACCCAGTCATCTGAAATTTGTACCAAAGTCCTTCTCCCACCATAAATCTCTAACTATCCGGCCTGCAGTATTTAATAAACACGGGTAGTTCCAACCGTTTGATAGAGGAAGTTCGGTGGTACCGCAAGAAGTCATATAGAACTAAATTAATGCAATAGCCCCGTACTAACACAAAGCGGGCTAAAGTGGCTGGAAGCTATGTAAGGCAAAATTAATGAAGTGCAAGACCTGGTTTTAAGTATAATCTATGAGCTACCGCTGGTGCAGTTTAGTATTGTCGTCGTGTATGTGGAGTAGATTTTGTTGTAATTGTTACTGTACTTTTTTGGAATAGCAAATCTCTTAATAACATTTATTTTCGTAAAAAATCAAAAGTAATAAACGTTGAATGCTGATTTGTCTTAATTACAGTTTTCTTTTCTTCAATGAGGTACTGACATATCGCCGGGTTAGTGCAAATACCAACTAACCCAGGGAATTGTAGTTTTGAGTTAATGCGTTTTGAAAGTTAGTGTTTCCTAATTATGTATTTAACAGAAGATTTGTTCTAGTCATTAAACATGTGTTGATTACCTGTTTAATTAGGTTTATAATAATGTATATTTCAGGCATAAAAACCAATTATAATTTACAAAAAAGGCAAGTTTTTCTTACAGACCCCCTCATTTAGTTGGTTTTAGCTGTGTATTGACAGAATTACCATAACTCATGAAATAAAGAATAACAGTAGGTACGGGTGAGCTCAAAATTATTTATTTAATTGTGAATTGGTGTCATTCAGTCATTGGTATTTATAGGCCTTTCTGTTTTTGAGAAAAAAGGGAAAAACCATAAAACTAGTTGCTTTTACCTCTCAAGTGATATGAAAAATAATACAAAAGTAACATTTAGTAGTTTAAAATCAATTAAAAACACATAATTACAGCTATTTTAGAGGAAAATAACGGTTAGATAGGTTACGATCAATGTTACGATAATGAAACAACAATTACGGTAGGAGAGCATGCCATTAATATTTTTATTAGACAGTGTACACATTTAAAAAAAAACTATGAAAAAAGCAATAAAGTCTCTAAATATTTCATCCTAATCTTCATCCGAAGAGTCAGAAATTGAAGGCTCTGGTATGCGATCGATTTGTGAACTATCTGTCTTTAAACCAACAAACCAGCCATGATATTCTTCAGGGATGATTTTTTTTTCACAAGAGTTTAAGAAGATCTTTTTTTTTTAGCCACCGTGATTGGCAATGTTGTTTTGTATAATTGCGTCAATTTACCAGGCAGACTTGGACCAGGAATACATGTTGGAGGTGGTGGTGGCTGCATTGATGTACCATCATTTTTTTTTCGTCTGGTTTCATAGCGATGTTGCGCTGATGGCAAGCTACTTACCACCTGCACGTGAACTTCAGTGAGATCTATGACGAAAAAGTTAGACGTCATGTCGTAATTATAAAAAAAAATCTTTTCCCCTTTTATATATTTCATCCTTTTTACTTTTAGCCAAGAAACCACGTTCCCTTGAGTATTTTTTCTTTTGTTTATTTTTATGTTTGCTGCTAGCTCTTTTAAATCGTAAAATTATATATTTTTTATTTTATTTTGATTTTTTGGGTTTTATTAATTTCCAGGTCCTAGTAAAAATTTCATCAACTAGGTTTTTGACAATTTTGTTTGACTGATTTTCGAAAACACGGCCAAAAATATCCATGAGTAGTATTGTAGCTGTAGTCGACGCCTCGTTTAAATCCTGATCCAAGTCCGGAATTGGCGGTATATTTTCATTGTTAGTAAAATCAGCTATGGGTCCGATCAAATGATCCAGAGTTATTAAATCTTCTAAATAATTTACTCTCAAACTCGAATTTTTAATTATGTCTGAAAAAATTTCATCATTTCCCTCTGCAAGAACTTCATCCGCAACTCCGTCATTTTCTGAAAATAGAAAACAAGCCTTTGAGATTAAAATATAATTTATCAACTAGGTACCAGTAACAAAAAGTATAAAATAAAGCGAAATGAGGCGTCGACCACAGATACAATACTAATTATGGAAATGACCACCACCACCTCCAACATCTATTCCTGGTCCAAGTCTGCCTGGTAAATTGAAGGAAAACTTTGTATTTTATTTTAAAACCTATAAAACCATGGTACAGGGTACAAAGCATGCGAAAAATACCTATCAACACATTACCCTACTTTTAGGTATTCGGGTAAATCGTTAAAATAATGTATCATGCATAACCAGAGATAATTATACAATATGATAGGTACTAACCTTTTCCTTGCAAATTCTGACTAATATTATGTTCTGTCTTATTATCATCAATTTCATTTGTTGACTTATCTGTAAACAAAAAAAACACATTGTAATCTCTCTACACAATTTATGTACTGAAATAATATCCCAGTAGTTGTCATGTATAATACCTTTCTACATATTTTATTAAACATGCTCATATCTATTTGTTCCAAGGCAGTTGCACAACTTTCATTCTCGAAAATATCGTAAGCTTGAGACAAATATTCATCATCACTTTCATCAAAACCTTGTTCCTGACCTGAAAAAATTACAAGAATATGTAATATAAATTTAGTACAAACAGGCTGAAAATATGATGATGATTAGTATACTTAACTACTTTTGTGGTAAAATAATTAACTATAGGTAAGTACTCAAGTACAAAATAAATGTAATGTTCAGAATGGATGAGCATAATTCATTTGCCAAGTTAAGAGAGGAATGTTGAATGTTGAGTAGGTAGTAAGTATAAGTACTGTCAGTAAGTAAATTAGGTACCCAGTTGTTTCAATTTTCTTAGTTATAATCGAAAGCACGAAAATGAATAAAAAATAATGACATAGAAAACACAAGATTACAGAAAAAGTACCTAAAATCTTTAATTTATCCGTTACTAGCTATTGCCTTCGACCAAACAATTGGAATGTACGTACAAATATTTTCTTAACACCAACTTAACCTATAAAAAAAAACAACCGACTTCCTTAAAAAAAAACACTACAAAGTCAAAAATAACTTTAATTTCGGAATTCGGTGTCTTAGGATCTGTATTTAAGGTTTTTGCTTTATTTTTGACTTTGTAGTGTTTTTTTTAAGGAAGTCGGTTGTTTTTTTTTTTTGTAAAAAGTTTTTATTTTTAACTTTTTAGTTATGGTAGATACCCCGCACTAATCTTATCGCGTTATTAGTTCATTTGTCCCGCAAATACTTAATGCAAATTTGAGACTTACATGGTTTTCACATAGACCCCATTGTTTGAATGGAACCAAATTAAAATGGGACCAATAGAGAAGCACCAGCTTTAAAATAAAATAAAAAATCATCGAAGTCGGTTGACGTAGTCAAAAGTTATGAGCTAACAAACATAAAAAAAATACAGACGAATTGATAACCTCCTCCTTTTTTGAAGTCGGTTAAAAAGCAACGAAATCAGTCATATACTTACTTGTAGGGTTTATAGCATTGTTGTTTGATACGGGAGGTGGTTCTTTAGTAGAAAAATTCATTTGAATGAAGAAATAATCACTGGACGCACAAATAATTTAAAAGAAACCCGGGAAATCAAAACCACGTGCTGCTAAAAGCGCGAGCGCAATGCAACTAACACACATACGAGACTTAAAAACCACTTACCAATAGCAACTACGCCCGGATAGTTGCTTTTACCTCTAGATTTTTTACTTGTCAAATGACTAAATTATAAATGGTAAAAGCTATTAAAATTATATATTCGTTATTACTTTACATTAAAATAAAAAGTAATGTGCAGTAATCGATAGGTAGAAAAAGTTATCTTCGTAAACTTTTTTCTAGCAGTAGATAAATAATTTTATTTTTGGATTTGTCTAGTTCAATTTTCCATTTTGTAGGGTAAGTTTATTTTAATCGTCAAATTTTTGTATACTGTAGGCGAGTTATGTCTCTGATAAAATGTATTACACCCAGATATTATATTTTGGTCCTGAAATTATGTATTTTTTGGGTACTAACTTATAATAGTCGCCTTTTTGCCTAAAAGTTGAAGAAAAGTGTTTAAGTTAGATGGTTTTACATCTCACTTACTTCGAAACTAGCAGGCATATCGTTTAGTTTGTTTTACCAGTAGAAAGAGAATTATTTTTCGAGTATAATAGCATTTTTAACGTATTTTACCAAAAATCATGGGTTAGTTGGTATTTGCACTAACCCGGCGATATTAGGGCACATCTTTTGAGGATCGATTTCCCAAAACCATATTATTTCCAATGTAACATAACTATCCGTACTATACCGTGTGGTGCCGGACGTAAAGAATAACACCACCCCATTTCTTCCTGTGGGTGTCGTAAAAGGCGACTAAGGGACTTACTAGAGGATGTACAGCAGCGATCTCTATGCATTTTATCACCATACTGCGATCGCCAACCCGCCTGCCAAGCGTGGCGATTATGGCAAAGCCCCCCCAAATTGGGGGAGGCCTAAGTCCAGCAGTGGACGTCTTACGGCTGAAATATAATAGAAGAATAGAATAGAATAGAATACCATTTATTTGCCACAGTTCGTAAAACACAAAAAACGTAACATGAAAAAAAAATAAGTTTAAAAAAAAAACAACAAGTGTGTGTCTCACGGCTGCGCCAAAAAGGTTGACATAACACAAACATAACTATACACTACCACAAAAATAACACTTTTTGAAGATTTGTAAATTTGGTCGTTGTCCAGAATCCTGTGACTGCTCAGCCTTCCTCAGCAATTATATCAAGCGTAACATCATTTAAATAATCAAGGGTAATAATACCACTCCAAGAACAATAAAAATCTCACATCCACATCTAGTCTTCATTATACCGACCACAGCTGCCTGAAACTGACATTTTGACGGCAGCTAATAATGTCACAGTTTCCAAGCCCCAGTTATCGAGGTATGTAGCGGCTAACTAAGTTCTATATTATTTTGAAAATATATTTGGAAAAGTATTAAGAATTTTTCAAGACTCTATAGAACATAATGTTTAATAAGATAAAATAAATTCTTTATCGGCATAAAAGTGTGTACAAATAAAGTGAAGCTCTGACTCCTGCGCTAGGTAAAACACCTGTGTTACAGGAGGCAGTGTCTTCTCCCAATCAGTAGGTTCGGGATTTTATGCACTATATACATTGTATAAAATGCAATAAATAAAATGTATTGTGACTAAGCTTAATCCCCTGTTTACCAAACAATATATTGATTTCGAATTTTGAACGTTTTTTATTACGAGAATTGACCTTCTGATGGTCAATTCTCGTAATAAAAATGTTCAAAATTTATTCGCTGTCTCAACTCAGCAACAACCAAATGTCAAAAACTAGTCAAAAATTAATGGAAACTCAAGGTATTTTTGACAGATTGAGACTGAGATCAAACTGCGAACGTTCTAAAAATTACGAGATTTTCTTCTCTGATTAAAACCACTAAGCCACTTTTAGAATTAAAACGTAGTTCTTTTTCGAAACTGATAACTTAGACCGGTGCTTATTTGTCATTTTTGGAATTAGAACTCTACACAAATCGAAGTAAAATTTGGATATGTAAAAACTGGTTGAGAGCTTTCGGCTAGAACGAAAAATTTGATCGCATTTTCTAATAAGATGGCTAAAGTTTACACCGATGATTTCCTTTATTTTGGAAATTGGACTCGTGACGACTTTGCTCCAAGTAACTTAGTAACCTCATTATAAGGAAATAGTTGGCTTTGAAAATACTTACAAAATCTTAGAGTAAATACCACTGAACTTTTATCGTAACCAACACTTTTAGTATTGAAAGGTGATATATTATTAGTTGCACGTCATATTTGACAAGGGTCAAAACGGCAGCTTCCATTATGGTATCCGATACCATAGTATGTTTTCACATTTTAAGATTCTATATTTTTTGACAAATAACGATGCTCTTTCACAAACGCAACAAGATGGAACTTACAAGGAAAATAATGTCAGATCGGGGATTTTTATGAAAGTGCATGTCATGTATCATTATAAACGACATTGTACCGCTCTTGTTAAGATTTTCCTCAATGTTATTAAGAAAAAGAAAACATAAAGAAATCGTAGAAAAGGGTGCAATGATCCACGCGTTAAGAGTTAACAGTTGGGTAGTTGTCAAATTACTTTTACATTGCTATTTTGGCCAATCACAGTGATAACATGATAATTGGCTGAAGACTTGACTGGCCTGTTAGTCTAGTGGTTAGTAACCCTGACTGCTAAGACTGAGGTCGTGGATTCGATTCCCACTAAGGACAAATCTTTGTGCGATAAGTTCGATTATTTGTACTGTGTTTGAGTGTAATTTATTCATAATAAGTATGTATTTAGAAATATATAAGTATATCTATCAGCTATTTGGTTGACATAGTACAGGCTCTGTCTAGTTTGGGATCAGATAACGGGGTGTTGGTTGTCCTAAGATATTAAGATATTACTTACCCTCAAAGTAATAAATACGGAATAAAGTTATACTTACCAGGAATAACAAAGGAATTACCATACATTTTCATAAGTTTAAACTTGTAATAACTTTACTCGATGTTTATTAGTAAGAGGGTAACTAATATAAGCTTAATGACGTCTTTACTTATAGTGAGGACGTCATTAAGCTTAAAAAAACACTGTTCAGATTGCAAATCGGATAAAAATTGTAGTCTAAACAATTTTTTACTGGTCAATAGTTTGACTGAAAATGGGGTTTGTGGCTTAGTAATGACAGTCGCATATGTCGATCCGTCAGGTTAAGCTACACTTGCTGCGGTTAGTCCATAGATAGGTGACCCTCTTTACAGACCAAGCTACTTAGTGCCTCAGAAAGCACATTAAGCTGTTGGTCTTGGCTATTTTTCGCGGATTTTAATCGTCAGAAGCCTGAAAGTCTATTTTTTTAGGGTTCCGCACCTCAAAAGGAAAAAGCGGAACCCTTATAGGATCACTTTGTTGTCCGTCCGTCCGTCCGTCCGTCCGTCCGTCTGTCAAGACCCTTTTTCTCAAGAACGCGTGGAGGTATCATGCTGAAATTTATATTAAATACTCAAGTCTACTGTCCCTTGGTGCTGTGATAAAATCAACCTTCTAAACTAACGCAATCAAAAGATATAGCCGTTTATGCCGCAAATTTCCGCAAATTTTCGAAACTCGCAAGGGAATCAAAACCTAAAGGGTACTTCCAGTCGATCTAGAATTTTGAAATTTGGTACGAAGTAACGTCTTATAGCACAGATAAAGGAAAAATTGCGAAAACCGTAAATTTTTAGTTACATCATATAATAAAAATATTTTTAATAATTTTAAACTTACTATCCCTTTCCTCATGAACGCTTAGAGGTATTAAACACTACAGGTTTGTACGGAACCCTCGGTGCGCGAGTCCGACTCGCACTTGGCCGGTTTTTTTTGGATGGGAAATCATCAAATGACTTCTCCCGCTCTGAGTGGAGCGGAAGGGCATGTCAGACTGACTAAAACCCACCCGTGTTCCTTCAGTTGCCCATATGCCAGGGCCATGGTAACTCTTTCGAACGAATCTCGCGACCCTGGCAGGAGCCTGAAAGTCTGACAACCGTAGTCTTACCAAGGGGTGTCGTTGAATGTGATATACTGTTATTCAGCTGCATCGGTTAGACTGAAAGCATCCCAACATCTTTGGGAAAACGCTAGGCAGAGGATAAATTTGACCGAACATGATCATGGTATTGCCTTTATCCCAATTTATTTGGAGTCAGTGGAACATGTCTTTTTCTTCTGTAGACACCGGCGAGCCGTTGTTCAGTGGCGCCAACGAGGAGCCGTTGCTCATTGGCACCAAGGTCGGTCAGATGACCAAAATCGTCGAGGTTCTCGGCATGTCGTCTAATCATTTGTTAGACCAGGTGAGACTATTTTACCATCCTTCTTTTCTGCAACTCACTCTAAACGCCTACTATACCAACAAACAAGAAAGTTTCATAAAAATCTATACTAAGTATATTTATCTTTTATCTTTACTAAGTATATGTCTTAGGACAACCAACACTACGTTATCTGATCCCAAACTAGGCAGAGCCTGTACTATGGTAATCAGACAACTGATAAACATACTTATATATTTTTAAATACATACATATTATAGATAAATTACACCCAGACACAGAACAAATGATTGTGCTCATCACACAAAGATTTGTCCTGGGTGGGAATCGAACCCACGACCTCAGTCTTTGCAGTCAGGGTCACTAACCACTAGACTAACAGGTCAGTCGATACTGCCTCATGCAAAATCCTGCGTTGCGCAAGCAGAGATTACCGCGCAAGTAGCATATATACCTAATGTACAACGTTCCAACATCAATCATTGGGCTGTTGCCCATCAGACATGATACCCGTCGGGAGATCGGGAGATCCCCCCCTTTTCTAAGGAGGTTGAGTGAACTTTACACCCGTTTTTTTTATGGGAAATCGTCAAATGACGTCTCCCGCTCTAGGGTGCAGTAGAAGGGCGTGTCAGACTTTTACTGACTAAAACCCACCCGTGTTGTTTCAGTTGCCCATATGCCAAGGCCGCGGTAACTCTTGCGAACAGATCTCACAATCCTTTTTGTTTGGATGGAAAATCATCAAATGACTTCTCCCGCTCTGGGCGGAGCGGGAGGGCGTGTCAGACTTTTACTGACTAAAACTCACCCGTGTTCTTTCAGTTGCCCATGTGCCAGGGCCACGGTTACTATTTCGAACAGATCTCGCAACCCTGGCAGGAACTATACACCCTGTTCCTCATACCTCCACATTTCCATACTTCTTAGTTGTCATTTCAGAAGTCGCTCCCTTTCTAGACGTATCACAGGTTTACTGAACAAATAAGTGAAGAAATCTCCGTTACTATATTACGTTTCCACCAAGTGCGACCAATATAAAAATGTAAAGGGGATGAAGGTAAAAATTATACTGTTGGACTTGTAGAACCAGATGCTCCTGATGTCACTTTAACTCTAGTTTTTTATTTTATATCTGACTGTTTCGTGTTATTAGACAAGTTTTTGAAGTTTCATTATGTTTTATTAAGATGGGTGAAGGAAGGTGGATCAAGAAGTTGGGGGAGAAGACAATTCTGATTAAAAAGATGTTTAGAGTACTGAGAGAGGGATTTATGAAATTATTGTTAAGATTTTTCCTAATTCTGTCATATTTTCTTTTTTATGTGCATGTAGTGAAATTAAATTAATTTGTTTTGTCATGTTTAGATTTCAATACCCATCACGTCTGTGGAGATTCACTAGCTTATTTAATTTGACTATGTATTCAAACTGTGCCTTTATTTTGTGTGATTAGTTTTAAACAGTCATAATTAAGGAAATAAATCTAAATCTTCCCTTAAAGAAAAAAAATAATGACCAAAGGGTTGAACATTGGTCAAGGTTTGGTCTAGACTTTGTATATTTGGTTTTTATGTCTGTAACTACCTACGAAAACTATGAAGTTCGTTTGTATAGCCCAAATTACTAAACCAATTTCAATATATTTGGCATTTTTTATTTGTCTTGTACCAAACTTCGTCTAGACATCTACCTACATAATTTTTTATACAACCAAGGCAACCGACATAGCCCAAAGAATTGCCAAACTTAAGGCCCTCTTGTAGTTGAAGACGTTTCGGCGAACACTGGCCGGTCGTTGCGAGCTCTTGAGCTGCTAGATTTTGTGTATAATTGTTTCGTGGAGACAAAATGATAAGGAAATTATAAAATATTTTCTCAACATACCCTAAAAAACAATAAAACCTATCTTTTGGTATGAGTTTTACATGGTTTAATGATGGAATCTCTTCAAGGTACACGTTTTAAATGGCGATTTAGTGTCAACTTTATGATCATTTTTTATCGAGCCAATTGTTTTAATTCACGTTTCTATCTTCACACAGCGCTTAACAGTATGTTCAATTTTCTTAAATAATATTTTTTTTACGGAAACTAGCCATTTTGCTAGATTTACAGAGGTTTAAAAAAGTTAAAAAGAACTGCAACCTCGCCTTAAGTGGCAGTGGGCAGGGCACATTGCTCGCAGAACAGATGGCCGATGGGGCCGGAAGGTTTTGTAGTGACGACCGCGTACTGGAAGACGTAGGGTTGGAATGCCTCCCCACAAGATGTGAAAACATGCACTTACATGTTTTGCCCAATTAACTTACTGGGTAATTACAGTGATGAAAATCACAATACAAAAATCAGAATTATAATTAAATTAAGTAAATGAATAATAATATACTGAAATTAATGAAATTAAATAATTGTAGTGATAAAAAAAATGGTAACAAAAATACATATAGCACAGGTCATAAATGATAGATTTAAAAAAAAAATATACCAGCATTTGCCAGCGGCTTCGCCCGCGTTGATGTCGAAATTTATCCTACGGGAAAGTGCTACCGAGACAAAAGGTAGCCTATGTCCTTTCCTAAGGTCTAGTCTATCTCTGTACTAAATCTCATTTAAATCGGTTCAGTGGTTGAGGTTTGAAAGCGTAACAGACAGGTAGAGTTACTTTCGCATTTATAATATTATAAAGTAAGGATTTTGTTAACGTCAACGAGACTTTTTGATGAAAACCTTTGCCTAATCTTTAATACGATTAAATTCATCACCAACATGGCAACACGACCCAATGAATATAGCATGTTTACATTTACAATAATCGTGAATAATTAATTAATTACAATTTGACTTGTAAAACATGTATTATGAATAATGTATAATCACCTCAGCGCGTAACGAATTTAACATTATTTGCTTGTAGTTATGTGGAAAGGTAGGAATATTGACTTTCATTTAGTTTAAATGTACAGACAACAACAGCACATCAAGGTACCCGAAACTGTCAAATTCTCCCAATCAACCTTAAATCTAACGCATTAGCGATAAAGTTAAAAATCTATTTAAAAAAATTGACAGATTGCAGTAGCTCGATGTGCTGGCGTCTGTACCTAGTTCATTTTGATTATGTTCTGTGGTGATTTATTTATCACTACTGACAGACGTTGTCCTGTTCGGCCCAATTCCAATAAAAATCAGTGGGCAGCATTGGTATCGGTCCTGACTCACGAAGTTGTGAGTTCGAACCCAGGTAGGCACTTTAGTGTGTGTATTTTTATTACCACTGCTCTCAAAATGCTCATGCAATAGGTACATCGGAAGGAACCTAGAACGTCTTAGAACCAAAAATTGGGAGATATTATGTGACATCCACCCACACGCACTTTTTTGGGCGTGATGTCTCGTAGCTCTTACCTATGAGATATTCGGCTGCTTAACCGGACTTGCCTGTGGCTACCTTAACAAATTCAGGCTTCCAGCCAGGGCATAAAAAGTTAAAACGAGAGCGACTACTCGCTAAAGGCACCCCCTATGGGTTATGGACCTCTGCGTAGGACATCGCTGGTAGAGGGCAGCAAATGACGGGCTGGATCGGATTGATTATTATTTAGGGACGAATTTATAGCTAAAAATGTAGCGGCGCGGCCTGGATCCAGCAAGGGTCGGGGGGCACAATGATTCGGACGCCTCGGCGCGGTGGGCCTCGGCGGCAAGGATGGAAGGACGGCGGTCTGTGACGGTACGTCTTGAGAGTGCTAGTGAGTTTACTAGTGTCCTAGAGAAGGGGTATAGCGGGAATGGTTAGGGTATGCCTCGGTTGGCGAATTCTGCTAATAATGCGGGCGGCTGCCGCGAACAGGGGATTGGGGTGCTACACAGCAAAGTCGAAGAAACGCTTGGAAAGGCGTTTCATAAACTGTTGGATACTGGGTCATTTTTAGCTCTAGATGGAACTTCTGTCCATTTTATCTACTTCCACCTAATATATATTTAGTATTTATCCAAGCACCTACCCAAAAGCAAAGTATATAACAAGGTTAAACAAAAACTTTCAAATCCGTCCGTACGAAATAATATATTGAATTTAAAACTTGGACGCTAATTCGAAACTAAGTTACTGGACCCATAATTTTGTTTACGGATTTCAAAACCTACCTAAAATTTAGTTATTTAGTTGTTTAAAATCTGAATAGAATTGGATAAAGTGGATTGAGACTTATCCGTACCTGATAGTGGATGGGGACAAAGAGATCAGCGGCTTTGTT
This sequence comes from Aporophyla nigra, assembly GCA_947507805.1. Classification (NCBI taxonomy): domain Eukaryota; kingdom Metazoa; phylum Arthropoda; class Insecta; order Lepidoptera; family Noctuidae; genus Aporophyla; species Aporophyla nigra. The sequence goes on from OX382295.1 coordinate 25,251,893, forward strand.
CTATTTCGGTTTTTTAACCGGCAAGATCAAAGGAGAGTTATTTTATTTTTTTTCACTCTTTTTATGTTATGCTTGTATATAGTTTTACTTTTATTTGTAGGTATACAGGCATGGCTAGCTGACATAATTATGGCGAGTGATTTAATTGAATATTGTGTGTGTTCCATAATGTTAATAATTTTGCATAGGTACCTATATAAAATCAAGTTTATCTAACTAAACAGACAGCTGTGCTGATAGGGTTTTTGTTGCGTCACTTCTTCTTCCCAGCTAATGCACTAGGAACTGGTCAAGGGCAGGTGTATTCGGAGACTGTTTTATGTATTTTTGACATTTGTAAAGTGCTGATTCTTCACCTAAATTGAAATAAATGACTTTTAACCCAGGTTTACAGATATTTTTGAAAAATTTGACTTTTTTGTAATTTTCGAAAATCAAAAAATGTCTCCAAAAATTCTGAAAAAATTGGAGTGTTTTTTAACTAATTTTAAGACATTTTTGTTCCTAGAATTTTTTTTCTAAAGTTTATAGTTTTTAAAAACGATAGAGTATGATTTTTATAAAAAAAATTCTTTCTCGCCACCATTTTGAAACGAATCAATGAAATTTTCTGAAAAAAAATCCTCTTAATGTTCGAGTGCCATGATCACTTCTGATCATAGTAAAAAGTTGATATCTTTGCGGTATCACTGTGAAAAAAATACGAAAAATATTTTTTTCGAAAATTTTCACGTTTTTCACGTTTCAATCGACCATTTTTTTTTTCTTGGTGTTTTATTGAAATTTTGAGCTCAGATTCTGAAAGAACATCAAATTTTGCGTAGGAATAAAAGTATTGCATTATTTTTTTGGTTCGATAACATAATAAATAAATACATTGAAAAGTTAGTAAAAATTCTGATCACCTCAGCGTGTGTTAAGTTCATCTTTTTCCTTATAATTCTAAACCGTCTTGTTTCGTCGTATTTTGAAAAACGAGATATCATTAAAAGCCATGTTGTTCCGCGGGTTATATTGTTATAATATGTAATTTGTGCGTTTGTCTCTAAATTACATGTGACTCCGGTTATAAGGATTATCTTGCGTTAGTTTATTACGATGTTTTGTTTATGCCTACATCTTTAGTTGATGTTTATGTCGTAGATGGGTTGTAAAGTTTGAATTCCATGGAAATTCTTTACGATTTTAAATGGACGTAGAGGACAGCACTCTGCACTGTACAACTCAGTAAACATATACAAAGCACAGTTGCTTTGTAAGGTATGTAAGTATATTAAACGTCCCGATGATTGTCTATCTGTACGTAAGTATAGAACATGTAATTCACACAAAGTCATCAGTCAGTCGTCAGTCAACATTATTCTAAGTTATGACCACACTAGCCATTGAAGACCATAGTAATATCTTACCGTTAATAACAGTAATGTAACTTTGTAGCAGAAAGTATCGTCATATGCTCACTTCAAAGCTTCTCCATCTCAATGCGTTATTGGTAGTATGGCAAGCGACGTGCTTTATCTACTGTGGACGGGTTAAACGGTCTTGATACAAATATCTTGCTTTTTAGAGAATCTCTTGCAGTTCAATGCAAAAGATCGATGAGAGATATTTGTTAGTGAAATCTGTGTTTTGCGACTAATCTATATATATAAAATTCAAAGTCCTGAGTGACTGACTGACTAATATATCAACGCACAGCCTAAACTGCTGGTCCTAGAGACATGAAATTTGGAGGGAGTGTTCTTTGTGAGGAGTAGGCGTCCACTAAGGAAGGATTTTTTGAAATTCCGTTCCTAAGAGAGACTAACTTCTTATTTAACTAAATTATTATGTTAAGAAAAACATGGTAAGGAAATCGGCATGTCGTAGAACCAAAAATTCGATGGCATTTGATATCTATCAGCTAGCACTTTGTCCTTGCGGTTGATTATGGCCCACCCCCTCTCACTGAGAGGAGGCCTGTATCTCAGCAGTGAGAACATTATAGGCTGATTATGCTACGCTTATTCTGTTCTTTTGAACTTCGAACATTTGAATCTAGTCTACATAGAATTCCTCATACCTCAATACATATTTTTACTAAAAGTACTACCGAAGTGAAAATAAAAATAACCTTAATGTATGAAAGTATCAAAACTGCATGGGAACACATCTGTACAACGAACTCCTATTGTTAACCGCACGGAAAAGATCAACAACATTCAGATGAGACAGTACTTTGTAGTATGTTTTTGTCGTGTTGGTACCGCGCGTTCTAAGAATTCAAAGCTTGGAACGTGAATGACTCATGTGTTCACACGAGCAAACGGTTAGCTCCAGAGGTTTTTATTTTTTGTATCCGTTGCAATTTAACAGTTGTATCTCACGTGAAAATTATATTCTTGCAATCAAGTTCCGTATAATACAAAGTTACAATAATCATAGTATTAGCCGAAAACGTAACTATTTATCCCTCTCAAATGCAAGTAGCCACATAATCAGATTTTTTTTCTGTGGTTGAACTTTCGTCTCGTGCTAATCAAAACATATAGTTTTTAGGGTTCCGTTGCTAAATGGCAAAAACGGAACCCTTATAGATTCGTCATGTCTGTCTGTCTGTCCGTGTATGTCACAGCCATCTTTTTCCGAAACTATAAGAGCTATGCTGTTGAAACTTGATAAGTAGATGTATTCTGTGAACCGCATTAAGATTTTTACACAAATATAGGAAAAAACAATAATATTTGGGGTTCCCCATACATAGAACTGAAACTCAAATTTTTTTTTTTCATTAAACCCATACGTGTGGTATTTATGGATAGGTCTTCAAAAATGATATTGAGGTTTCTAATATCATTTTTTTCTAAACTGAATAGTTTGCGCGAAAGACAGTTCCAAAGGGGTAAAATGTGTGTCCCCGTAACTTCTAAAATAAGGGAATGATAAAACTAAAAAAAATATATGATGTACATTACCATGTAAACTTCCACCGAAAATTGGTTTGAATGAGATCTAGTAAGTAGTTTTTTTTTTAATACGTCATAAATCATAAACCACAATTTACCTTTTATTCAGTCAACACAAATATAAAAATAAAAAAAAAAAAACATTTTATTTCATAAACATAAACTTTATGCATAAACCGTGAATACCTGCAGGTTTATGCGGAACCCTCGGTGCGCGAGTCCGACTCGCACTTGGCCGGTTTTTTTATTAATGTAAACACACAAATAAATAAAATTGAAATGACTGTTTGTAATGTCAAAATGACAGCATTTTACTCAATGCCTGTGAATGTTTATACGGAACCTATAACATTTTTTTTGTCTGTCTGTTTATTTGTTTCTTTGTCTCCGAAACGGCTGGATCAATTTTGACGGGACTCTAACTGGCAGATAGTTGATGTTATAGGCTACTTTTTGTCTCGTTCCCTTGGGATAAGGTTGATGTTATAGGCTACTTTTTGTCTCTAAAACACGTTTCCTAGGGATAATTTATGACATCCACGCGAACGAAGCTGCGGGCAGCAGCTAATCAGACGAATAAAACGTAAAAACACCTAAATCATAACCAAATTAGTACCTACCACAATAAAATGAAATTCTATTAATTCAAGTGCAAAACTATGTCATGACCTGGAACTCCCAGTCGCATCTGCGCCCCAACTCTTTGTCCCAGCTACATCCCTTTTCGAAACAACGTTTATATTAAAACTCGATGCGTCCAGGAAATTGCTATCATACTTGATCTCAAACTGTCACTGTTATGTGGCCGCGACGCGTGGCGAGCGGAGCGGGAAGGATTATTTAAGAGTAAGGGGACAAATTAAACTGTAAAAGGGATAGGTGGGTTGGTATTTGTGGATTCAGTTGGGGTCGAAAATAGCAGATTGTAGGGCGAATCTTCCACTTATTAAAACTGTGTGAGAGTGCATGTGTGCATAGTTATTGCATTGTTATGTGTTTATTTTTCTCAAACACACATAATACCATTTAACATATCAAAATCATCTTTGAGATGTTTCGACTATATTGTAAATTGAACTACAGCGTTGCTCTTTTGAGGGAAGAAAATATACTAAGCTGTTCTATGAAGGCTCTTTCAGTAAAAGTTCTACATATTTTGTAAAATAATATAAATTAGTCGCATCTTACTTCGCTTAGTATCGTCCTTCTAGCTAGGAAGTGTGCACTATGCATATCAAAATATGTTATGGCTTCAAAGTTTGATGGTCACGGTGATTATCTTTAGTTAGATCATTCAATTGTTTTTTATAAAATATTTGATCGTTTCGCCTCCGCTCAGCAATATCACCGTACCCCAAAAGCTTTGTAACACATTTCAACCGACACACAACTGGAATAGAATTGCAACCGTACAAGTCAACACAGAAGATTGCGTTTCGCAAAACCCACAAGTATCAATAGGGATGTTCATAAAATAGAAAACGTAAGCCCGTCGGCGGATCAGAAAGTGTTTAGCTTTGTGTTGCATTGTGAAGTGCGAGAGGTATCTCAGTTGCCATGACAACAGCAACTCGTTGCTGTTGGCAATCGCTATGGACTTTGACAACTTTGAAAGTTTGAAGTCGATTGGTTATTGTTGGGCTTGTTACATTTCAGGCATAACTTTGGAAGATGTGTGTGAAGTGAAAGTTTCATTTATTTATAGATATTGCTTATTATTTTACTCACTTGTATCCGAACAAGATAGTTATGGCTAAGATTTAGGCTTGGAGATCGGATTACGCCTAACATGGACCAAAAACAATCCTTGCAAAATTCATTAATTCATCAACTCACAGTGAATATTTTCATTCTTGCAATCATTTCTTCATTCATTCATTACCGGGTACACGACACTACCGGTATAAACACACAGATAAATATTTTCATTTAAATAAAATAAAATAGTTGTATAATTAGTATTTAAAACTAAATCATGTAAAGGCAATAAATGTGTAATATGAATATCAAGTACTAGCTATGCCCGCAGCTTCACCCGCGTGAATTAAGGAAATTATCTCAAGAGAACGTGCTACACAGACCAAAATAGCCTATTTTACTCCTTATAACATCAATTATCTACCAGTTAAAGTCCCGTCAAAATCAGTCCAGCCGTTTTGGAGATTAGCCAGAATAAACAGACAGACAGACAAACATTTTGAAAACAGTTTTTTTTACTATAGGTACCTTATAGAATTTAATGTGCATTTAGTTAAAATTAGTAACTTTGATGTTACAAACAGGCACTTCAGTTTTATTTATTTGTATAGATATAGATTTTTGAGAAATACCTGTGCCATCATCTGCCTCGCCTTTTTCCAAATATGTTGGGTTTGGCTTCCAGTCTAACCTGTTGCAGCTGAGTATCAGTATTTTACACGGTATGTAAAGATGGTCTCCCATCCATGGACCAACCGCGTTTAGCGTAGCTTAACCAACCCGTGCGGCTGTGGTTTACTGACTATAAACACCCGAATAAGATCTCCATGTTGAATATAAATTAATATAATTATAATCTATACACTTCATAATTAGCTTATATTGTTCCCACGCTGGGACACATGCCTCCTCTCGGTGAGAGGTGAGAGGGAGTGGGCCGTAATCTACCACACGGGCCTAGTGCGAATTGGTATATGTCACATGTTTTCGAATATTTGTTACTAGAACTATGCCGGTTTTTTCCTTCACCGTTTTGAGAGCAGTGGTGATAAAATTATTTATAGGAAGTAAAGCGCCTACTTTTTTTTTTTTTTTAATGGGAAATCTCAAATGACTTCTCCCGCTCTGGGTGGAGCGGGAGGGCGTGTCAGACTTTTAGTGACTAAAACCTACCCGTGTTCCTTCAGTTGCCCATGTGCCAGGGTCACGGTATCTCTTTCGAACAATCTCGCGACCCTAGCAGGCATCGGTCCTAGCAGACCCCTTAAGTGCTGCTGACATCTCTTTGAGGCGAGCGTGGAACACTACGCGCCGTCGACCCGAGCCTGATCCTTACCGGGCGGCGAGCTACCCATTGCTCGCCACCCGCAAGCTCGCACCTACGGTGGCCGGGAGTCCGCTATCGACTCCCGACGCCCGGGGCGTCTCCTCCTGCGGCGGCTAGGGACGTGGGTTCGAACTACAAGTCGTAAGCCGGGCCTGATACCAATGGCCACCACGACTCCTACATCTATACACGTATCTTCCTTAAAATCAGCTATGTTTGTTACGCAAGTAAGTAGGCTATTATAAGGTAAGGCACACACTGGACAAGATAACTCGTTCCCATCAGTACTTAATGAAAAAAGTGATATCCCAGGAGCAATTAACGTGCGTATTAATATGTGAAACTTTATTAATATTCCTGTCAAACTCTTTCAACTAAGTCGCACGTAATTCCTGATATTCATTGTTCTAATTTTGCTCTTACATGAATGAGAGTTTAGTTTTTAAAGTCGGCTTCGGAGATATTGCAATGCAGAATGCTGGCGTGCAAACCTGGACTTTTAAGGACGCGACAAATGTAATAAGCTGGCAATACAAAAAAAAAAAAATTCTTGATGATGAATTGAATTATAATCTAAATGTTTATTATGAAATTGATACTGGTATTTTTATGTTATTACTAATGACTAAATATGTACTGCATGCTATAAGTGTACCCAAGGTGTGAAATCTAGTCAGCAGAACTGAAGGGGTCTGCTGGGACCGATGCCTGCCAGGGTCGCGAGATTGTTCAAAAGAGACACCGTGACCCTGGCACATGGGCAACTAAAGGAACACGGGTGGGTTTTAGTCAGTAAAGGTCTGACGTGCCCTCGGGCTCCGCCCAGAGCGGGAGAAGTCATTTAATTATTACCAATCCAAAACAAAAAAAAAGGTGTGATATCTAAGTATTTGACTGAAATGCCGAATACAATGAAACCCATATATCATAAGAACTTTTGATACCTACCTATATTCTTGCAAATCAATATTTCATTCAAAATTCAAATTAATTGACAAGATTGAAAAATAAATGGTTCATTTTTGTTTTGTTTAGATTTCCTAAGACATCCAAGGTGTGAGAGGCGTTTACAAAATAAAAACATTTATTTTGAACAAACAAGTGTTATCTATACATCTATACATACAAATAAATAAAATTGGAGTGTCTGTTTTTAATATTAAGATAACCACTTTTTACTAAGTGTATATGGATGTATACACGATACATATACCAAAACAACATTTTTTACAATTTTTGTCTGTCTGTCTGCCTGTCTGTCTGTCTGTCTGTTCGTTCCCGCTAATCTCTGAAATGGCTGGACCGATTTTGACGGGACTTTCACTGGCAGATAGCTGATGTAACAAGGAGTAACTTAGGCTATTTTTATTTTAGAAAGATTCTTTTAATTTAGAAAAAAAAATAACTATCTTCGAAAACTACGCTGACATACGTCTCAAAATTCGAACCCTGGCTGAATCCTACGAAATAGATCAAAATAATGTACTACAGTATTGTACACCTTAAAAAGGCCCACAAAAATGTCCTGAATGGTATATGTCTATCTCTTAGGGATAACCCACAATAACCATTTTTTATCTTTTACTTTTTACGAGAAATAAGGGCTTATTTACGAAGCGATTTTAAGCAATACAGCATTAGTCCTTATCCAATTAAGTACCTTAAATACATTGTGCATTTAATATAGATCAATATGGCCCTTTACAGCATGTAATTTAAATGCATATCTTAGAAGATATTAGAGATTTAAAAAGTGGGCGCAGAGCGCGTTGGAAGGGGCCGGGTAGTACAGAATAAGTAGGATTGTAATTCATATTACTTTGGCTTCATAGTAATTGCGAATATCATGTGTGTTCATTATACTCAAAATAAACCTAATAGTATTATTCCAAGTAAGAGACCGCGAAATGGCTTAGATGTTTAGATTTTTGGATTTTTGTTTCTCAATGATGCAAAGACGGCCAAAAGGATTTAGATCGAATTTGGCACAAAGATATAGGTATTATATCATGGATACGTAACAGATAGGATACCTAGGTACTTTATCCCGGTAGTAGGTTCCCGGGTGATATTTTCCGACAGCTATACGGGCCAAGCCACTGGCAAAAGTACTATTCCTATAATTATGTTCGGTGTCTGGTAAATGATTGAGTGTCTGTATAGGTAAAATAGGAGCGTTAAGAAAAACCAGGAAGACTTATATTCAACTAAACCAAGCCCTATGTCACAGTCTTCTTACTCTGAATACTATTACTTTTATTTTAAAAACACCAACACACATGATGTTCTCATAAACTATGAATCCTAAGTAATATGAGTTATAATCCTACTACTAATAATATTATAAATGTGAAAATATGTATGATTGGGTGTTTGTTTCTCAATCACGCAAAAATAGCTGAATGGATCTGGATCGAAAATAGCACAAAGAGTCTATATTACCTATATAACCTGGAATAACACATTCTTATCGCGGTAGTACGTCCTCTTGCATTAATTTCCGACATCCACGCGGGCGAAGCCGCGGGCAAAAGCTAGTATTTTATAAACTTGCCTCACTGCGTAACAGTTTATCGGCAGTATCATCGCTCGTTTTATTACAATTGGTATCAATCAATCATCATCACCAATGGTAGTTACGCTGGATGGTTGGGTCATGTTGACTAAAAGGCGACTAACAAAGAGTATTTACAAGGCAGATGTGAGTGAAAGCGACGGTAGGGGACGATGTCTCTAAGAGGACATATCCCTTATTGGTGATGTTGTTCAGAAAGGTCAGGGGTGTAGAACACGCAATCGACGTGGATACATGACCAGATGTATGAATGTAACCGAGGCAAAAGAGTATGTACGGAAATCAGCAGATAGCAATCTGTAGTTTCTGCCTAGGCCCAAGGAAAGAAGGCATGAATTAGTTTTGTGTGTACGTATACTAAGTGAGGTCATATATGTATGGAGCTCAAAATTTTCTTCGCGATTTCCTGGGTTGGTCTTTAGTAAAAGCTGTTTCTTATGAGTACAATGACCCCAGTTTTTCAGTTATTTTTACAACCCCTTTTATCGAGAAAAATGAGATTGTTATGTAAATACTCTACCTTTAATTTCAATTTTCCTTGATAAGCATAAACACGTGAGGGGAGAACTGTGACCTTTACTCGATAAAGTGAAAAGCCACGTGCCACTTAAAGGGGGAAGCGCCAGGGTAGCCTACGAGATTCAAAATGTCTTATGTTTCAGGTCAGTGTAAGGTGGTATGTAGAACAAAATATGAATCACGACAGTAACAAGTATATATTTACAATTTCATAAAATTGACAATCAAAATTATCATTCAATAGGATTATATGTGACAGTGGCAATTTAAATGGCAGGCTCATTGCTCATAGAATAGATGACCGATTTTTTTTTTTTTTTTTTGTGGATGGGAAATCATCAAATGACTTCTCCCGCTCTGGGCGGAGCGGGACGGCATGTCAGACTTTTACTGACTAAAACACACCCGTGTTCCTTCAGTTGCCCATGTGCCAGGGTCACGGTATCTCTTTCGAACAATCTCGCGACCCTGACAGGCATCGGTATAGATGACCGATGGGGTCGAAACGTTCAGTAGTGGAGATCACATACCGGATGACGTAGAGTTGAAAGGTCTCCCACAAAGTAGACCGATGATCTTGTGAAGGCAGGGAATCTGCTGGATGCGGGAAGCACAGAACAAGTCAAGACAAGTGGCAGAGCTTGGAGTAAGCTCATGTTCAGTAGTGAATGACTTTCAGCTGAAATTATGAATGACGAGGACTATATGAACTTAGAGGTTTGTATTGATGATTTTACTGATTGTGTATCTATAAATATATACTTGTTATTGTCGCAATGTCGTATTTTAATCAACACAGAACCTGACACAAATCTGCATATTGCAAATTAGCACTTTGCCCGCGACGTCGTCCGCGTGACTCATAGGAACTGTGCATTTTTCGAGATAAAATATAGCTTATGTTACATGGTGATAATGTAGCTTTCTATAGGTGAAAGAATATTTAAAATTGCGTTAGTAGTTTTTAAGTTTATCCATTACAAACATACCTACATACCAAAAATAAAATCTTTCCTCTTTATAATATTAGTTTAGAAAAAAACGCAAGGATATCCGAATTTTGCGGGCTCCTTAATCGCATCCGCCTTTTTGTTTTTCTGGATGGGAAATCATCAAATGACTTCTCCCGCTCTGGGCGAAGCGGGAGGGCGTGTCAGACTTTTACTGACTAAAACCCACCCGTGTTCCTTCAGTTGCCCATGTGCCAGGGTCACGGTATCTCTTTCGAACAATCTCGCGACCCTGGCAGGCATCGGTCCTGGCAGACCCCTTCAGTATTGCTGACATCTCTTTGAGGCACGCGTGAAACACTACGCGCCGTCGACCCGAGCCTGGTCCTTACCGGACGGCGAGCTACCCATTGCTCGCCGGCTGCAAGCTCGCGCCTACGGTGGCCGGGAGTCCGCTATAGACTCCCGACGCCCGGGGCGTCTCCTCCTGCGGCGGCTAGGGACGTGAGGGCGCAGAGACTGCCACTCCATCACGCGCCCCGCCTCCTCCTTCGCGAACATTACTGCTTCGCAGAAGGAGGTGACGGCTTCCCATGCCCTCTCGCTCCATACCATGGCTCGAACCAGGGCCGGACGCGAGAGGTCGCCGCCGCCGATCGCCTCCACGAGGACACGGTGGTGCTCCGCCCAGGCAGGGCACACCTCCACCGTATGCTCCACCGTGTCCTCCAGACGATCCTCGCAATGGAAACACCCGGGCGTTTCCTCCCGCTTTATCCTGAACAGGAACCCACCGAAGCACCCATGCCCGGTGAGAACCTGCGTCAGGCGGAAGGTGAGGACGCCGTGGCGCCTCTCTATCCACTCCTCAAAGAGGGGACTTACCGCCGCAATTGTGGCGTGCCCGATCGCATCCCCCTTAATTGAAACATTATTCTCCCATATTCTGAGAAATTACCATAACATTGACGTCGCCATATTAACATTTTCCTCGAACATAGATCGTTGTAACTTATGATCTGATGTGGGGAAGTATATTGATAATAACATCAGGCACATGTGTGTCACAAAGGGAGTTCATATATGGCTTTTGCTTTCTAGGACTGAGATTGTGGCTCATAATGATTTAAATTTAAACTTTTGCGAGGATATTTTTTGGTTTTGTGGTGGTATAAGGAATAGGGTGTAAAGGTCACTCATCCTCTGTAGAAAAGGGAGGATCCTCTGACCAGATGGGTGGTGTGCAACTGCCCGGGACATTGTATACATGATAAGTTTTTAATTAGTGCGCAAATTTTAACAAATTAAACTTAAACGAGTTATAATAACCATGCAATTTTTATTTTGATATATCTTAGTGCAAAAAAAAAACGTTATCGTTAACGAAATATGTTTATTTTGAAACTGGTTTTTATGGTAACTTACGCGAGGCGTCGGCGCGGTGGTGAAGGTGAACGACCGAGCGTAGCTACAAGTACCTACCAGCTGTTCGATCGGTCAAAATTCTAAGAAGTTCCTACCTACGCCAGCGCGCGGTTGCTGACCTATTCCTAATGTCGATATCATATTATGAAATATGTAGGGTGTCCATAGTTTACTGATTTAAGGTCGGATAAAATTTTTAAAAAAGTATTGAAAAAATAGTTGAAATGTATCTATTACTGATACTGAACCACCAAAAAAAAATTGCGCACTGGGTAAAAAAAAATCCTGTATATTCTTGCATTTTACGTGACGTCAATGTGATCCGTATCGTATGTGGCAGTAAAAAAGCCGCTACAGTTCCTTTCGGTACTTTGATGTATCAATCCCTCTTAAAAAAAATACGGTTTAATTTGGACTAGGTTATAATAAGGCGTAATATGTATAGAAATTTTGTTCTGTTTGTAAAGCCGACAAATTAGCAACAGCCTAACTGTTGCTAATTTGTCATTTTGTAAAAACAACTTTACCGAAATCGAAATAAAGTAGGAAATGCAAAATTTTCTCAGTGCATTAGGCTAAAACTAAACTGAGATCGCGTTGTGTTTTGTAAAATACGGATAAAATACGTATTAAGAAAAACATCAAGGTATGTGATCCCCACTGGTAATCATAATAACATTCTAGATCGTGATCAGTCAGAAATAAAGATCACAAGGAAAATCTGAATGATCAATCTATACAAATACAAATAAATAAAATTGGAGTGTCTGTTTTTAATATTAAGATAACCAATTTTTTACTAAGTGTAGGATGTATACACGGTACATATACCAAAACAACATTTTTTACAATTTTTGTCTGTCTCTCTGTCTATTTGTTCCGGCTAATCTCTGAAATGGCTGGACCGATTTTGACGGAACTTTCACTGGCAGATAGCTGACGTAACAAGGAGTAACTTAGGCTACTTTTATTTCAGAAAAAATAAATAATAGTTAAAAAAAAAACTAAAAACACGCTGAATTTTGAGACGTATGTCAGCGTAGTTTTCAAAGACAGTTTTTATGAAAAACTTTTTGTTAAATACAACGCGAACGAAGTCGCGGGTAACAGCTATTACCCATAATATAACCTGAATTAACACACCTTACCCGGTAGTACGTCTTCCTGCGTTAATTTCCGACATCCACACGGGCGAAGCCGCGGGCAAAAGCTAGTCTACAATAATAATATTATAAAGAGGAAAAATTTGTATTTTTGTTTGTTTGTTTGTAATGGATAAACTCAAAAACTACTGGACCGATTTTAAAAATTCACTATTAGAAAGCTACATTATCTGCAAGTAACATAGGCTATATAACATCACGCTACAATTAAGAGGAGCGGAGCAGTGATGAAAAACGTTGCAAAAACGGGGAAAATCGCACGGGTAGGCGTTTCGACGCGACAGGAAGGGTCGGGGGACACGAAATTTAACGCAGACGAAGTCGCGGGCAGAAGCTAGTACCTACATACATAAATACATGTATTTGTGTATGTACATATGGTGCCGGACGTAAAGAATAACACCACCCCATTTCTTCCCGTGAGTGTCGTAAAAGGCGACTAAAGGATTTACTAGAAAATGGGCAACTGCGTTCTCTATGCATTTTACCACCATACTGCGATCGCCAATCCACCTGCCAAGCTAAGCGATTAAGGCAAAGCCTCCCAAACTGGGGAACGCCTTTGTCCAGCCGTGGACAAGTCGTAAGAGGCTGAAATGATGATGATGACATAAACGTATGAAATTGTCTGTTCGTAATGTCAAAATAACAGCTTTTTACTAAATACAAATGAAAGTATACAATATACGGTACATAAAATAAAAATAAAAAACAAAAAAACAACAGTGTTTTGTCTCTCTGTCCGTTAGTTCCGGCTGATCTCCAAAACGATTGGATCGATTTTGATAGCATTTTCACTGACAGATACTCGATTTCATAAGGAACGATACCTAAGGTATGGTAAGATTTCATAAGGAAAGTTACCGAAGGTATATAGGTTACTTAATTTTCTATGCCGGTAGCACGTTACCGTGGTGGGATAATATTTCCGACATCAATCGAAGCCGCGGGCACATCTAGTTGAAAATAAATCAGTAAATTGCTACTGGATATCAAAATATTTCCAATAATTTCCGTTTCTACTCAATTTCAGCTCCACGAGTAAAACTGATGTAAAAGTTAAATAAGTTTTGTTCGCCTCTGATTCGGTGCGCACTGCTATCGCTCAAACCAAATCTTCCAATCTTGAATATACGTATTTCTTCGTCACAAACAAGATAAAGACTAAACCGATCGTCATAGGAGATAAAGGGGAAAATTTTCGAAAATTCCAACTGGATTTGCAAGTATTTTATATAAATCAGGCTTTATTGGCATCGAGAGGGCCGTATCATTTTAGTAGATATCTATTCAGGGGCTATGCTAACCGTACGTGGTTGGAATACCAACTATGTCTATGCCAACGATATGTTGCAGTCTTGAAACTGCAGAGTTGAATCCTAACATCCTTAACTCTGAAGACTTAAGGCTGAATTTCGAAGAGGATTTTGCAGTAGCTAGTGATGATGGTGAGGGTAGATTTGCACAATGTACCCAACACTATCTGTCAAATCATGAAATAAAGTGAGAATAAATCGAGATATTTTTACGATTGTTAAATTCTGAATGCTCTTTAATTTGGTTCAGATGTATGGAGATTTCTGAATGTAATTTTTGATTTTACATTAGAATGTGATATTATAATTTATGGTTATAATCCAGCTAAATGATAAATCAATTTTATGTAGCGATGTTAAGAACATAAAGATAATAATGTTTTGAGAAGATTTATTTGGTAATGTTGAAATTTGATGACAACTTCATATATGATTTATTGAGAGCTTAAAGTTTGATAGCTTGATAAGATTGAGCTAGTATAAATAAATACATAATTTTTTGAGTAAACAAAGAATCATTCCGATTCAGCGCGTCCGTTACTGCCCTCTACCAGCAATGCCCTAAGCCGAGGTCTGTACCCCACAGAGGGTGCCCTTAACGAGTAATCACTAAAGTTTTCAGTTTTAAAGATCTGTCTGGAGTTCTTAATTTATTAAGGTAGCCATGCAAGCCCGGTTAAGCAGTCGACAACCTGCAAGAAGTCATTCCAAAAAAAAAAAACAAAGAATTTGTTTAAAGTCAGGCATCAGTAAACATTTTTGCCTGATAAATATAGTAATCACAGCTATATATAATAAATAAATAAATAGTAATGGACAACCAACACACCGTTATCGGATCCCAAACTAGGCAGAGCCTGTACTATGGCAACCAGATAACTGATAAATATACTTACATATGGATGGGTTTTGGTGTGTAAAGATGATCACTCACCCACGAGTCAACTGCGGAAAGAGCCTTTTTTTTATCTCGAGGTTGAAATCCTCATGGATGTCCTCCACCCTGGGGTGGGCGGGGAGGTCTGTCAGACTCTTACTGACTAAAACCACCCCGGTGTTCCGTCCCACACCTACGTCGGGGACCACGGGAACTAATGCGTCTTCCGCAATCTCCGATTGGTGCCGACCCGCCTCTGCGGGCCTCCTCACGTTAGAGGGGAGTGAGGTGTGAAACTTCCCCCCGGTACATCACAGTGAGCCGCGCGTGCAACACTACGCGCCACCATCTCGGATTCTAAGGAATAGGGAGCTACGGATGTCCCCAGATCCATTGCCCCTGGACCCATTTAGGGGGGCTGGAAGAGGGCGTTATCCGCCCTCCGCCGACGCCCGTTGCTCGGCGGCCGGTTGAGCGGAAGATATCTCCCGCTCCCTTTCCGCAGCCTTCTTCTGTGACATGACTGATTCACGGAAGGATACCACCGCGTCCCCGGACTCCTCGCTGCCGACCATCGACTTGACCACGGCTGGCACTGCGGAAAGCCTAGCTTAACCTGATCGATCAACTCATGCGGCTGTTATTACTTAGCCACAAGCCAAGAGGGGTTAATTATGTTCAAATTGATATATTTTATAGCAGATAAATAAACCGTAAAATGGAATGGATGCCATGCCAATATGAAATCCATTCCATTCACGTTTCACATTCCATTTAGTAAAAAGTTTTGAAAACGATTCTTGTATTTAGATGACAAACTCAAAATAATTTACTGTTCAATTGTTAAATATCTTTAGTTCTACCAAGGCGTGTCGTGTTGCCAAGTTACTGGTTTGTGGAGGTCAGATAAGCCGTCGCACCATGCTCTTCAGGAATAGCCATCCCATCGGACTATGAGAATGAAGGAAGTGCCCCTGTGTCTGCGCACACACTTGTGCACTATAATATCTCCCGCGCCGATGGTTAGTCTCCGCTGGGATTGGCCGCCGTGGCCGAAATACGGTATATAGGATTATAAAAAAGTGTACATTTATTCCTACTGATTCTGATCACTGAAACGGCTGAACCGATTTTGACGAGATTTTCGATGGAAGATAGCTGATGTTTTATAACGCCAGCTAGCCAGTAGCTTATCTTTATAGATAAGCTACTTTTTTGTCCCGGTAGAACGTTCACGTTTGACAATTTCCGATATCGACGCGGGCAAATCCACGGGTACAGCTAGTCGCAACTAAAACTGCTACAAAAATCATAACTACCACCTGATCCCACGTCCCATAGTTACATTAAACACCACGACAGTCTATAAACGACAAGATACCCCATCGAACACGAATACCCGACCTTTGCCCGAGTTCTAACAATTTGCACGATCCGAACATAGCAATTGTCCTTTATGACTCCCGAAACCTTAATATTAGGGAAGCTATATCACTGGGGTGAGCATTAACAATATCTCTGGGAAATATTATTATAGTGTTGTCCGGAATTAGTTTGGAAATGTCTGCTGACTCAAAAGAGCGCATTCATTTGTGAACAGCACTAGCCAGTGCGTTATTTGATCTAAGTTAAAGGTAAATGAAGAACTGTTCGACAATTTTACAGGCCATACAGTAAAGTTCACCGGAAATATCCGTCATTCGATTTGGTAAATGATTGAATGTCTCCATAGGCAGAATGAGAGTCTTGAGGAAAACCAGGAAGACCAATATTCAATCAACCCATATTTTGCGGTCTTCTTACTGGGAATGCTTGGTTTATTTTTAGTACATCAAACACACATGATACTCTCATATATTATTATGAAGCCGTTGAAATTATTATTAAAGTTCATACTTAGTACTATTATAAATATGAAAGTTTGTATGTTTGGATGTTTGTTTCTCTATCACGCAAAAACTAACTGTACGGATTTCGATTAAATATAGCACACAGACAGTTTAAAACCTTGATTAATACAAGTAATAGTTTTTATCCTGGTAGTATGTCACATTGCGATAATTTTAGACATCCACGTTAGCGAAGCCAGGGGCAAGAGAACTATATGTATAATTTTGCTTCCAACGATACGTTGTTAGTCAAATCTTGATAAGTAGTTTAAAAGTCATGAGGAAACAGATGAATTTACCCACAAACATACATACATACATACCGATCAAATCATAACTGTCCTTTTTGTTTCACCGTAGTCGGGTAATAAACAGCCAGTCTGCGTGTTTGATACAGTTACTGCCCAGAGGATATCGGAGTTAACGAAGTATCAACACTTGTGGCAGCTCCTTTATTCCTCTTCAAAACTTTGGTGGGAAAATGGCCAACAGAGAGATCTATCCCATTAATTGGTTTGTTAAAATGCTCCGGGCAGTTGTCGATAGTCACGGTGAAATGAAAAAAACTGGCACCGTTTCCAACTCATGCAGCACAACAACAAAAAAGAATCAAGGCCAACATACAGCTGAAACATACTGAAAGCTTTTTACAGAACAAAAGCACTCAAATAAACTACATGAACATCAATAATACCACAAATACTACCCTTCAGAATAACAATAAAGATCATCCGAATATCAAAACTGGGAAGTGCATTTACAAAAATTTACAACGCATTTAAAATTTTACTGCACTCATTTGTTTTTGTGCCAAAAATACGCAGTACCGTTCCACAGGGCATTTCAACTATGCTATGATTTCTTGGCCGTATCACAAAGTTATGTTTGCTGTTGGGAAAATTCTTGCAGTTTACGTAGACGTCGTTTTATAGTGATTTCTTAAGACTGTATTCCGAATTGCTCGGCAACTGTGCCCTTGTGATACACTGTGATTTGGATCTTTCTCAGTAGCAGTTAGTCAAATAAATGATTGTTAAAAATCCTCACCATAATCAGCCTATATTTTTCCCACTGCTGGGACACAGGCCTCCTCTTGGTGAGATGGAGTGGGCCGTAATCCACCACGAGGGACCAGTGCGGGTTAACAGATGTCACTTGTCTTCGAATTTTTGGTTCTAGGACATGCCATGCGTGACGAAACCTGTACGATATTTTCCTCTACCGTTTTGAGAGCAGTGGTGATGAAATGCAGTACACAAAAAAAAAAAACTGCCCAGTCAAGCACTTTACGCCAGCCTGGGCAGTTTTATCTTTAAACTCCTGTATTTTAATTTTATTCTTATTGAAAATGGTTTCTAGTTTTTAGTTTAGTTTTCGATTAGACTGTGTTTTTTAAAATATTTTTTTTTTACTATGTTGTTCAACTGACCGTTAAAGCGGGTTTTTTATGTTAGAATAGCTGGGCCTGGGTAATTTACGCGCTTTCCTTGGATGTGGTAGCCGTTTCTGTGGCTCGCTCTCTCCAGAAAACAAACGCTAATTTTGAAGATCCTGGTCAGAATTATGGGACAAAGTTATTAAATTATTTTATTTTCATTGGACCTTGACAAGTGTGCTAATTTTCATGTTAATCTGAATTTCTAGTTTTACAGTGGGTGAAATCGCAGTCAAAGATTACATTACATAATACTTAGATTCATATATAGATAATTACAGGTTGTTACTTCTTATAATATCAACTATAGTATGTCAGTGAAAGTCCCGTCAAAATCGGTCCAACCGTTTCAAAGATTAGCCGAGCAGACAGACAAAAATTTTAAAAATTGTTTTTTTGATGAAAGTTAATTAAGTTAGTTAATTAAGTTATTATTTTATTTTATTATTTTTGAGTTTACTAACATAGGCTAAGTTCTTACTAACACTATGGATCCCTGGTCTGAATTAAAATGTTGAATTTGAAAGTACCGTATATAATTTCGTATCCATTTAGTAAAATGCTGTTAATTTTAAATTACAGAGAGACACTTTAATTTTATTAATTTGTATTGATATTCTATATCCGTTAAGTCGTTGGGAAAAGATTAGACAGACGATGATGCAGTAAGCCCAAATCTACTCCTTCCAAATTCAAAAAATCTTGGTTGATGTTTTGTCTCTTTCATCTACGTACAAAACGTTTTATACGTATATATTTAGACCAGCAACATAACATGGCTTTCCCGTATGTGCAACGCAGTTCGGAATAAATACGGCGTAAGGCAAGGAAACCGCGTTCATAACAGTAAATGGTGCGTCCACAAACGAATACATTAGCAGCTTTATGGGCCGGATATGAGGTGCTGATATTATTGTATGACTTCTATATAGAAGGAGAGGAAAAAATCGTAATTTTTATGTAAATTTTGCTGGCGATTCCAGCTGCTTGTAGTATTCTTCTAGATTCATGATTATAATATAATAATAATATTCCACAACTATCACACAACGCCATCTAGTCCCAAGCTAAGCAGAGCTTGTGTTATGGGTACTAGACAACTGATAAACATACTTATATATTTCTAAATACATACATATTATAGATAAATTACACCCAGACACAGAACAAATGATCGTGCTCATCACACAAACATTTGTCCTGGGTGGGAATCGAACCCACGACCTCCGGCATAGCAGTCAGGGTTACTAACCACTAGACCAACAGGCCTGTTAATTGATTGATTATAATTGCTTGAACGATTTTAATGGTCTAAAAAATACAAACTCTCGTTTAAATGATTTTTCTGACCGACTTCACAAAAAAGGAGACTGAAACCGATTTGAAAAATTCTTTGGATTGAAAGCGTATACTTACCGAATGGTTTCATATAAATTTGGTGAAATTTTGATTAGTGATTTTTGAGTTAGCTTCAAAAATATGTATTTTTTCCACTTAGTTCATAATTAATGACTAGCTGTTGCTTGCGACTTTGTCCGCATTGATGTCGGAAATTATTTCAATGGGACATACTATCGGGAAAAAGAGTAATACACTCCTTTTACAGTGCTTTTAATATCAGCTATCTACCAGTGAAAGTCCAGTCAAAATCGGTCGAGCTGTTTTGATCAGTTGTCTGGTTGTCATAGTACAGGCTCTGCCTAGTTTGGGATCAGATAACGGTGTGTGGGTTGTCCTAAGATATTTATTTATTAATTTGTATAGATTTTAATTTGTATAATAAATTATTATACTTTCAGTTTTATTTACAGCTGAGGTGAAGTGCACGGTTTGACATTGAAGATGATCTGTTTCACAAAAATGGATTCGATTATTGACTGAAATGCACTGAAAAATTATGAAAGTGGGTTCAATGATAAAAATTACGGCTCTCCAAGAAATTTATTAGTGATTATCTAAAAAGTCAGTGGCAGAGGTTGAATAAAAAGGGCAAATGAAAAAAAAAAACACTGGTCGAAATCCAAATATTTAGCTGTTCACACTAACGATATGTTTGGTTTCAAAATATATTAAATCCGACTTCTAGTACGAGTGGGGTGACCATCTTTAAAATATATTGGACTATTTAATACAATTGACTTCATCAATACAATTTATTTAAAATCTTGTACATTGCAAATGTGTTTATGATAAATTAATTAGCAATTTAAGTTAAGTTAGTTTAAGTTTTTTTTTTTTAAGTTAGCAATTCTCATTCGAAAACGACTCAAAATCTTGATTTTAAGTCGTTTTTTGTTTTAATTTTTAGCAAAATACAAATATTTTGTGTACCAAAATGGCGTTTTCGTCATAAATGGGTTAGGAAACTGGCTAAACTCATCTCAACTCCGTGCCCCAACCTTTGGGCTATTCTCACTGTATAATATATGCATGAAGTATTGCGGCTTGTTGCCAGGATTCGCCATCCATCTGAGAGTATGCATCCTAGATAGTAAGTTTGTTGGCTCTAGTTACAACGTCCAACTAACGCTTTACAATTCCAATTTATGTTAGAAACCTTTTTTAAAACAAATTTTAGAATAAACAATTAAAGTCACATGTTTTTAAAATGCCTGTTCCTACATGCAGGTATAGTTTTCTAAGATATCATAAATAAAAATATATTCCACTGCATTTTAAAGCAAAAAAAAAAATGTCCCTGAATAATCAAATGTTTAGTAACCCCACACTAAAGTAACATCTTAGCCATACCCACATGTTCCGTTTAGGTTTTTTACAATTTTTTTGGTGCACTTTTTGCAGAGAACTCCGAAACGAAACTCTTACACATGTCAAATACTTAATTTCTTGAGGATTTATAACTGTCTGAGGTTAGGCCCAAAATAGACGGCACAGTTCACAAAGTAACACTAACACTGGATTTTTAATTGAATTTTAATACACATTATTTTGAATAAGAAGTCAAATAAAGTTAGTTTGAGCAATATGTTGCAATTAATAGTTCGAGGGGCTCGTGGCTAAGTAATAAAAGTCATACAAGTCGATTGATCAGGTAAAGATACGTTTGCTGCACACAGTCCGTGAATGGGTGATCATTTTTACGTAACGATCTGTGCGTCGGAAAGCACGTTAATCCGTTGGGTCGCCCCTTTGTCATTTCTCAATATTTGACAATCTTTACAGGTATGGATATCATATTACCCAGTAACTGGATAAGCAGTCTCTCCTAGAAAAATACTAGTATTCAGCTGCATTCGGTTAGACTGGAAGCCGACCCCAATAAAGTTGTAAATAGGCTAGGCAGATTGTTTTATTGAACAGCACGATGAAATTAACTAGGATACGTTTTACTTTAGTGTCTCGACTTCTGGCTACAAAAACAAAAGTGGTACAACAACAACAAAAACCGTTTACGGCAAATTTTCGTGTCATCTACGTACGCAATGTGTCATGTTGTTCGTGTGCACTAGCCTTAACTTTGCCTCAAGATCAAGTCATGTGATATTGATTTGATACGGTTTTGTGTTACGGCTCAATTTGTTAGTCGAAGTCTATTAAACAGAAGCAGTTCTCCGAAATACATCACATTTGTTTAATTCTATTTGGATAACTTTTTGAAGCATGTCTTGAGAATATATCAAAAAAAATATTAGTTTAGACGTCAACACACAACCACAATGTATGTTGATATCCATTCCTAGGGTGAAATTAATCCTGTTTGGGTTACAAGTTACTTCATCATAAGCCTATAATGTTCCCACTGCTGGGACATAAGCCTCCTGTCCATGAGAGGGACCTACGAGTACGACTCGTAAGTCGCGATCATCAACATTGGGCCATCACTGTTCACGCTACACATTGCGCTGCAGGAGTTAGTTCAATATTTAAAAATTCATCTTCAGAATTCGTTCTGCTGCTATCAGATCCAAGCATTTTGCGTGCTTATCAAACTGTCAACGGAAACCCATTAGCAAGAAAAGTCTAAAATTAAAGTTCTTCTTATTTATCATCATTTATGCATATTCCATTCTCCCAAATATGTTGCGGTTGGCTGCCAGCTTAACAGAATTCAGCTAAATAACAGTATTTTACATGGAGCGACTTACTATCGGAACTCCTAAAACTCAGTTACTTGGAATGCGATACCCCTTGTTAAGACTTCTTGCTAGACATTCTGGCTTCTTACGACCAGTAGTGTCTGTCAAAGATCTACATACGTAGGTTTTTGTCATACGACAGCCGGGACACATGATTTAATATCTTTCTGCCGCACGGAAGTTTTGGTATGTAAAAATGGTCACCTATCAACGAAACGACCGCGGCAAGTGTAGCTTAACCTGATCGAACGACACGTGCGGCTGTTATTACTTAGCTTCTCTAAAGTTCCTCTTATTAATACTTTTATAATTCAAAAAATTCTACTAGCTTTCCGTATATCTCGATTATTGCCTAACACTTAGTCGAGGAAACTATGAAACGAGCAAGAAAAACGTAACGGAAACTTTGTAATTAGTTTTAAAGCAGGAAGTTGCAACTAAGTTAAACATCGGTTTTAGCAACGTTCGCTGGCGCTAAATTGAATAAAACTTAGCAAAAGAAATAGGAAAAAGTAAAGTTATTATGATGACTTTGCAAAATTCATCACATCACTAATGAGAAAAATGGTTGTAAGTAGAAAAGTTTTGTAAAAATTTATTCGATCAATGATAAATTGAATTTATTCATTATTGTATTCGGAGGTCTTTTTTATGTCTCTTTATGAATCAGTGACGTTGTAAAAAAGACCAGTTAAGAAACTTATATTTCAAGGATATTCTACTTCTCCTCGTGCCTTTGTCTTTCATGTACAAATTTCTTCGTGAAAATACAGGTAAAGTGAGATGTTAATATTAAAAAAAAAAAAACATAATTTTTTTTTAGTGTCATAAGGGCAAGTAACAGAAAAATGTGAGAATAGGCGTAGGAATAAGTACTTGGCTCTAGAGTAGGTCTGGATATCTGTATTTTAAGAGCAGTGACTTCTGCCAGTTTGATAAAAATTGAGAATATGATAAAATACAATTATATTACTTAAAATGTAATGTAAATTTAAGATTTACTAGTTTTTTTTTTTTAAATAAATAAATATAAAATCATTTTGTTTCGGACCCCTTAGTTTTCACGGTGACACCATTTACAGAGTAGATCAGCTGTAATAGCGAATACGATAAGCACTGCCATTGAACCCCTGCTACCTATACTGTAAACGTAGCCCTGCATCTGGTACTGGCAGTTTCTACACGTGATAAGCTCATAATTATAGGATCCGATTCGTGAGTTTGAAACTTCAAGGGAACTCCAATTAAAAGTACGTACGTAAAGCGGGATTACCGGTTCACACGAAATCACTAGAAGAACAGACTTTTCATCTGCCTAGGCAGATATAGTTGGGAAAAGGCTAGTCTGTTGGGATTAGCTTCCAACATAACCAGATGCAGCCGTGTAACAGTAATTTACATGGAGCGGTTAGCTGTCTGACTTCCACAACTCAGTAACTGGGTAATACGACACCCCTTGATAAGACTGGTTGTCAGAATTTCGGGGTTCTGACAACTCAAAACGACTGTCAAAGATTCACAAATGACACCGGGATCGGGGTTACACTTTGAACGCCGCGCGTTTTTGAACTAGTCTAATACCGTACGCCGGCGATTTTTGCATTATTTTGATAATTTGTAAATAATAGTATATTACAGATACCTATATATATATTTTTTTATAAATTGTAAATTTAGGTTTATATTTGTTATTTATGAAATAAAATTATTCAATATATAATTAAATGTATTCGACATTTTTGAATAGTACACTGAACAACTCGAAACGAAGTGGGACGGTGCACTGAGTGACGGAGTGCGTTCGTTCCTGTCGACTTGACACACTAATAAAAAGAGCTACGTGTCTATAATTTTGCACATGTGTGCATTATGAATATAGCTAATGACCAATAACAGCCAAACACGTGAACGACTCGTGATTTTAGAACAAATAATATTGAAATCGGATCACGTCACCCTTACGTGATCGGCGTATGAGATCATTTTAATCATCACGTGAACGTCCCGTGATTGGCGTTCAAAGTGTTAACTTGCTTCCGAGGCACTGAGGGGTGTTGGTATGTAGAGAGGTCATCCATCCATTTTTTTTTTGATCTCGAGGTGGAAATCCTCATTGATGTCCTCCGCCCTGGGGTGGGTGGAGGGGTCTGTCAGACTCTCACTAACTAAAACCACCCCGGTGTTCCGTCCCACACCTACATCGGGGACCACGGGAACTAATACATCTTCCGCAATCCCCGACTGGTGCCAACCCGCCTCTGCGGGCCTCCTCACGTTGGGGGGGGAGTGAGGTGTTAAACTCCCTCCTCCCGTATATCACAGAGAGGCGCACGTGGAGCACTACGCCCCACCATTACGGGTCCTAAGAAATAGGGGGCGATGGATGCGGATGGTCATCCATCCATGGCCCAACCTGTTGTTGAACTACCAGCCTTTTATAACTTAGTCACAAGCTCCTCAGAAGAATAGATCCATACTACATTTACAAACTCACCGACTAGCACACGCCAAATACGTTACATCACCGCTATAAATATGGGGGAATCTGCAGCACCTAACCACCCAGTCATGGGCCAAGTTAAACAAACTAAGCTTTATGCTGAGCCCATAACTAAGCTGCTCTTATTTGCACAGACCAACGTTTACAACGGACATCGTTTACTTAATGCACAAACAAGGTTACTTATACGTGGCGGTGTAATTTTAGATGTAGTACGAACTAGAAGTTAGCTTGAATAAGTAGTACAGACGTCAGGACAAAAAGTTACTACAATCTGGCAAATTTCGTTGATAAGTTTTCAACTTTATCGCTAAAGGATAACGTTCAAGATTGATTGGAAAAACTTGACAGTTTCGGGTAGCTTAATGTGCTGGCGTCTGTACAATTGGCTAAAGAATTGACTGTGATTTCAAGGCTTATCAGACTTTGCTGGTTTGAATAGTGTGGGTACAGTTGTGTTTTTAATATAAGCACATACATGTTATTAAAATAATGTACCACATTTCAAATTATATTCAGCACATTCAACATTTTTTATTTAATTTATATTCCTCTTCCATCTTCAGGCACACATTGTGTAGAGACCTTTGCTCAGCGTTCATCTTGCATGCGGCTAATAGGTGCCTGAAGATGGACGACACCGCCGCGCTTGGCCCAGAAAACGGTGGCGAAACGACCTAGACGCGTACCCCGACGGCTGGTTCGAGGTGGCGCGGGACAAGAGTTCCTGGAAGAACTTGCGGAAGGCCTTTGCCCAGCAGTGGGACATTAATAGGCTAAACAAAAAAATAGCATACCTACTAATTTAAGAATTACAATATCGATGGGTCCTATGTATAAGGGCCAAAATGTTCAATACACGTGGACCGTGGTTGACTCCTAGAGAACTGCGTGCAGACGGGGGTCCATTAATTCGTAAACGCCTTTTAATAAACCCTCGTTTGCTGAGTGACCCGTCGTTAGTTGACGCATGTGACGTGATGAAGCCTTTTCTGGTAAAATAAAACGTATCGATTTTTTTTATGACATCTCGCAGGTCAACCTATGAGGTTGTCGGCTGCTTAACCGGACTTGCCTGTGGTTACCTTAATAAATTTAGGTCTCCAGCCAGAGCTTAAAAACTTAAAACTAGAGCAACTACTCGCTAAAGGCACTCCTTGTGGGGTACGGACCTCCACTTAGGACATCGCTGGAAGACGGCAGCAAGGGTGGGCTGGATCAGAATGATTATTATTTAGGGGCGATTTTCAAACTAGAGGCTTAGCGGGCTGGCTCGAGCCAGGGTCGGGGCTGACGTTGATTGGGGCGTAGAAGCGGGCCTCGGCGGCGAGGACGGAAGGACGGCGGTGTGTCAATAACAAGTGTACATAATATATTTAATCCTCATAACGCCAAAGCACCCATTATGTGTGATATAGTTGATGTCCAAAGATAATAGAAACCACAAATCATCAGCATAAATACAATAGTTATTATTTTAGTATGCACGTCCATCAGATGGACAGCGTGATTGTTTGCTTATCAACGAAAAAACTTACTAAAACTGTAATCAGTCACTAAAATTAACTTCGTAAACTTGTCTATGTCACCCAATAGTGGCTGAATACAGGCATTATAAAACTTTTTCGGTTTACCAATCACAATGAATAATTTAATAAATGTTGTTATGCTACCAGATAACACTTGATAGTAGAAAAAAAGAACCTATTCCTATCACAATATGAATACGACCTGTATAGACTTCTTTAAATACTTTAAACTCCGTTTAGATCCCCTACCTCAAGGGAGACATGGTGAGCCGTCGTGTAATGGCACATTTTTATTCATAGGCTGCGTCCAGGTGGGCTATTGGTTAAACCACAAGAGGAATTTTCGTTCACATTAATTATTAACGCGCCCGGCAGCGCGTTGATGGTTCATTCCCTCTCAGTATTTTCGAATAAATTGAACTAAATTTTAATAAAACCATTTAAGTTTATAAAATTATTAGGAGCTGTCTGTAAATTATAAGGCAATTATAAAATTGGATGATTAGTTTGAGATATAAACAGCGAAAATAGAATAAAGAAACTACATTCGGCAAGAAATAATGATGACTGTTTTTGATAGTCTTCATACCGAGGGTTTTTTTTTAAGAACCTCGATAGGTTTACTAAAGTATAGGTATTAAGCGGTGGAGAGCAGTAGTGGTCGAGTGGTATTTGCCGCAACTTACGAGTTGCAAGTCGTAGGTTCGAACCCGTCAGGTGCTTTACTTTATGTGTAAATTATATTGCATTGCCAATGCTCTCATATGTGAAGTTGATCATCGTATGAAAACTGGTATGACCTAGAATAAAAATGAGAAGACATGTGACATCTACTAACCCGTACTGGGCCCGCGTGGTAGATTACGGTCTACTCCCTCTCTCAGAGACGAGGTCCGTGTCCCAGCAGTGGGAACATTATCGGCTTATTGTATTAAGTATCTCTTGCTTTCCTCTACCCTCCTCAACTTCTAGGAGCTTCCAATCTTAACTTGAAATATTTGTGTCCAATATCTAGTTACCGTAAATTTTCTTCGATATTGCCTCATAACGATATTAATTTTCATACAGTAATTTAAATTTTTCATTCACATCAAAAATCGTTCACTATCAAACTGAATTATTCAGCGACACTTTAATTGAGGAGGTTGAAGGTTTCAATAGTGTTGCCAAGCGTGCGAATATAACCGGATTAAAAGAAATATTGAAAATCATATAAGGATTTTTATAGAAATATTTGATTTCATTATATACTAGCTTCTGCCCGCGACTTCGTCCGCGTTATATTTCTTGTTTCCTCGACCGTTCCCGTCGCTTCGTATCGCCTACCCGTGCGATTTTCCCCATTTTTGCATAATTTTTCATTACTGCTCCGCTCTTCTTAGTTGTAGCGTGATGTTATATAGCCTATAGCCTTTCTCAATAAGTAGGCTACCCAACACAAAAATAACTTTTCAATTCGGAGATTAGCGCGTTCAATCAAACAAACAAACAAACTCTTCAGCTTTATAATATTAGTATAGATAAAACAAAACACCTGTGGGTGAGATTCAATGTATGGCTTATGACTCTGGATTATGACACAACCGAAAAGTAAGAATAGCACCATCCCAGTTCTTCCCGTGGGTGTCGCAATAGGCGACTAAGGGAATTACATACTAGAGAATGGGCAGCAGCGTTATCTGTATCTCTACTGCGATCGCCAAACCACCTGCCAAGCGTGGCAATTACGGTGAACTTCCCAAATTGGGAGACGCCAATGTCCTGCAGTGGACGACTTTTGGCTGAAATGATAATGATGATGGTCATTATTTCTATCGTAGGCACATACTAATATGGTAGTCCTCAAAAAGCTTAACATGTTCTTACTTGTCCATCATCATCACCCATATACTCGCAGACACTCATACTCGATTACACTCACGCAACCACTCACTCCGCCCGAACACTCCTTCTTATTTGATTATATGCTAAATATACATTTATAATTATCAGACCTGGCGACCTGAAATACAGGCTTCGTCTTAGCTTACAAGTCTCCCACAATATTTTTCTATGAGCTCAGACTGAACAATTTTCTTCTTTGTTACTATTTGGCATAGATATTGTAGTGAGAAATAAATCCATTACTATTATTAATTATCACGAATACTTAATTATCAATGAATCAGTTGATTTTCTTTTTCACCCTTTTGATGGTCAAAAATGTATGAGAGTTTATTTTTTAAATTTAAGCTTAATTCAAAGTGAACTCAGAAACGGACTCTGTACGTTTATGTGCTTAAAGTGTAAATAAATAAATAAATAAAAACAACTCCATAATTGTGTCACGTACCTCTTGGTTTTATTATGCAAAACTTTCGTAATTTTTAAGCAACATGGTTTGTTTTTAGGTAGGTAAGTACTGAAGATCCAAATTAAATTAAATACAAATGTACAATAATCTTCCATCAATAACATTCGTGGACAAGAGTGGTGGCCCAGTGATACGGTCCCCAACTTACGTGGGTTTTTAAGCGCTTCACTTTATGTTAATAATTTCACCATCACTGCTCTGGAATGTGCCACAATCGAACATACGAAGACATGTTACATCCGCTAACTTGGCTTGCGTAGTGGACAATGGCCCACTCCCTCTCATAGAGAGGAGGCTAATGTCATAGCTATGAGAAAATTATAGGCTGATTTATTGATGATTTTGAGATATAGACAGCAAAGAAGAAAAATACGTACGCCCGCATGTTTATATCAAACAGAAAAAGTTGGCATCTCAAAAAATCAGCAATTAATTTGATATCGAAAATTCTCATCTCCTGGCCACCCACGGCACCATCGCCAGTTTAATTTACTTCTACACGCCGGATGGGCTCACAAAGAGCTTTATTGGATTTTTCTGGCGCCTTTTGAGTAAAAGGTAGGTTATGATTTAGATGCACAGTGCTCAGCGGAATACCGTTCATGACACCCGTTGGATTTCATTAAAGACTGGAAATTATATCGGACGTTTTCTTCTTAGTTTCAGTTTCAAAGGAATTTTCGTCCATTTTGTGGGATTTTATGAACTGAAGTTTTTCTGGATGTTGCAAGTTTTTCAAATATACAGGGAGGAAGACGACATCACCAAACAAACTGTTACCATGAATTCAGAACAAGATTCTAGACCCCTTTAGCGTATACATTTTTCGTCGGTCATCAAAAATGTAATCTGTTGTTTAAGGGAAAAGTACAATACCTGTAGGTACGGTCAAAATGTATGGATAGTATTTTCGGAAAATCGCTACTTACGATTCAGAACCTGCCAGAGTCGCGAGATTTGTTCGTAAGAGTTACCGTGGCCCTGGCATATAGGCAACTGAAGGAACACGCGTGTGTTTTACTCAGTAAAAGTCTGACACGCCCTCCCGCTCCGCCCAGAGTGGAAGACGTCATTTGATGATTTCACAACCACAAAGAAAAGTGGATTCAGAAGGCGACTAAGGGACTTAGTACAGAATGAGCAGCAGCGTTCTCTATGTTTTACCACGATACTGCGATTTACCCGCCTGCCAAGCGTGGCAATTATGGTAACCCCACCTCCCTTTGGGAAGGCCTATATTCAGCAGTGTCCACTGCTAAGACGTCCGTCTTATGGCTGAAATGATGATGATGAGGAGGGTTCAGAATCATGCCATGGTAGAAGGATGCATCGATGCCTCTGCCAGCCTGTATTTAAGTGTCTTCGTTGGAAGTTATTTCTGAGTTATTAGGATCTGGTAACTATAGTGTTTAAGAAGACCATAAGGTTTCTTTAATCTCCCAAAAGCTAACATTACCTTCCAGTATTTTTTTATGACACGATATTGCTATCACATTTTATATCCAAACCACAATTTACGACCCTTTTTAGTCACGTTCGCTGATTTAATATCCTAGCGTTAGCTTATTATTTTTTGCTCATACAAACGAAAAACAAGGCTAAATAAAATATTCATGATAAAGGTATTATATATATTATATACCCAAAAAAAAAGCAGCCAAGTGTGAGTTGGACTCGCATATGAAGGCTTTCGTAGAGTGCCACACGGTTCTGTTGTTCTATGGTTTTGAACACTATGAATTTCGTTTCCCACTTGTAGGTTTAATATTTAACTTTATTAACACGCTTTTATATGTATGTATCTACGTAACGGAATCTTTGAACGTGATTTGCATCCCCTGTTAAACATTGGATTCATTTGAAACTATGCACACTTATCCAGGACCGACGACGATAATATAATAACTTCAAAAAAATACGAATATCCTGCTTTTGTAGCTAGCCGAACTAAAAAATATATAATAAATAATAGTAAAAAGTAAAAAACGTGGGGTGCTTAATAATAATTAAATAATACCCACGCTTTTTTCCATTATTTCCTACTTTTTAGTTTGGTTTTCTATGAAAGCCTGTTTTCTTTCTGCTGAAATGTCGGCGATAGTAATATAGACTCTGGAAAAATTTCAGGTGTCTACCTATTATGGTTCACATGACTAACTGACGGACAAACAGCGAGATCTTAGTTTTAGGGTCCCTTTGGCACCCTATCGGTACAGAACCCTAAAAAAGGATGTTGGTATTGTGGTATAAAATCGATGATAGTAATGATCCGCGGTGGGTAGGCGCGAAACGCGGAATTGATGTCGCGGTTTTGAACCACCCTGTATTAATGTGTTTTTGAATGAATGGAATTCCCGTTCACTCATTCAAATAAAATAGAGTGTATTCCTGAAATGGTGATAGTTAAAGTTATTGTTCATACAGTCCACTCTGTTATGGCAATTTGATATTTCATATCCGATAAAATCCACCAAAACCAGCGAAATTTCATTAGATCAAATGATTTGTTTATTTCTCAAAAAAGCCTCCCAATAAATCTCAAATTACAAATGTTTTTTGCATTCCATAATGTATACAGGTGCTGGGTATTAATATATGTAAAAAGAATTATGGACCGTGTAGGGCACAGCAACATTTTAAATTCTAATTAGAATAGAGGAAGAGTTCTTTAATTATTTTCCAATAAATTCTAATAGTAATTCTTCTTTTTCTTTCCTTCTTCTTCCTTTCTTCTTCTTCTTATATTTTCTTCTTATTAATTCTTAATTATTACGTTTTTATTCACATATTTACGTAATACGTAATACAGTTTATACTAGTACGAGTGGATAGGGCGAATCAGTCTAAAGACAGCCAAACCAACATATTTACAGTGTACCATTTCACATTCAACGATCTGTTTATTTTGTGTCTATTATTAAGTTACTCTGTATGGTTGCCTCAAATTTGTGAATAAATATATTATTATTATTATTTCACATTGTAATTCGTATATTTAGTTTCTATATTTTAATAAGAATAAATTAGTACTAGCCTCAACCTTAGTCAGTATATGCACTTCGAAGTTTATTTCGATTAAAGCAAAGTGCTTAATACTCAAATTACAACTTAGTACCGAACTAAGCTGTCATTTTTGTATAAAGAACTACATTTTTATAACAGTTAGGTTGTTAATTCAATAACTGGTTAGGTGGTTGGTTTAAACCGTGCTGATTTGAAGAATAATCTTGTTGTGTAAAAGACGGTTAGTGTTTAACAGAAGCTGCTATTTTATCAGACTACTATTAATAGTTAAGCTGTTTTTACCATCGCCTTCTTTGGTAAACTATCAAGTCTTCTCAAAATAAACATTTTGTTTTTTTACAGCATCCTGGAACTTGATATTTAGTTTCGTTTGCAGACGTATTTTGTAAATTAATACTTGCATTTATTTGCTACGCTAAGTGGTATGAATTGAGCTTTCAACTTTCTTCATTTTATCTCGTCATCCTTCATGCAGCAATGGTCTTAGATATAAAGACAATAATTCGATCAAACTTCACGTTAAAGTCACAGTACACGATGCAGAGCAGACGTTTGCTAGTATCCGTTACAAGAACAGTCCCGACTCTTGCGAAACTTCCCTGCTGCTAACTTGGGCCGCTCACTTGCCCTACATTTTGTCTCTTACTCGTGAGTTGGGGCCATAGAACATTGAACTTTCAAGCAAAAGACCGTTATATAAATGTAGCGGCATCTACTGACTTCACGCAAAATCCTGCATCGCACAAGCAGAGTTTTCCGCGCATTCACATATACAACACTCCGACATTAATGGTTGGGTAATTGTCCACCAGAAACGATACCCGTCTGGTCGGAGGATTCTGCCTCTTCTACGGAGGTTGAGTGAATTGTACACCTTGTTTCTCATATCTCCCAACTTCCATACTTCTTAGTCGAATTCTCAGTAGTCCCTTTTCTAGCCATATCATAGGTTGACTGAACAAATAAGTGAAAACACTAAAAAAAAATGAATGAAGGTTGGACTAGGGATTACAATACAAATAAAACAGCATATAATTTCAACACAAAAAAAAATTACTTGTACAGCTAATCAGCTCTAAATGATAACGTTTCAACCAAACTGTATCCACGAATTCAACATATATGATTCTCTGCAGTTTGGTAAGAACAACCTTGAGAAGGAGGCTAACAGGAGAATTCAGCTGGGCTGGGCAGCATTTGGGAAGCTTCGTCGAGTCTTCTCGTCGCGTATTCCACAGAGCCTAAAGACGAAAGTCTTCAACCAGTGCGTCCTACCTGTTATGACCTACGGAGCCGAAACGTGGACACTCACGGTACGGCTGGTCCACAAATTTAAAGTCGCTCAGCGAGCTATGGAACGAGCTATGCTTGGAGTATCTCTGAGGGACAGAATCCGGAATGAGGTGATCCGGCAGAGAACCAAAGTTGTCGACATAGCTCATAGGATTAGCAAGCTGAAGTGGCAATGGGCCGGCCACATTAGCCGTCGAACCGATGACCGTTGGGGTAGACGTGTTCTTGAGTGGAGACCGCGAATCGGCAAACGTAAGGTAGGACGCCCTCAGGCTAGGTGGAGCGACGATCTTCGCAGGGTGGCTGGTAGCAGCTGGATGAGAGTTGCCGAAAATCGAGCTAAATGGCGTGCAATTGGGGAGGCCTATGTCCAGCAGTGGACTGCTATAGGCTGATGATGATGATGATGATGATTCTAAGCCTAGGTGATCTAGAATCATACGCAATGTAACAATCAATCTAAGCAGAAATTTAAAAAAAAATGCTTTTCCATACGTTTTAATTGCGTAAGTATTGCACTTCTCTATGAAACAGCTGACTTTTATTTATGTATTCGACATCCAATCTCTTTGTGGCCCAACCTTTAAAGATATGGGTGCCTACAAAATTTTCATATTCAGTAAAGTAGAATATTTTACGTAGCTAAGTGCATTTCGAGTCTAAGTTTCGAAGTTCTGAATAAGATTCGATATCTATTTT
This sequence comes from Aporophyla nigra, assembly GCA_947507805.1. Lineage (NCBI taxonomy): Eukaryota > Metazoa > Arthropoda > Insecta > Lepidoptera > Noctuidae > Aporophyla > Aporophyla nigra. Next base: position 25,285,507 of record OX382295.1, read on the forward strand.
TGCAGTCAACACAAGTTGTTTATTTTTAACACTATATTTTATTATTGGGGCTTGTGGTGAAGTAATAACAGCCACACGAGTCAATCGATCAGGTTAAGCTACGCTTGCCGCGGTTGGTCTGTGGATGGGTGGCCATCTTTACATACCAAGACCCCTCCACGCCTCGGAAAGCATGTTAAGCCGTTAGTCTCGACTGTCAATCGATGATCTTTGACAGTCGTTACAGGACGTCAGAAGCCCAAAAGTCTGACAACCAGTCTTACCAAGAAGCATCATATTACCCAGTAAATTGGCTGTGGATGTCAGATAGTCAGTTGCTCCATGTAAAATACTGGCATTCAGCTACATCTGTGTATATTGGAAGCTGACCCCAACACAGTTGGGAAAAGGCTGTTTTATTTTGGGGGCACAAAATATATTTTTATATATTTTTCTTATACTAATTCAAAATGGAAACATAATTAATAATAGCAATAGTAAACGATAAAGGGTAAGTTGAGGTATCGAATTGAATCATTTACTTCTAATAGAGATACTTCGGTTACCCTATTCAAAATCAAAAGTCATTTATTTAAAGTTTCTGACAGTTACAGACCTTTTAGACGTCAAATTACATAAGACAGTCCACCAAAACGCCTGCGCTTTACGATTTCGTAGTGCTTTAGCTGCGAAGAAGAAATGGCACAACAAACTCCCCAGCAGCACAACCAAATTTCCTTGACAACATTCTTTCCTCGGAACTGGTCAGCATAAGTAAACATTTGAAACTACTAAAACAATATCGTCCGTAAAGTAACTACGTATGAGATTTCCCTGAAACATAAAACCTCTTTCACCCAGTCCTCTTCTTAAACAATTGACGTCACGCCACAATTTCCCATACAAGCGTGTAAACAGCCAGTACTAGCACACATGTCTGCAGAGCTGTCTAATAGAATCTGCATAACAGAGAGTGTTCGTATAACTACTGCCTTAGCTTTGTCGAACTCGAAACGAAGTCACCGTAGCAATGTACCGCGCTAGTTTGATCGGGATATTAGCATACTTGGTAAGTGCCTGGTCCAGTTTATAATGGTAAGTTGGATGATGTGTAGGTGAATATGTCGGACGGATAATATTGACCAAGATCTGTTCTTCTATACTTTTAAATACGTATGTATGTGCAAATAAATAAAATTGAAGTGTCCGTTTGTAATATCAAAATCATATGAAAGTATACGGTACCTACTTATGACAAAAAAAAACCTTTTTATGAAGTTTTTGTCCGTTTGCTTGTTCCGGCTAAATGCCGTCCGACCGGACCTATTTTGACGGGACTTTCACGGGTAGAGAGCTTTTTATTCCACGGTAGCACTTCCCCGTGAGATAATTATTAACATCCACGCGAGCTAGTCTGAAATATATAAATATAACATATTTCTTAATGATAGGGTTGTTGATCAAATGTTGGGAAGTATGACTACTAAGCGTCGCCTCTCGAGTTTAATCCCTTGCTCGGGTTGGGTACGGTTACTATTAATTTTCATAACCGTGTTCAGTGGTGCTTTTTTCAGTGTGGCAGCCGGGAGTCTTGTGTTGTTTCAGGCAGTTTACAGGATGGTGCGGTCGGTGGCGTGCGCGTCGATGACACATCGACACGAAAATTGACACCAATTATATTCAGCACATGATTAGAGAAAAAGTTGTGTAAGTACTCGCCGTTAGCAAGAAGAGAACTACAGAAAACAATAAGTCGGATTAATTTATGCCTGACAATGTCAACCGCAACATTCATGACTATGTATTTCCAATAATTAGGCGTCAAAACAACTTCATCCGTAGACACATAGATAAAACCTACGGTTTCCCTGAAAAGATAACCGTAACGCAGCCAGGATCTAAGCATGGCCGTGCTACGCTGTGGCCCGGCCACTGAGGATGGTGTATAAGTCATGTAATAATGTGTTTTTCTTTTTCTTTCCGGTACCAAAAGGTGCATATCTATACAGTCTACTACCATAACCATGGTATTGTTTAGCATCGTGGCTGGGCCAGAACGGAACACGTACAAAACGATTATTAAAACAACCCTATCCTCATACTTTTATTAAAACTTTACGCTCAGTCAAACAGGAGCTAGCTAAGTGTACCGCCACAGTTATTCGATCAGGATATTGGAATACTTGCTGGCAGTTAAATTATTGCTGAACAATTTCAGAGAGGTTGTCCAGTCCTAACAGTTGCCAAACTGCAACAAACTATGTTGGGAATTGAGGCATCCTGGCGTGACATTAACCTTCCTTGACAAATAACGTAGAATTATAGACCGTTTAATTTAACTAAATTTGCTAACTTATTAATTTTACTAAATTTGTTCTTCAGTATAGTCCTCTAGACTGTATTTCGGGCATGGCGGCCAATCTAAACGGAGACTAGTCATCGGTGTGGGAAATATTATAATGCACAAGTGTGTGCGCAGACACAGAGGCACTGGCTCTTCTCTCACTCTCATAGTCTGATGGGACAGCAATCCAACACGACCGGAGAGAGATCAGGTGTAGGACCAACAGCTTAACGTGCTTTCCGAGGCACGGGGTATCACACCGCCAACTTGCGAACTCCTGGCTGTTCCTAAGAAATTCCTAATGGTTAAACCCAATACCTCATTGCTCGATCTGGGAATCGATTCCAGAACTCCACACTCAGCAGTCACGCCTGCGCTCACGATACCCACGGGGCAGTTCTTCAGTACTTTATAAACAACAAACGGATTTTTTGACGTTTTAGACCATAACTAGCTGGTGCTCACGAAATCGCCCACACGTGCAAGTAATTCGCATTCGTGTTTTTTTTTTTTTGCTTTTTGCTGGGCTTCTAAGGGTCTAATATTATATATAGCCTTTCTCGATAAATAGGATATTCAACACAAAATATTGTATTATTTTTTCGAACCAGTAGTTCCTGAGATTAGCGCCTTCAACCAAAAAAACTTATCAGCTTTTTATTATTAATAGTATAGTAAGATATACATAGATTAGTAAAGAAAATGTTATATATTCAAAACAGTTTCAGTCAATTTATTGAAAGGAGATAAGCATTGAATTCGATTTCGGTTACTATTCTATTTAGCCTAAATAATTATGTGGAAACTCATTAACACAAGCCGTAAGCTTTAAACACAAATTGCACAAATAGGGTGCTACGCCGTAAATAAATTATGAACCAGATTGAGTTACCATAGTTCATCATCCTAGTGTTTATCACAAAACATTACTACTAGTTTTGCTTGGGGTAGACAGTGATGCATTCATAGAAAACCTACACTTCGCCAGTTATGTTAAATCTCATTTCGAGGAGGTTCTCAATTCGGTTGCATCTGTTTTGATTTCTGTCACCTCAGAACTACGTCATTTATCAACCGTTTCGAAAAAAGCGGCCAAGTGCGAGTCGGACTCGCGCACCGAGGGTTCCGTACAAATCTGTAGGTATTCACGGTTTGTGAAATTATTATTTTTTTTAAATTTTTATATTTGATTTGATTGAATGAAAGGTATATTGCGGTTTACGATTCATGACGTATTAAAAAAAACTACTAACTAGATCTCGTTAAAACTAATTTTCGTTGGAAGTTTACATGGTAATGTACACCTTATATTTATTTTAGTTTTATCATTCTCTTAATTTAGAAGTTCCGGGGGGGGGGGGGCGGGGGAAACACATTTTACCACTTTAGAAGTATCTCTCGCGCAAACTATTTAGTTTAGAAAAAAATGATATTAGAAACCTCAATATCATTTTTGAAGACCTATCCATAAATACCCCACACGTATGGGTTTGATGAAAAATTTTTTTTTTGAGTTTCAGTTCTATGTATGGGGAACCCCAAATATTATTGTTTTTTGTGTATTTTTGTGTAAAAATCTTAATGCGGTTCACAGAATACATCTACTTACCAAGTTTCAACAGCATAGCTCTTATAGTTTCGGAAAAAAGTGGCTGTGACATACTCGGACAGACAGCCAGACATGACGAATCTATAAGGGTTTCGTTTTTTGCCATTTGGCAACGGAACCCTAAAAAGGGTTCCATACCAAACTGCTAACGGGTTTAAGTCTCCGCTGTCCGTCTGTCTGTCTGTCAGCGGGCTATATCTCATAAACCGTAAGAGGTAGACTGTTGAAATTTGTATATGAGGAGGTACATATTTCTATTGCCGCTATAGCAACTAATAATTAAAATAAAATAAAGTTACAAATTAATGGGGTCCCCCGCGTGATCGGCACTCAACGTGTTAAAACCCATTTTTAGGGTTCCGTTGCCAAATTGCAAAAAACGGAACCCTTATAGATTCGTCATGTCTGTCTGTCTGTCTGTCCGTGTATGTCACAGCCACTTTTTTCCGAAACTATAAACTATAAGCTAAGCTATGCTATTGAAACTTGGTAAGTAGATGTATTCTGTGAACCGCATTAAGATTTCCCCGTAACTTCTAAAATAAGGGAATGATAAAACTAAAAAAAATATATGATGTACATTACCATGTAAACTTCCACCAAAATTTGGTTTGAACGAGATCTAGTAAGTAGTTTTTTTTTTTTAATACGTCCTAAATCGTAAATCACATTTTACTTTTCATTCAGTCAACTCAAATATAAAATTTAAAAAAATAATAATAATTTCATAAACATAACCGTGACATAAACCTTATGCATAAACCGTGAATACCTGCAGGTTTGTACGGAACCCTCGATGCGCGAGTCCGACTCGCACTTGGCCAGTTTTTAATATTTCTCATACATAAAATATCTCACTGCAACCCAAAGTAGGGGCCCTTCTTATCAACGTGCATACAACAGACTAGGAATGCAAATTCACTACTCTTATTGGCGCTCTGTTGTCTTGTTCAGCAGTTAATTATCTTTTAGAATTGTTTACTAGATACCGTTTGGCTTTGTTCAAAAGCATGCATTACGGGGATTGGCTGGCGTTGTGTTAGTTTGTTTGTTACTGTTAAGAGTAGCAAGGTAAACGTGAAAATTGTTCTGTGTGTTTTAAACGATTTGCAAATGTTTTATCCAGATTTTTTTTTGTTTCATTTCTGTTACTGATCGGTTCATTTGGGAAAAAACTTTTAATTAAAATACTTTGCACCGTTTGTTCAATTTTGAATTCCATTTAATTCTTGAAAAGTGCTAAGTTGTAAATGGAATTGCTATGTTACAAAATTGTAAAGCAAATAAATGACGTATAAAAGACTAGCAATCTGCACCCCCGCTTTGCTCGGTTTAAAAGACTTGACAAAATATCGTGATTTCGTTATTGTAAATTAAATAAATTTTCACCATCATTTCAGCCGAAAGACTGTCACTGCTAGATATTGACCTCACCCAAGTGACGCCACTTCGACTGATTTTTCAATTCTGGCATCCAGCGAATTCTTGCGGCCTCTACCAGTTATCGATCCATCTTCCCTTGGGACGCCTTCAAACTCCTGCGGCCTTCCATGCAGTTAAACAATAAATAAACAAAATGAATAAATTCTTTAAGCGGTGGTTAAAGCTGCATCAAAATATGTTTCGTAGTTTACCTATAATTAATATTTTAAATTTGTTAGCTTAGTTATGAACTCTATTGTGCATGCTGTGGTCTCTATAAGTGAAGGAGTACTCCTATATTGTACTTTGTATATATTTTGTTAGAGATCCTAAATCAATAAATAAATAAAGAACAACATAGTCATACAGATAGATATGGGAATCAACGTTAAAATATTTATGTAAACGTCAGGACAATAGGTAGATTGGATCTGGATTCTTCACTGTTGAACATTTTACTGGGCTTATGTTGCCGGCAAGAAGAAAATCTCTGAAGATGATTACTGATTTTATTTGAACTTGACGGAATTTGTAAAACGAAACGTAGGACAGTTTCTATACAGTTGTTGCCCGTACGATGTCAAATGGTCAAGAGAACTGCACCAAGCCGCTGTGGAGCTCTCGTCGACTCACACGAACGTCAGGTCAGACTCTGTCGAAGTGCGCCAACTTCACAATTGCGTTAAGGCTCGTTCAGACAAGCGTGACGCGACGGTCACGCGCGATTCGGCGATTTATATCCGTAGAACAATTTCTATGACCGTGTCGCGGCGCGACAGGTCGCCCCTGTTTGAACGGTCGCGCGCGTTTTCATAGAAATTGTTCTACGGATATAAATCACCGATTCGCGCGCGACCGTCGCGTCGCGCTTGTCTGAGCCTTTACGTTGACAATTGACATCCCGTAGTCATCATGATTCTTCAGAGATATATTAATATAAAGATAGAAAAAGAATGAGCTCCTCTGTTCGATAATATAGGATCTATTCTGTGCCGTATCGATCGAAATACAGGTTCAAATGAAGTTAGTGGGGTATAATTAATTTCCGGACCATGTAATAGGTAATCCCTACCTTCGTCGAACTCTATTCATCTGCAAATTCTTGGCTGTTTCTGGAAACAATAGCCTGCGATCATGAATTTTGGGAGGTATGTACGTGTGTTCTATCCACTACGTGTTTGCACGGTCGTGTAGATGGTGATCCTCGCCTGTTGTACAGATTTTAACAGCCAGTGTTTTTATATTTTGTTTTGTTGATATATTGCAATCAAGTAAAAGAAAATTGTGAAAGCCGCTAGAATCAGCTGGATGTGGGAAGCACAATTTTTATTATAGGTACATCATTTTCACATATAATTATATAAATGATGTCATCTATACTAATATTAGAAAGCTGAAGAGTTTGTTTGTTTGAACGCGGTAATCTCAGGAACTCACAGTCCAAATTGAAAAATTCTTTTTGTGTTTGGTAACCTGTTTATCGAGGAAGGCTATAGGCTATATAACATCACGCTTAAACCAAGAAAAGCGGAGCAGTAATGAAAAATGTTGCAAAACCGGGGAAAATCGCACGGGTAGACGATTCGACACGACGGGAAGGGTCGGGGGAACAAGAAATTTAACGCGGACGAAGTCATAGACAGAAGCTAGTTAATGATAATTATGTAAATAATGACCAGATGTATGAAAATAAACGAAGCTAGAGTAGGTAAGGATCGTAGCAGGTGGCGTTCTGTCGTTTTTGCCAACACCCATAGATAAAAGGCACGAGTCTATGTATGTATGTAAGTAAACAAAGATGTATAACATACGTCCGTTTTACCAATTATCTAGAAAGTCCTTATTTTAGCTAACAGTGTGCGAGCTGGCTGTTGCCAACCATCGGGCACAAATTAAAACACGATTTTTTTTCTCTTGTGCGGAGAAAAAAATCACCAGTTGAAACAAAAATAACTATTTTGTATTTGGGGATAAAACTATGTTGCTGTAAAGTTACGCCTTATTTGCAATTATTGTTATTACTTAATAATGCAAAGCTACTATTGGTATTTTTTTAGATATCAAACAGTTTAATCTTTATTACAAATCACTGTAAACTTGCACCCTAATTGCGTCACACAGTATTAATCACAATCTGAATATTTTGAAGCTTATTGCTAATAAAAATGATTTCATATGTTCAAAAAATTTGGCTGGTTTTCATATTTAGTATTTTTTTCTCCTGTAGAGAAAACCAATTATTCTGCCCAAAGCCTGCAATCGTACCCTAACCTGACCTTGCAGTCGCGACCTGGAACCTAACAAGGCAGTCAGTAATAATATTGATGGTTGACAATATCAATTTATTGTTCTATCTTTCTATCTATTCAGACACTAAACATGTTTTCGATCGCCAATATGTCCTCTTTCACATTTGAAGGTCATTTCGGTCACGTAGTCAATTGATCCTCTATTGTCCTTACATACAAGTTAAATAAACTTGAAGGAGGCTGAATGCCTTGAAGATTGATTACGGTATTGGTTGTTATAATATATTACAGTTTTGGGACAGTCAAGCACAGAGAATAAGAACTAATGGAACAGGCACTCTCTTTCACTCTGGAACAGTTCCAGAATCCGGGCTTTGTCAATTCCAGAAAGATAACCCAAAAACTCTTTTTTCGACCTGGAAACCGAGCTTGAAACTTCATCCAGCTGAAGCATTTACGACCACAGGATCAACGACGCTATTTGTATCACTTTCCAATAATCTTGGGAAATTTACAGTAAAAAAGGCAGCCTATTTGTATCACTTTCCAATAATCTTGGGAAATTTACAGTAAAAAAGGCAGCCATTAAGTTACATGACCAGCAGAATAAAGCAGTTAATGGAGTCTCTGATACGAAGACAGAAAGCGCTTTTATAATGTTCATCATCATTTCAGCCGTAAGACGTCCACAGCTGGACTTAGGCCTCCCCCAATTTGGGGGGATTTGCCATAATCGCTTCGCTTGGCAGGCAGGTTGGCGATCGCAGTATGGTGGTAAAATGCATAGAGAACGCTGCTGCCCATTCTCTAGTCAGTCCCTTAGTCGCCTTTTACGACACCCACGGGAAGAAATGGGGTGGTGTTATTCTTTACTTACGGCACCACACGGTACCACTTATAATGTTAACAGTAGTCAAGTACTGAAGCGGAATGTCATAGAGTGAATATGCATGATTGCTAATAGTTCGCACTCAATTGCTATTCTAGACACGACAATCAGTAACAATAATGCAGCAAGGACTCATAGTAGTCTTTCAAATATTAGAATGTCTTTACTTACTTTGTAGAAACTACCATGTGTTACAAAATATCACATCCAGTACCTTTTCATCCCAGTTCCGTCTAGATCTGTATGCATTGGCTCACCAACGCTATTTGTTCGGTCCGTGTCGATCGCCATATCTCACGTTGACGCGCTATTGATCAAACTACTTGTACAACATGTGTTCCTAGTACTTTTGATAGATAACTTGCAAGACTATGGTTTATGGAGTTTCGTATTTATTGGTGCATTTGTTATTTGGGGGCTAGTGATATACAACAGGACACGATATCAACCAAACTTATGCCAAAGGATTTTATGTGCATTTGACGTTTTACTTCGTCCATGACCCGTTGAAGGACATGGAATGAAATACAATAGATGTTTTATTGTCATTACCGCCGCAAAGTGTTAAGATCTTGATAGCATCTTTTGGATTATGCAGGTATCCTTAAATGGCGGAAAACCCGCTCTATCAAATGGTAAGTCGTAGATGCATTGGACAACCTTTCTTCTTCGTCTTCTTTTGGTGTCGTTTCAATCAGATTCTGGTTGGCTGTCAGTTCTGCTAAGCAAGCTTTGTCGTTCCAATAAACGAGATATTTAGTATTTGCCATCCCCAATGAGAAACAAAGCGACCTCACTATTACGGCGCTTGCATGGTAGTGACAACAGCATTCTAAGAATAACGCTGCTAGAGCGGACTGTGATTTTCAGTGACATAATTAATTTTGTGAAAACTAACAATATTAATCCATCTGTCTAAGCACAAATGTTTAACACCAAAATATGAGAGCGAAAGAAAGTTTAATTTAATTAAACCAATTTTTTTTTAAAGAACCTTTCCGAGGAAGTTCCAACATTACCTAAGAGATATTTTAATATGATTTTTATTCATAACTTGAAAAATGTTGTTATTCTAAGACGAGAATAAATCTAATTTGATGTCTGTTTACGTATCTGCATACACGATCAGATTGCAACTCCATCCCCTAGATTACATGCGACGTATAATTTTCTATTCGATTGCTGGCACATCGATATAAATTACCTAGAACGATGCGTTGCCAACAAAATGTGTGCAGACGTAGGTAATGCATACGGAATGCACAAACATCATAAATACACGAGTTATGAGGAGGCTTCCTTGCAAGCTTGGGAATTTAGACTAAGTTAGTGCTGCCGGTTTAGCGATTTCTTGGTCTATTGCGTCTACTTTGTGTCTGGGATGTGACCTGAATTCAATCAATTGTAATTTTGTGCAGCAATTCATTCTGGTAACTAGGTCGTTAACATCATCATACTTAGTTCTGTCAATTGCTGCATTTTGTTATACAGGAGTCAGGTAAAGTGAAACAGAAATCGCATCTAACATCTCTTTGTTCCGCCACTTCTTCTTCCCAGCTAAAGCACTAGGAAGTGTCGAAGGGCGGGTGTTTTGGGGGGACTGTCTTATGTTACTTTGACGTTCAAAAAGTGTTGACTCTCAGCCTAGTTTGAATAAATGACTTTTGATTTGATTTGATTTGATTTGACTTGCATGTTCAAGGTGCTCATGACAGGCATCGATCATTTTCATCAGATAGCCTGTCAATCACCCGGCAATCTGGTACTGGATGAAGTTAAGCTATTGTACCTGCACCGTATGGTTTTAATGGGGACATTTTCTGCCAGGGTCGCGAGATTTGTTCGAAAGAGATACCGTGACCCTGGCACATGGGCAACTGAAGGAACACGGGCGGGTTTCAGTCAGTAAAAGTCTGACACGCCCTTCTGCTCCACCCAAGAGCGGGAGACGTCATTTGATGATATCCCACCCACAAAAAAAAAATGGGGACGTTTTTACCATCTATACATACCGGGTGTAAGGGACAGCCTTCCACAAATTGACAAAGTGCATTCAGCTCCTTATTTTGAATCATATTCCACCGGAATTTTTCTCCGGATTTTTTTAAAACTTTTTTTCAGCTTCTTCAGTTTTATTTCAATGTAAAATTACATTCTCTGAAAGCAGCACTCCATTTATGTAAAAAATACGGCTAAAATAAAAAAAGCAGCAATGGATGTTGAAATAATCTAACGAACGACGCGTAAAATCAGCTGTTCACTTCCCATCTAACTACATAGTTCATCGATCTCGTCGTCGGCGATTGCACAAAGGCGACTTTCCGAATTGATCCGAGATACATTGCGTGTGGGAAAATAAAACAAATCAGGTTTATTGGATTCCAATAACGGTTCTGAAATAATTTCTTGTACTGGTCATCTTAGTATGATATACTGAATCCACCCCATCAGTTTGTGGAGGGCTGTCCCTTACACCCAGTATAATAAAACTGTGACTAAGTAATAACAACCTTACGCATCGATCAGAATAAGCTACGCTTGCTGTTGTCTGTCCGTTGATGGGTGCTATTTACAAGACCCTTCTGTGCCTCGCAAACCACGTTAAGCTGTTGATCCCAGCTGTCTTCCGTGGATATTTGACAGTCGATACGAGTCGTTAGCAGCCCAAAAGTCTGACAACCAGCGATACCAACTGATACCGTATTACCCAGAAATAGGGTGTGGAGATCAGGTAGGCTGTCACTGCATGTAAAATATTGATTTACAGCTGCATCTGGTTAGACTGAAAGCTGGCCTCAACAAAGCGGGGAAATACTAAGATGACTTATAATTAAAACGTAGCGAAGGAAAACTATTCAGCGAACATTTTTGAAAAAAAAAGGCAATATATTGCTTTTTAGTATGGGAAGGAGATAGGAAGATTAGTTTTATTACATGTATGCAGCTAATCTTCCTATCTCTAAAAATATTTTATCCTGGAAAGATCCTCCCGGCAAAATATGGTGCAGTCTATTCTTCCTAGATACCACGATATGCATTATATTTTCATTCTCACCTCGGTAAAGTATATTTCACGAAAAAATCCCCACTCACGGGTGCACGTGCAATCTTTATTTCTCCAGCATAACTTGTGTCTTAAATTGGAGAAAAATCTTAACTCGAGAGCGTTCCACAATAAATTCTTTTTCTCATTACAAAATTGACGTTTAATTTAATATTATTGCAGTTTATAGTTAACTGGTACGTTGAGAAGTTCCTTGTACGTTGTAGGAAACAGTTTTATCGGTTTACAATAAACTTGACGTTGCAAATTGAAGTTAAGTTCGTGTTGTTAGGAAAGTGCAGCGAGGAAATATGTGGGCGGAAAGTTTTGAGAAAGGTTAGAGTTTGTGTACAGAATTTTGATGATTGTCGTCTGTGTAAAATAACCTTTATTGTGTGCACTTTTAAAACGTTACCAGAGAATGGTGAAAGGCAGCTGACTGATTTTACCGAGTGAGTATTTTAATTTCATCTCAATTATAATTGATAAATGACAAATTATTTTAATTCTGTAAGTGCGTGTGTACAAACACTTTTTTACGTCAATTTATTCAATTACAGTTACAATGACTTATAGACAATATTCAATCAATTCTAAAAATACAACAAACAATGATTTAACACTACAATACAAAACCGTTTCCGACCTCCAAAAAAAAAAACATATAACCTCTTCCTTTTTTTGAAGTCACCTAAAATACGACCTAACTTACAACACTTACAATAATGACAAAAGACTTTAAGTAACGTTCAAGATACTGCAGCTTTGTATGTATGGACAGTCGAGCCTGTCCGCTATCATCAACGCCGCGCTGTTGGGGCTGCCCCTGCGCACAAACATCAACGCTAGCTTCTCTCTTCTACTACCTACATACTTTTTTATGGCTACAAACGAATGCCTGTTCATTTCAAATCACAAATCACTGTAATCCTACTAATCGTTTTTCCTAATATTCTAAATGTGATAGTTTCTATGTTTGGATATTTGTTACTCAATCACGAAAAACGGCTTAAAGAATTAGGATGAAATTCGGCAAACCGATGGTTTATAACTGGATTAACACTAAGGATTCTTTTTATTCCAATAGTATGATGCCGTGGGAATATATCCTACCTCCACCCGGGCGTTACCATTGGCAAAATCTAGTAGGCAAATACATTTTTACATAGCATATAAGCATCAGACGCGTTCTGTTCTAAATCTGCTACATCCTAATTAAACACAGCCTAGACTTAAGTCATATGTTCTAGACAGAACATAATGGTTTTAGATGTCTCCTTCCTTCAGTATGTGCTCAACCTTATCTCAACATTTAAGTGCTTTCTACATAAATGTTATCATGAATCCTTGTAACTTTCCTACTCGTACTTTAAAAGGCTTTTACGTTGCGAATGTTGAGATCAATGTCTATGTATGCTTTTAGACATATAGACACTGAAGCACTTATTGTATGTACCTATGAGTAGTGAGTTCAGAGGAAATATAAATATTGACATAAAATTAATTTGTACGTACATAAACTTATAACCGAGAGATGAGTGGAAGAGAAACCGACGTGAAACCTGATTTTTTCTGCACCTGTGATTTTTTCTTCGGTTAGTAAACAAATAGCACTTCCATACATTTTGATCACATAGGTATTGCACTTTTTAGTTATGTGCTGAATTTATGGTTACAGTTTTCGCTTGGATTGCCTTGCTATCATTTATGTATTGGTGTGAACATGTCCTAACACTTTTATAGTAAAGAGTGAATGCTAAAGTCGGTACTTGGAGTTGTAGTGGATCAATCATTTATATAAAATTAAAACAACCGACTGGGTTCAAACCTGTGATCTTTGTACTATTCGTAACTAACAGCCGTTTCCATGGGGCCACCACTAGTTTCAGAACCTCATGAGGATTTCCACAGAAAAAAGAAAGTGAACCTGTTATGTGCGCCACTTTATACCAGACTAGAAAAGCGGTTATATTTTGGTCATAAGCGTGACGTACGCTTATTGTTACGGCCAAAATATAACCGCATCATCATATTACCACATCGTGAGGAAACTGGCATGTTCTACAACCAAAAATTCGAAGACATGTGAAATCCACTGGGCCCGCGTGGTGGATTACGGCTCTCATCCTCTCACACAGAGTAGGCCTGTGTCTCAGCAATGGGATATAGGCTGATTATGGTAATCCTCATGCATACCATCCGTCCGGACAGAACAGAGGGTTATATCGTACCCTACCGGCTAAAACTATACTGTTCCTTTTACTACAACGAGTAGGGGCCCGGGTACTTGTACATTATAGCTATGTGATGAAACGGAAACTCAACATAATTTTTTTTTTCAACTACAACCTAAATGAGCATTAAAGTCATCTTTATCAGCGCTTTTTATTAAACTTAGTGATAGATTATTCGTCTAACTACAATCTAGCAAGACGTTTCTTACGACAGTGACCATCTGACGCACAATTCTCTTTCAGAAGCAAATCTAGAATGTCATCAATCAAACAAGATTAATCCCTCAGGATATCAATAAACAAAAACCTTTATTATGCCCGCAAAAAGTCTTACAATGTCCGTTTACAATCAGCCATCGGCCTTGGCTTATTTTACGAATGAAAGAAGAAAGTGCAGAGGTTCCACTTCACACAAATAATTCCATTATCTTTCAGGTTTTGTAAATAAATTGAATATGCTTTAGCGTACACCAAACTAGCTGGTATACAGTTCTTAACATCTAGGAGATTATCAAAGGCTTACAGGATCAAATCAATTAATCTGCCTAGCTTCTTCCTAAATATGTTAGGGTCGGCTTCTAGTCTAACCAGATGTAGCTGAATATCAGCACTTTACATGGAGCAACTGCCTATCTGACCTCCACAACCCAGTTAATGCGTAATACTTTGGTAGGACTGTTTTGTCTGACTTTCAGGCTTCTGACGACCCGTAACGACGTTCAAAGATTTAAAAATGACAGCCAGGACGTCGCGTTGGTCCCGGGTTAAGGTGCTTTCCGAGGCATGAAGACTTTATTGAAAAAACTAGATTTCAACAGCTCCTTTGCTCGTGTGTTTTAAATGTAAACCTTCCTCTTGAATAACTCTGTCTTTTGATCAAAACCGCATTATAATCCGTGGCGTAATTTAAAGATCTAAACTTACAGACGCGGGAAGCGATTTTGGTTTATATTATTCAGAGATATAATTTAGTTACATGCAATGTATACTGTGTTCCTCTCGTTTCAGTGTTCCTTCTGCCTATATCTATGAACTATTTAATTGTACGTCGTATGGCCAGCCAAACAAGACAAATGTTCGCCTGTCGAGATCGCCGCATCGATACGCGATGTCCCATCCCATTACAAGATGTTAGAAGTTTTGTAGATAAGCCTTCGTTATTTATATGGTGTTTGGCTACTGTAAGTAGCTGATTAACGGTTTTGTCTTTTGGTTATGTAGTGTTGTGAGTAAATGAGGCACCAAGAGTTCTTTGGAACAAGATTTATTTATCCAGTTATTATAAACGTAAGACACTTTATTTCATGTATTGTGCGGTCTATATTTTTGACGGAAACCCGTCACCCACCTAATTTTTGCATCGGAAAAACTCGAATATGGTGTCATAGAAAAACCTGAGGCTTACTGGTTTTCTAAACTTATGCTGCGCTAGAAACTTCAATTGAACTGGACCATTAGGTTCTACAATCGCAATGCAGTACCAATTTAATAAGCATTCTACAGTTGTTTAGGTACTATAAAATAGGTTTCGGAGGTATCTTATAGTTTTTATATTTTTATTAACAGCAAACTTACAAAACTCAGTAGCTTTAGAAAATTCCTAAGAGTTAACAAGTCAAAAAACCAAAGTATATACTCAATAAAATCATGCATCTAAAATCTTAATTCAGCTAGCAGTCTTCGCATCTCAACCCGAACTCATCCCGTGATTAGAGGCCGTGATTGATGAGAGCGTCACGCAGCGCGACGAATGGATGATCGATCGCTCGGCATCTGCGACCTAACGTACCTCATTGTAGCTAGGTTTCATTAAACTTCATTTGAACTTGTTAATTTTTTTCATAGGCTCATCAAATATTTGAATATGCCTTATATAAAGAAGCTAGCTAGTTTCTGCTTGCGATTTCGACCGCGTGACTAGTTCCCCCGACACACCCCAACGAATCGAATCGTCTAGGTCTGTCCGAGTATTTGTGAGTTTTTCCTTTTTGTTCGGCTCCTAAGATTCCTAGCACAATTAAATATACTCTTAAAATATACATTTATTGAGGAAGGCATTAAATATGGCTTCCTCAATAAATAAGCTATCCAACACTACAATAGTTTTTTCAATTTGTACCATTAGTTCCTGAGATTAGTGCGTTCAGCCAAGCAAACAAACAAAGTTTTAGCTTAGTAGTAACATATTATTAATTACTAGCTTCTGCCCGCGACTTCATCCGCGTCAAATTTTTCTCCCCTGACCTTTCCCATCGCATCGAATTGCCTGCCAGTTTTCGTTCATTTTTTGTTACTGCTCTGCTCCTTTTGATTGTAGCGTGATGTTATATAGCCTATAATTTTTCTCAATAAATAGGCTACCCAACACAAAAATATTTTTTCCATTAGGACCAGTAGTTCCTGAGATTACCGCGTTCAACCAAACAAACAAACTCTTTAGCTTTACAATATTAGTATAGATATTATGGATTAATATTATATTGCATACTATAGTATTAGCTATATTAGATAAACGTTGTAAGGCTGCAACCTTTGCGTTCATAGTTATGTCATTTTTTGTTCGGTGAACTAGAACGCGTGATCGTGCCGAGTCAGCGCGGTTTCCGGTTTTCCGAACAAAAAGTGGCGAACGCGACAATCGCTTATTGGCACAACGGTCGCTTTTAAATAGGACGTGGTGTCTGGAACATCGCCGTGTAATAGGTAATACGGGCTGGTAGCCGCAATTCTAGGTCAATGCGCTTTTTATTGGGAAAATTGATCATCCACGCCCGCTCCTCAAGGAAGACCAGTAAGGCCTTGTTTTTATCGACGATCTCACTGGTTCACCATCGAAGTACTTCGCCCTTTACGTAGTGCCTACTAGGTTGTTTAAAAGCAGATGAACTGCTATCTCGTCGTCCTCCACGCAGGCCCTGCACAGCCGACTCTCTGTGTCTCCTATGACAAAGAGGTTTTTAGGGTTCCGTTGCCAAATGGCAAAAAACGGAACCCTTATAGATTCGCCATGTCTGTCTGTCTGTCTGTCTGTCCGAGTATGTCGCAGCCACTTTTCTCCGAAACTATAAGAGCTGTGCTATTGAAACTTGGTAAGTAGATGTATTCAGTGAACCGCATTAAGATTTTTACACAAAAATAGAAAAAAAACAATAATATTTGGGGTTCCCCATACATAGAACTGAAACTCAAAATTTTTTTTTTCATCAAACCCTTACGTGTGGGGTATCTATGGATAGGTCTTCAAAAATGATATTGAGGTTTCTAATATCATTTTTTTTTCAAACAATAATATTTGGGGTTCCCCATACATAGAACTGAAACACAAAAAAAAAAAAATCATCAAACCCTTACGTGTGGGGTATCTATGGATAGGTCTTCAAAAATGAAATTGAGGTTTCTAATATCATTTTTTTCTAAACTGAATAGTTTGCGCGAGAGACACTTCCAAAGTGGTAAAATGTGTGTCCCCCCCCCCCCCGTAACTTCTAAAATAAGGGAATGATAAAACTAAAAAAAATATAAGATGTACATTACCATGAAAACTACCAACGAAAATTGGTTTGAACGAGATCTAGTTAGTAGTTTTTTTTTAATACGTCATAAATCGTAAACCACAATTTACCTTTCATTCAGTCAACACAAATATAAAAATTTAAAAAAAAACATTTCATTTCATAAACGATGATGACGAATGATGATGATGATGACCTGCAGGTTTGTACGGAACCCTCGGTGCGCGAGTCCGACTCGCACTTGGCCGGTTTTTTTATTAAATGACCAGCGGCCAGTTAAAGCTGTTGTAACTAGACGCAGCTGTTCAACATATTTCGTAAAGCACCGACGCAAAAACTTTTACAGTGGTATTCCAAATTTTCACGAAAAAATTGTTCCGATAAATATTTGCCGACGGGGCAAGGCTTGTAATTGAAAATGTGTTATGTTTGATTAGACAACCTGTCGAATGGTTGTGAATATCTATCAATACTGCTCTGATAAGTCAAGTAATTATATCCTCACCGTAATTATGTAAGCTCTTCGTTAACACAGTCATCACAGGCTCTAATAAGCTAATAATTAATCAATACTAGACTAACATTCACTATTGCCTGTAATTGTATTTGGCAACTCAATCTATTTGGACAGACGGTTTAATTACGCACTAATCACGGGGTTAAATGATGTTGTAGAGATTTCACATCACACTGTACCTTCATTCAATTGTATTTATATTATTTTTAAGTGATATTGGCATACCAACACGCTTCCGTGCCTCAGAAAGCACGTCAAGCTATTGTTCCCGGCTGCCACTCGTGGATCTCTGCCAGTGGCTACAGTTCGTCAGAAACCTAAAAGACTGACAACCAAGCCGCCAAAGGGTGTTTCCCAGTTGCTGGGTCGTGGTGGTCAGACAGGTGTTGCTCCATTTAAAATACTAATCGAAATCAAAAGTCATTTATTCAAACTAGGCTGAGAGTCAGCAATTTTTGAACGTCAAAGTTACAAAAGACAGTCCCTCAAAACCCCCGCCCTTCACTACTTCCTAGTGCTTTAGCTGGGAAGAACAAGTGGCGCAACAGTCTCCAGCAGCACAGCTGTCTGTTAAGTTAGAAGAACTTGATTCTATACAATAATGAGTAAGTAATTAATATTGTGAAAAAAAAATATACATTAAATTATTTGCTATATGTCAGCTAGCACACGCCAATATACCAACAATAACAATAATATTTAGGTGTTGGGAAAAGAAACACACTAGGCAAATGATGGTGTTGATGACGAGTGATATTGGCATCTTCTATTTGGTTGGTAGTGCCAAAAAACAATAACAACTCATCTGAACGTAAACGAGTCAAAAGGAGTATGTAATGACCGTAGCACGTGGCGTTCTATAGTTTCTACCTACTACCATGGGAAAAAGGGCGTGAGTTTACGCATTTAGTATCATCATCATCATTTCAGCCGAAATACGTCCACTGCTGGACATAGGCCTCCCCCAAGCACCGCCACTTCGACCTGTTCTGTGCTTCTCGCATCCAACGTATTCCTGCGGCCTTCACCAGATCATCGGTCCATCTTGTGGGAGGCCTTCAAAGACAAGAAGACTGAGCATTTAGTATATTATGTAGTATATGTACTGTACGTATCACTTTTAACCGACTTCAAGAAGGAAGAGGTTCTCAATTCGGATGTTTATATGTTTTTTTTTTTTTTTTTTTTTTATGTATGTTCGGCCATAACTCCGTCATATATAGACAGATTTGCAAAATTCTTTTTTTGTTTGAAAGGGGTTTATTCCGAAATGGTCCCATATAAACTTCATATAGATCTGATGATGAGTTCCAGAGATAGACACCGGAACTCTTTAAAAAATGACAGCAAATCAACCGCGATTTCTGCTATCGCATAAATATGCATTGTTTGTTTGGAATTAGTGCGGGGTAGATACCACAACTAAAAATTTAAAAATAAAAACTTTTTTTAAAAAAAAAACAACCGACTTCCTTAAAAACACTACAAAGTGAAAAATAACTTTAATTTCGGAAGTCGGTGGCAAAAAAAACATAAACACAGATCCTAAGACACCGACTTCCGAAATTAAAGCTATTTTTCACTTTGTAGTGTCGGTTGTTTTTTTTTTGTAAAAAAGTTTTTTTTATAACACGAACACATTTTATAGGCAACTGGTTGACCGCCACGTTGGTCTAGTGGTAGCAAGCGCTACTACTGAGCTTGAGGTCCTGGGTTCGATTCCCAGGTCAGGCAAAGTGTTATTGGGTTTTTCCATCTGGAATTTCTCAGTAGCAGCCCGGAGTCTGGGTTTGTCCCCGGTTGATGGCAATAGGCTCGCCTCCTATTACATGGAATTTAAACATAACAGGTAAAATGTGGGGGTACTATAGGTACACCTCTGCCCAACCCTTCGGGGAAACAAGGCGTGATGTTATGTTATATTTTATAGTCAAATTACTTCAACGGCTGGTTATATACACGATGCGTCTATTCATGTGTTTTAAGGTCGATTGTGCTATTTGGCAATAGATTGTAATTATTTTGTGTAGGATAACTTAGTCGACATCGGACTAATAAAATCGCAGCGTGATTCGTTCATACACTAGATTTTGAACGCACTGCTAAGTGCCGAGAGTTTAAAATCTAACAGTGAAACACACGTTTCTATTATCTGACGCACTCAGAAACACTCTGTTGAAATCTCAATGCTTGGTTTAAAACCGAGGTTTGAAAAAACTTTTTACCAAAAACTTTAACCGCCGAAAAAACTGAAAAGCAAAAAATAATAAACCTTAAAATTATGAGCCGGCGCTTTGAGTGATCTTTGTTCATTGATTTTCCAGCGCCGACTCATAATTTTAAGGTTTATTATTTTTTGCTTTTCAGTTTTTTCGGCGGTTAAAGTTTTTGGTAAAAAGTTTTTATTTTATACTTTTTTGTGGCTTTAATGTACTTATAACACTTGGCAAGGTATACCCTATCCAATGAATAAAGAATTATCAAAATCGGACTACACTGTATAAAGTTATGCGTGGTTAAACATTACAATCAGTGAGTGAACAATCAATCATCCCCTGTTTTCCGACCCTTAGGGTTCGATTTTGTTTTCCAAATTTATATGGGACCACCCTCGGAGTATATTCTTTCCAATAAGAAAAGAATTATCACAATCGGACTACTATGTAAAAAGTTATGCGTGGTCATACATAAAAAAAAAAAACAAAAAAAAATATACGCGTCGAATTGATAACCTCCTCCGTTTTTTTTCGTCGGTTAAAAATCTAGTACGCGAGAATTAATTAATTAAGCTAAGATTTTTTTGGTATTCTTATAAAATATGGTACCCTTGCTCTAAAACAGCTTATTGAATACCTAATATATTTAGCATCCAAGTAGAAAGTTATGGATGGGTACCCTAATGCATCTAATCGTCATTACTCGATAATCTCAAACTATAAACTGACTTATAGGTATTACAGGGTAAGGAAAATAACACGAAACACATTGTATCATTTAAAGGTAACACCACAACACCTCATTTATTTTAAATAGAAAGAGTAATCGTGGTTGGAGAAGAAGGACCAGAAACTTCATCACTACTCTTTAATAAATGTTTAACAATGTTATAAGTACTTAATATTTAAGATATTATAGTAACAGAACTTACGTCCGTCTTCAATGCTGGCCCCGAGCGAATAGGGTGAGTGCCACCCCGTGTTCCCAATTGCTGTCTCAAAACCGCGCCATTTCAAAACTGGTGTTGCCAGTATTATAAATCAAAAGTGCCAATAATCGACTAAGACATATTAGAATTTTAGTACCTATATTATTTTAAAACCTAACAGTATGTTGTCTTAGATGATTTGTGAGTATATGTCTTAGATGATGTGTAACAAACTTGCGAGTCAATTCAGAGACTACATCGTTGGTACAGTCAGCCAAACAACAATGGTAACAATTTTATATTGACAACGTACATCATCATACTTTTTATTACGATATTCTAGGGGATCGGACTTATGCGGGTGAACCCGCAAGGCACAGCTGTATGGTAAAAATCTTAAAAATTATGTGGATATTACAAACTAACAGTGCGCGTGTGTTATGGCGTGTGTGTGTTACAGTCATGTATTTAACCAATTCTTGAGAATGGTTTCGTGACTGGGGTATTAGCAACGTTGCCGTCAGCCTTTGGTCCAGCGCCTGATCCCTCTGCGGTCGTGTCGGATTGCCGTCCCATCGGGATATGAGAGCAAGGGAACAGTGAGTGCCCCTGTCTCTGCGCACACACACGCCTGCACTATAATATCTCCCGCGCCAATGATTAGTCTCTGTTGAGATTGGCCGCCATGGCCGAAATAATCCGAATCTGTTTATTTAAAAAAGACATAAAATAATCATTTGTATTATAATTATAACGTACAATTGTTAACTTTAAATTATTTAATCAACTTCAAAAAACTCAATTGGATTAAACTGTGTTTACATTATTTCAACTATTGATACAACAAAATAAAACTGATTAATTAGTTGCCTTTTTGCGAGAGACGCTTGCAAATATTCATGTGCAAATATTTGCTCACATTTGCTTTCAAAAAGTTTTTTTTCCAAACATACCTAATTAGGTATTGTGAAAACAAGTAGAAAAGTGGCTTACCAATTGAACATTTTAAAACATTAATAATAAAAGTATTTTATTTTCAACGTCAGTATAATTATTTAATTTTGGGCTCTTTACTTTGCTGCGGTTTTCCTACAAAAAAAAGGCACTAGAAAAAGAAAAAGGCAGAAAGGCACTAAAGGTACAGTGTAAACAAGTATTGTTTAAACTTTTGTTAAGTCAAAATTCTCCAATTTGGCACGTAAGGTCTGCGCCCCCTGGTATCACGGCACGGTATAACTACTACTTACATGAAGCACATATTGAAAACTATGTCGCGGTATCCCATATAGGTAGGGGCATGCAACGACGTGCTTTTTCAATTATATTGTCATACTCATCATCATGGTGCCGGACGTAAAGAATAACACCACCCCATTTCTTCCCGTGGGTGTCGTAAAAGGCGACTAAGGGACTTACTAGAGAATGGGCAGCAGCGTTTTCTATGCATTTTACCACCGTACTGCGATCGCCAACCCGCCTGCCAAGCGTGGCGATTATGGCAAAGCTCCCCAAATTGGGGGAGGCCTAAGTCCAGCAGTGGACGTCTTACGGCTGAAATGATGATGATGATGACTTACCATCATCCGCAGGCCGACTTCACCCACTACTGTCCCAGTCTCCACGCTCCTGTGCCAGTCACATTCAGGTTTTGCCCAATTATGGCAACAATGTCGGTCGCCCATCTCATTGCCGGACAACCGACATATCGTATTCCAGTCGTTGGACGCCACTCTATCACAACCTTACTCCACCTGTCATCACTGTGCCTTATCAGGTGTCAAAACTCCATTTGAGTTATCACTGTCATCAACTTAATCAGCCTATATTGTTCCCACTGCTGGGACGCAGGCTACCTCCCGGTGAGAGGGAGTGGGCCGTAATCTACCATGCGGGCCCAGTGCGGATTGGTAGATGTCACATATCTTCAAATTTTTGGTTCTAAGACATGCCTTTTTCCTCACGATGTTTTCCTTCACAGTGGTGATGAAATTATTTACACAGAGTAAAGCGCCTGCCTGGGTTCATACCCATTATCTACAACTCGTAAGTCAGGGCCATCACTGCTCTGATTTGTCATTGCTACTATTAATTTAAATTTCTATTCATCGCATGAAATTTTCTGCTGTGTTTTGCCAGTGGGCGCAGGCCTACGTATTTAACAGGTGCAGATCAAATATCTATTCAGGCGTATGTTTTCATTAAGCCGTAGGTACGTTAATTCATTATGAAGCTTAATATCCATTTGCATTTGTACTAGTAGTACCTAAACTTTGATTGCGAACAACAAGTATTCCATTTGAATAGATGAATGATTAATGGGCGAATTAGTAACATATTTGGTTAAATTACGGTTGTTGTGGTTTTTGATTGGTTGGCGATTAGATGGTGTTAATTTAAAATATGTATGAAAATCTGGTTTTAATAAATTGTTTCCTGCAGATTTACATGTTTTTCTCTTGTGGTCGCACAGGGACGAAGATATAAGCTTATTCTGGAATGAAATTCTAACAGAAAACTGATCTGAACTGATCTCAGATCGTAAAAACTATTTTTATGGTTTCAGGCATCTGACATTGACTATCAAGGATGTCGTAGCCAAATTCTGGGCTAACCCTATTTAGATTGCTATCGATACGCTGAGAATATCAAGGATGCCTCGGACGAACTCTAGTACTGTCACTAGGGGACGATATTATTGTAGCGTTGTGAGGGCTCTCAACGGTAAATAGTAGAGTGATGCAAAATATCTCATAATTAGTGATTTGCTAACCACATCCCTAGAATCATGAAATAGCACTTATTTTCTAAGAGCTCTCGTCTATGCTGGCTTATCTAGCGGTAGCGGTATGCCCTCAGGATTCTTTGTGCTCCTACCTAGGGGTACTACGTCCCAGCTGGGGACAGGACTTCTCTGAAACGGACGCTGATCTAACCTGCACGCGGCTCCTAACTGCAAGCTGCACGCGTGGCTGGTATGTACGTTGCCGGCGTCCTACAGCTTGCAAACAACGCACGCTTGCTGTGATTCTCTGATGGTCTGATTGGCCTCTCGCTGAGTCTGTGCTAGCAAGATCTCCTGTCTTCCATGGAAACAAAAACGGTACCCTTCTTACCTCAAACTGGGATAGTGTTCAGATCAGAAAATCAGGGCGACCTTACCTGCCTGCGAAGCCTGTTTGCATAGCTCTAGCTGTTACAATTTTAATGCATTTTTTTTTTATAATGAAGTGATACTTGAAAGACATGTACCTGTGACATTTAGAAAAAATCATAAAAATAATGAAACCAGTGGTAGCTCATAAGAATCGTTCGCAATTGACGAGTTTTAGGTACTAGGTTTGAACCTACATTTGTGTAAATTATTTCATTATCACTGCTCTCAAAACCGTGAAGAAAAACAGCGTGAGGAAACCGCTGTATGTGTTAGAACCGAGAATTCGAAGACATGTGACATCTATCAACCCGTAGTGGCCCACGCCTCACAGATATGAATAGGATGCCTGTGTTCCAGCAATAAGAATATAAAGGCTCCTTATGTTTATAAATAATTTTAATCCACCACAGCATGTACTGTAACTTCTGTCACTCTAAGGGCTTGTGCACACTACGTTTTTTAAACGCACTGTTGACGCGCGTTTTAGAAATGTGCGTCGACGGCGCGCTTTTTATCGTACAGAGCAGTTTGTTGTCGTATGTATCGCTACACACGCGTGTTAGCCATAAGTCGTTTATTTCTTAACAAAATTCATTGTGTTGAAAATATTACATCATAAATCAAATAGAAAAATCAATAATAGTAACTACATCAGTGCATTCATATCATAACGTAATAAAATAAAAATAGGTCAATCTCAAATTCAATGACAAATAAAAAGTCTTTTTTAATATCTTAGGACAATCAACACACCGTTATTTGATTCCAAACTAGGCAGAGCCTGTACTATGGCAACCAGACAACTGATAAATATACTTATATATTTATAAATACAAACATTTTATAGATAAATTACACCCAGACACAGAGCAAATGATTGGACTCATCACACAAAGATTTTTCCTGGGTAAGAACGCAGTCAAATGAACGCAGCATTTAGATTTAGCATTGCGTCTGCATCGATTCAAACGCGTGTTTGGATTTATACAGGTGTGCAAAGGTCTACAGGCAGCGTCTGACCCACGTACGTATCGTGTCTGTATGGCTACAAACGCGCGTAAACGGCGTTTACAAAACGTGGTGTGCACAGGCCCTTAGTAAAGAAAAGGGAAAACCGTTTTCTGTATTTCCTGAAGATAATAAACCAAACGACACCACTGTATATTCAAATATATTACACTATCTACATACTACTTACCCAATATACTACAAATATTGAGTAATACTGAAACGCATAACTTACTCAGCTTTTATGTCATAGGTATAAAAATTATGCTCATACGTGGACAGTAAAGTTAATATCGATAAATATTCAAGAAGGTAATAACTATGTTGACCTCTAGGTACCAGTGAAATAGGTCCGTCCTACTTTCTCAAAAGTTAACGTTGAAGTAATACGATCTGTCTGGTGGGCCATTTAGTTCATTCAATCTTACCAATTTCGAATTATAATATACGGGGTAGCAGGGGCATCAATATATAAACTGTAACCATGAATTTAGTAAATATTTTTAGTCCTCTTAAGTAGATTTTTTTTTTCCACCGCGGTAAAATTGCATTTTTTTCATCTACTAACGAAGAATATCCCCAAGTTCGGCCACTTCAACCGGTTCTGTGCTCTCTGCATCCAGTGGAATCCTCCAGCCTTCACAAGGTCCTCGGTTCACATTTGGGACGCCTTTCAAATTTTCGTCTTCATGTAAGTTTATGTAAAATAAAATATTTTGATTTTTATTGAGTTATTCGTTAACTCGATAATCCTTTGAAAATAAATATATTTAGGTAATAAAAATGCAAATAAGTCATATTAATAATTTATTTATTGATATTTTTCAGCGGCTTCGTTCGCGTCGAATTCAGTGTGGTAAAATTCATCCTATGCCATGCGTTTTTGCGTAATTGTATAAGAACCGTCCAACTATACAGACTTTCACATTTATTATTAGCTTTTATTTCACTATACAAACATATAAATTATATTTTTTAATATTAAAATAACAAAATTATAAAAATATTTAAAAATATAAAAAGTAGTAGCCCACTGGTATTGGGAACAGGGCCCAAGCTACCGGCGGTCAGGGCTCCAGAGAGAAGAACCTCCTGACGATGCGAGCCGTTTCCAGTAGTACCGTTTTCTGAATCAAGCCCTTGATCCAGCTGCCTAACGAGAGCCTCCTTAGGTGTTGGTTGAGGCTCTTGGCTATCAAGCCATTGGCAGTGACGACTATTGCCACAATGATCGCTGAATCCACACCCCACATGTCGACAACCTCGCGAGCCAATTCAAGATACTTGATCACATTTATATTATTAAGAAGTATTATTTTCTTTCTTAAAAACTGTCTGACTTTTAAGTCTGTTTACAGTACAAAGCTCACAGCCTACTTAATTACTTTACGATGATGGGTGGGCCATATTACGAAATAAGTAGCTTTTTCGAAAACCACAGTGTCATATTGTGCTTTTACAATTTATTTGTGTATTGTGAGCTGATTGAAACGTTGGAGTGCACTTGATGAATATTAACAACGAACATGACGAGTGTAATGGATTACTCTGTCAAAAAAGGTTTTATTTTCGTTTTCATTAATATCGACATTGTCTGAGGCTTCTCATTTAATGACTCGCACGTTTTATGGAATGTCAGCATATTATATTTAGTTAAAAGATGCGATAATTAACTATTTGGTCGAAAATTTTAATAAAAAGGTAAATAAAAAAAACCCAACCAAATCAAAAAAAAAATATAAAAGTTAATAAAGAAGTTTTAGGTAATATTTAGATAAAAGGATCCTTGTGTCGAAACGGCTGTACCGATTTTTATATAACATGTCTAAGAACCACTGCTAGAAACCTTAACAGCATCAAAATCGGTTTACCCGTTTAAGAGCTACGGTGCCACATACATACACACATAACGGTCTAACTTATAATACCCTTCTTTTTTGCGTCAGGGGTTAAAAATACTTTAAATAAAAGAAAATAAGTAGATGCCTTAACTATGTTAAACTCTATGCTAACAATATTGGTTATTGTTTGTTTTTATTTTTGCAAAACTTAGGATTTAAATTAATTGAAAAACAAAATTATAATCTAAATTAACTAATACTATTTACAAATTAAAACATCATCATCATTTCAGCCATAAGACGTCCACTGCTGGACTTAGGCCTCCCCCTTGGGGGGCTTTGCCAAAATCACCACGCTTGGCAGGCGGGTTGGCGATCGCAGTATGGTGGTAAAATGCGTAGAGAACGCTGCTGCCCATTCTCTAGTAAGTCCCTTAGTCGCCTTTTACGACACCCACGGGAAGAAATGGGGTGGTGTTATTCTTTACGTCCGGCACCACACGGTACAATTAAAACATAGCGTCGAAAAATTCATCCGCATCACTATCGACTGCTAATGTACCCAAGAGACTGGCGGCATTACCACGTTATATGGCAATGCTTAGCCTCTGGACAAGGTAAAAACCAGCCCTTGGGGCACGGGAAGTTTCCACCAGCCGTTTAGAGATTGGTTAATTTAAATATTTCTCCTGTTGTCCTACTAACTTGTTTTAAAACTTATCTGGAGTAACCTTCACAACTACAACTGAACTCTCATTCTGCTGGAACGAACAATCTAAACAAGATTGCCCCGTAAGAGTTCCAGCAGGAAGAGGACACCTTATCTGACTGGTAGTGGCCTCCAAGGACGTTGATAGTTGTTCAATATACCTGCAACGCCATCTAGCGGCGAATAACGCAAACATTCTGCGGCGTGAACATCGTGGCAGCACCGCAGCACCGTCGCAACCAACTTCACACTTCTCCACGAAAAACGGTTAAGCTTCGTATCTCTCACCAATTTATTGTAAAAATTAAGAAAAAATATACGTTTATAATAATTGAATCAATAAATCAATTCATTGAAGACGTCCTTGCCCTCATAACATAGGGATATAGGGAACGGTCTAAACATTTTGGTCCCACGAGTCGGATATACGAAGAACCACGCGGCCAGGTGGAGCGTCACATTAAGAGGCATTGGAAGAAGATTGTCCAGGACTATCGTTGTTTGTACGGTGCTGCGCCGGGGTGATACTGAGCGGGAAACTGTAAGTACTCTTGTTTTCTATTGCCTTCCAAAATGAGTGACGATGAGTGTTTAAAAGTTGCCTCGGTTCAGGACCCCATTAAAATTAGAGAAAGGTCTAAATCTCCCCGTTTAGGTGTTAGCACAATGGCAGATAAACGTCTCGCTGATTTGAAAAAGCAGCGAGGTACGCTGAAAAGTAGACTTACGTTATTTGAGAAATTTATTGCAAAATTAGACCAATTAACATTAAATTCCAACAGCAAAACGGAATTAGAGTTACGAATACAGTCAACTTGCACTATTTTTCAAAGTTTTAATGATATTCAATGTGAAATTGAACAATTAATTGATGATTCCGATCTACCTACTCAATTAGAATATCGTGATTCATTTGAACAGCAGTACTTTTCCATCATGGCGGACGCGAAGTGCTTAATGAATCCTAACAATAATGAACAAACCCAATGTATTTCTCATCAAGTTTGTAATCCTGTGTCTATTAAGTTGCCAGTAATAAAGCTACCTGCCTTTGATGGTGCGTATGATCAATGGCTAGAGTTTAAGAATTCGTACCTCACTATGATACACAATCGTGAAGATCTTAACGACATACAGAAGTTTCATTATTTGAAATCGTCTCTTGGTGGTTCTGCCTCTCATGTAATTAGTGCATTAGAATTCACTGCTCCGAACTACTTACACGCATGGGATTTACTAGAAAAAAGGTTTCACAACAATCGTTTATTGGTTCAAAATCATGTAAAAGCGCTATTCACTGTTCAGCCACTTCAAAGCGAATCGTATGATCAAATTAGGAAATTAATAGATTCAACATTGCGTAATTTGCGAGCACTTGTCTATTTCGCATCCTTTGCCGAGCGTAAGCAAAACAGCTGATACGCGAGTACATTCCGAACGCAATGTACTAGCGTGCAGTGCCGCGGTACAACCGGTTTTGTTGTCGACGGCACTAATAGATGTTCCTGATTCAAGGAATAATTATCACACAGTTAAAGCACTTCTTGACAACGGGAGTCAGAATTGTTTTATCACAGAGTCGTTATGTAATCGTTTACAATTACCTATTATACAGTCCACTATTCATATTTCGGGTGTAGGACAAAGCGTCTCAAAAAGTTCTCACACCTGCAAAGTAAACATTCGTTCTAAAGTGAATGATTTTAATACAAATGTTCAATGTTGGGTTCTTCCTCGTATTACATCAAAGTTACCTTCGTTAGACGTTCAATATCAATGCATAGAGATACCTAAACATATTACGCTCGCGGACCCTACGTTTAGCGTTCCGTCGGACATCGATGTACTCTTAGGAGCGGACATATTTTGGGATCTCTTAAAAAATGATAAAATTAAGCTCAGTTGTGGTCCATTTCTATACGATTCAAAAATAGGATGGATCATCTCTGGCCGTATTTTTAATAATCATTCGTTTAAACCTGAACGAGTTCAATGTAATTTTGTTCAAATTGATAGTCAATTGCAAAAATTCTGGGAGTTAGAAGAATTGTCTGACTTACCGAATACTATGTCAAAAGATGATCGTTATTGTGAAAACCTATTTACAGAGACTACAAAACGTGATGAACACGGTAGGTTCTCTGTTCGTATTCCATTAAAGGAGTCGCCCGAGTCGTTAGGGGACTCATACACCATGGCTAAGAATCGTTTTTTATCTCTCGAAAGAAAGTTAGATCGTTTACCTAACTATAAAAAACTTTATAGTGAATTCATTCGCGAATATGAAACACTTGGTCACATGACCCCAGTTGCATCAAAGGATGTTCCAAATATATTAAGTAAACCGCATTACATCCTACCTCATCACGGTGTTTACCGAGAGGATAGTGTCACTACAAAATTACGCGTTGTGTTCGACGCGAGCGCGGGTACGTCGAACAACAAATCTTTAAATAATATACAACATATCGGGCCGCCATTACAAAATGATATTTTTTCCATTTTACTCAGGTTCAGGCAGTATAAATACGTAGCGTGCGCGGACATTCAAAAAATGTACCGACAGATTTTAATTCAATCGGATCAACGTAACCTGCAATTGATATTGTGGCGAGAAAGTCGAGACTTGCCTTTACAATTGTATATTTTAAACACAGTGACGTATGGCACTGCGTCGGCTCCTTTTCTTAGCATGCGATGCTTAAAACAATTGGCATTAGAATCTAATGATGATTTAGTTGCTAGGACGATTAACGACGACTTTTACGTCGATGATCTAATTACGGGGAGCGATGACCTTGACTCGTTAATGCAGTTATGTAATAAAATCTCTGTATTATTAAAAGGGGCTTGTTTTCCGTTACATAAGTGGACGTTTAGTCATGACGTGTCTCATGATAATTGTAAAGACCTAAACATCGGTGAAAATCACTTGTCTAAAACGTTAGGGTTAGGTTGGTATACGGAAAGTGATGAGTTATATTTTACAACTAAATTTACACATAGTGACACAGTAGTTACGAAACGTATAATGTTGTCAACCATCGCACAAGTGTATGATCCTCTAGGTTTGTTGGCACCCGCAGTAATTGTAGTTAAATCATTGTTACAAAAATTATGGTTACATAAATTAGATTGGGATGACGAAGTTCCCAAAACCATTGCGACTAGATGGCATACGTTTCTTGATGATTTACAACATTTACGCGATATTAAAATACCTCGTTACATCATTAGTGAACGTTATAAAGAACTTCACATATTTACCGACGCGTCTCAAAATGCCTACGGAGCATGCGCGTACATTAGAGCGTGCCCTAATAATTTAAATGGTACCATACCTGTTTCAGTGCGTTTACTATGTGCTAAAAGTAAATTGGCGCCGATAAAGACAGTTAGCATTCCTAGGCTTGAGCTATGTGGAGCTCTAGTAGGTGCTAAATTATATAATAAAATAAAGAAGTCCTTACGTTTAAACTTCGATAAAATTTATTTTTGGACTGACTCCACTATCGTGCAAGGGTGGTTGCGTATGTCACCGCACCTACTCAAGACTTTTGTACAAAATCGCGTCGTACAAATAAATGAATTAACGTGTGATACAATTTGGCGACATGTCAAGGGCACCGAGAACCCTGCGGACATTATAACGCGAGGTGCTACGTTAGACACTTTAAAGTACGATAGTAATAATAATTGGTGGTGTGGCCCTATGTTTCTACGGGAACCTAGTCTCATGTGGCTAAACACTAGTAATAAAGAATCGTCATCCGTTGATTTACCGGAAACTAAACCTGACAGTATTAATTTACACTGCATTCAATTAACTTCATTGTTTGATTTTGAACGTTTTTCATCATTTATTCATTTGCAAAGATCTTGTGCATATCTTTTGCGATTCATAGATAATGCGCGAACGGCGACGCGCAGTGGCATGTCATTGTGTGTGCGTAAAACCGGTCCGTTATCAGTAGACGAGCTGCAGCGATCGCTCGATACGTTGACGCGTTTCGTTCAACAAGAATCGTTTAATGAGCAATATCACAAACTAAAAAAAAAGATATCTTTAAATACTAATAATAACAACACAAATAAGTTATTATATAATAAAATATCGGGTTTAAATATATTCTTAGATAAGTCTAACATAATTCGTATAGGTGGTAGGCTATCTAACGCGATTGAATTTGATTATGAAAAAAAACATCCCGTATTGTTAAGTGACAAACATCGGTTCTCAAGGTTGTTGTGTGAATATGAACACAATCGACTACTCCATGCTGGACCTCAACTTCTAGTTTATTCTATGCGTGAAAGGTGGTGGATTTTGGGAGCTCGCAACTTAGCCAGACAGGTAGTACATAATTGCGTCATATGCAAACGCATGAGAGGGAAACCATTGACCCCTCTGATGGGGAACCTACCTTCTGAACGGTTAGAGCCAAGTTTTCCTTTTATGCAATGCGGTGTAGACTATGCTGGACCACTGTCCATATTGGACCGCAAAGGCAGAGGTGCTAAGCTTCTCAAAGCATATATTTGTTTATTTGTATGTTTTACGACTAGAGCCGTACACTTAGAATTGGTAGGCAGTTTAAGTACACAGGATTATATTCTAGCATTAAAACGTTTCATAGCACGTCGTGGAAAGCCATATCAAATCTTTTCAGACAACGGAAAAAATTTCGTTGGGGCTGAAAAAGAGTTGTCAGTAATTTTTAACAATAGTAATGATATTTTAGACTTCCTTAATAACAATCAAATTCGTTTAACTTTTATACCACCTTATAGTCCTCATTTTGGCGGGTTGTGGGAAGCAGGAGTCAAGTCCTGCAAGTATCATTTACGGCGGGTACTGGGCAACTCTAAGCTAACACGTGAAGAGTTTGAAACGGTATTAACGCAAATCGAAGCCGTTCTCAATTTACGCCCTTTGTCACCTCTGTCCTCGGACCCGAACGATTTCCTTCCACTTACTGCAGCACATTTCCTGATCGGTCGACCGCTGACTGCGCCATCTGCGAGAATCTGACGACGATTGAGCCTACGAGACTGGGACGGTACGATCGTGTGGAACAGCTGAGACAACATTTTTGGCAACGATGGTCGAAGGAGTATGTTTCTGAACTCCAACAACGAACAAAATGGAAGGTAAACTGTGAGGACATCACACCAAACAGCCTAGTTCTTATCAAAGAAGAGAAGGTTCCTCCACTCAAATGGAAACTGGGTCGAATAACGCAAGTTTTCCCCGGAACTGATGGAATATCCCGTGTAGCTGAAATACGTA
Source organism: Aporophyla nigra (assembly GCA_947507805.1). NCBI lineage: Eukaryota > Metazoa > Arthropoda > Insecta > Lepidoptera > Noctuidae > Aporophyla > Aporophyla nigra. The sequence continues at coordinate 25,318,452 of OX382295.1, forward strand.
CAGCGCACGGCATCATACGGCGATCGTTCTCAAAGATCTGCCCGTTACAGTCACAATAATCAACAGCGACGAGTACTCCGTGTTGGAAGACTACATCCTGGTACTTCCAAAGGGGCCGGCATGTTCAATATACCTGCAACGCCATCTAGCGGCGAATAACGCAAAAATTCTGCGGCGTGAACATCGTGGCAGCACCGCAGCACCGTCGCAACCAACTTCACACTTCTCCACGAAAACCGGTTAAGCTTCGTATCTCTCACCAATTTATTGTAAAAATTAAGAAAAAATATACGTTTATAATAATTGAATCAATAAATCAATTCATTGAAGACGTCCTTGCCCTCATCACATAGGGATATAGGGAACGGTCTAAACAATAGTATAGATGGATCCTCCTTCGTACAACATGATTCACAATTACATTATGTTCTTACTACAACTACGCAACATAGACTCGTCACTAATGTAGTTGTAATATTAGCTATACTATTATATTTATCAATATAATATGCTATCAACATAGCAATTATATGCGTACATTCCCAAGACAGCGATAAAGTTCTCTAAGTTAACTTAAGAGGCCGTATACGAAATTTTGACGATTTTGCTGATTTACTTGATTTTACAGTCGTGCATTTACAGTTAAAATACTGCATACCCATAAGTTTTAAAGCACAACATAAAAGATCGTTTCAGTTATTATCTAATGAATGAGGTCATTTTTAAATTTGCCTAGAATCAGAATGCGAGATTTAGGTTATCTTGAAAGGTTTGTAACTGCCAATTTAATTTTTTTCTGGCTGCCAATTGTGTTTATTTCGTTTTAATTTTATCAATGAGAGTTCTGAGTAGCAGTAATCGAAACCAAAAAAAATGCCAACTTTCTCTAAAATCTGACTAAGTTAAATATTTTTTAACTATGTTTTTTTTTAAATATGAACGTGGTTACAAAGATTCATACACTGTATAGATAACTTTAACAATAAAACATTGTAATTTTTACATATCGCGTAGGCGTTAAAACGGTTCGTAAATATGTGTTATTCTAAATGTTATACCGCAAAATTACAAAACAGACACCGGTTTGAGGTCGATTAATCAAAATCGAAAGATAATAAAACCGTGTTAAAAATATAATATATAAGTAGCTGATTCATTTGATCAAAATTTAAATGACCGTTCATATTATGCATTAAAACTAACGGAAAAATAATAATTTGAACTGTTCAATTAGTCTATAATCGCGTAAATCACCGAAATCCGTAAAATTTCGTGTACAGCCTCTTAAAACCTCTAACAAACTTGTTACTGTCAAAAAACAATAAACTGACACTTTGACAAATATCAGCATGCGAAAGTAGGTACTATTCAACTTCAAAATATAATATTTTTTATCATCATCTGATAAATTATCAGAATATGGTTAAGCACACAACAATATCATCATCACTTCAACATCATCATTATATCATGACTAGCCTTTTTAGGGTTCCGTTGCCAAATGGCAAAAAACGGAACCCTTATAGATTTGTCATGTCTGTTTGTCTGTCCGAGTATGTCACAGCCATTTTTTTCCGAAACTATAAGAGCTATGCTGTTGAAACTTGGTAAGTAGATGTATTCTGTAAACCGCATTAAGATTTTCACACAAAAATAGAAAAAAAACAATAATATTTGGGGTTCCCCATACATAGAACTGAAACTCAAAAATTTTTCTTTCATCAAACCCATACTTGTGGGGTATTTATGGATAGGTCTTCAAAAATGATATTGAGGTTTCCAATTTGATTTTTTTCTAAACTGAATAGTTTGCGTGAAAGACACTTCCAAAGGGGTAAAATGTGTGTCCCCTCCCCCGTAACTTCTAAAATAAGGGAATGATAAAACTAAAAAAAAATATATGATATACTTTACCATGTAAACTTCCACCGAAAATTGGTTTGAATGAAATCTAGTGAGTAGTTTTTTTTAATACGTCATAAATCGTTAACCACAATTTACCTTTCATTCAGTCAACTCAAACATAAAAAAAAAACATTTAATTTCATAAACATAAACTTTATGCATAAACCGTGAATTCCTGCAGGTTTGTACGGAACCCTCGGTGTGCGAGTCCGACTCGCACTTGGCCAGTTTTTTTTAACTATGTTGGGGTCGATTTCAAGTGTAACTGGATGCAGTTATATGCAATACCAGTATTTTACATGGAACGACTGCTTATTTGCCTTCCAAAACCCAGTTACTGGGTAACACGCTACCCTTTGGTAAGACTGGTTGTCAGACTTTCGGGCTTCTGACTACCCTTAACGACTACCAAAGATTCACGAATGACAGCGGGGACAACGGCTTAACGTGCTTTTCGAGGCACTGAGGGGGTCTTGGTAGGTATGTACAGATGGTTACCCATCCATATACATTTCCTATCTTTCCTATATCTAATTTTAATAAAGTGAATGTTCTTCGGAATAAGTTCTGTGAATCATAGTGATCACTGAATCAAAATCTACTGCGTAGTTCAGTAGAACACCGTGATCACACAGACGAATACAAAAAGCGACTTTATTCTATACAGTGTATAAATATAGATTTTCTTGTATATTCCCCTGTACTGTATCATTAAAGTCCCCCTTACGTGGTTATTCTGATCACCCCAAACAAATGCGTCATTAGTATTACAATATATGATTGATATCGAAATTACAGCTGGGGCGATGACTTAGGGCTACTGACCCCACGATAATAGTTGGGTTGAATGGTGTCTGATTCGAGTAGTCAAATCCTATTGATGTGAAGACGCACAGTCTTGTTGGTAGGGATAATAATTGTAGGAGGCACGCAATAATGATTCAGTTTTGATTTGGTGTTTCTTAGACATCTTCAGGCTAAATAGAGTGCACCACATCTAACGTCCCTTATCTCTTTTTCTCTCCCTTATCGCTTTTTCTATACTTATAATTAGAATTTTAAACTTTTGGAGTTTTCTTCAATTATAGCACTGATATTTTGATATATTCATTCTTTATTGTTGTCTTTAAATATGCTAATCTAAAACTTTCTCCAAAAAATAGTGTCGGAAGCCAGTTATTTTTTTGGAAGAAGTTTTTATTTTTCATTTTTTAGTTCTTATGCTTGTTTATATTATTAACCGGTAGGTTGGTGGAAGGTGTTGGGTACAACACTAATTCGTAAATCACTACTTGATAAATACGCAACAGTGACAGGCAACAGTAGAATGTCATCTACCTGCCAGGGTCGCGAGATTTGTTTGAAAGAGATACAGCGGCCCTGGCATATGGGCAACTGAAGGAACACGGGTGAGTTTTAGTCAGTAAAAGTCTAACACGCCCTCCTGCTCCTCCCAGAGCGGGAGCCGTCATTTGACGATATCCCACCCACAAAAAAAAAGAAAAGAATGTCACCTAGCTAAATAAAGTGCATTAAAAACATATTAAAGAGGGTAACGCCAAATCGCTAACTCGAGGGTAACGCGAGAATTGCATTGCACTAACTGCATGTCGAGAGAGGCGACAGAAACTTTAGACTTACTTTAACCCTACTCAACTATACCGAAAAATGTTTCAAAACTATCGAAGATATAAGAGCATTCAGACAAAGAAATCACGGATATTTATGTAAGTCTAGTAAGTGGCACACAACAGAACCACTGCAATTTATAACAGCTGTGAGTAGGGGAGATCCTTGTTACAAACAACAGAACACTATATGAGTTAATAACAAGCTGTAATTAGAGACTTGCCTTGTTAATCAAAATTATTCTTATAATTACCACGTATACATAATAGAAGCTGTCAATTATAATTAAAAGGATACATGTTAAAGAGCTGATATTTAATTTAATAGACAGTTCGTAAATATAATATCTTGGGACTATCTACTAAATTGCAAAAATTATTGGTAGAACTAAAGGCAAGTTGCACTGCAGTTTTAAAAATGCATAGTATAGTAAAAAAGCGTAAACGTTTCAATTTAGAATAAAGAAACTAAACTTAACAAAATACCAAGCACAAAATAATAAAACTACAATTCATATAACCGCGAAAACCCTCCAAATAAAACCACCAATTAATTTACTGAAGAGGAAATTCAGAAATATGAAAAAATATCTAACAATAAGTAAAGTCACATTCTGGTCTATAATCTTAGTTAACAAATGGACTGGTACCTTTCGCTGTCGCAACACATCACTGGCTAGGAGAATATCATGTGATTTTCCTCCTCGCCCCCTCACATCTTCTTATTATCTGGGTTGATGATTTCGTAAGGGCTTTCCGCAAGTTTTTGAACGACTCCATAATTAAATGTCAAGATACTGGAGATATGTGAGAGAAATTGGATCCAATTAAGTACTGAAATCAATTTGTCTGTTCAGTTTTATTATCTACTCAGTTTTGTAAGAGATTAAGGGCTGATATTTTCATCTTCAGATATATTTTTATCTAAGTTAAAATTGAAGTTAACAACTTTTGTGTAAGAAATAATATATTATTATGTCAAACCGCAGTATTAATTATTTAAATAAAAGGTTGTCTAATGACTGCGAAATCGGACCTTAGTGATTAACAGTACTGAATCCTCCTCGTGAAGGTTTTATAGAATGGAATGTTTTATATACACCGTGACATTTTAGTCGTGTTACAAAGGTTATCCACTCAATGTATCCGACATAATATACCTCTAGGCGTGATTAAAAATTGTTACCATTAATTAAGTTAATAGGTACTAAGAACAATAAATAGTGCATTAGAATTATGAAACATCCTGTTAATAATGTTTACATGTTTTACGGTAGAGAACATACCTTCCCAGTGCACGAGTTGACTAGATCATCCCATCTCCATTTTCCATGAGACAAAATATCAATTTAAAACTACATCCTGCGTCATCTCCGGGCTGTAACTAAGAAATTCCTATGCTTTTTAATGTTTTTAGGGCCCCTAATATTGTCATATAGAAATTATTTACTTTATAGTAAGTCAGTGGGTCAGTCATTTAACCCGAAAACCTTTGCCACACAAATCTTGTAGTGAAAAGAACTGTCAGGCGCCGCCATTTCCGTACCTCAATCAAATTCCTTTTTGTATAACAAAAGTGTTAACGCAACTTATATTTGTTTAGTATGGCGCTGGTGTGAACGTTACTTTATACAGGATATAATTTTAGACCTTGTCATAAAATTTTTGGTCCCATCCACACACTTACTTATTGCAATTTTTTTTTTTTTTTTTCATTTAGCGATAGCGGTCAGTATGCGATTGAATGTTAATCTAGATTCGCGGCCGTGGGTACCAAACGTTTATTTATACAATTATAATCAATAAAATCATCCATAAAACAAAAGCTTTTGTTCCGGACTTCAAACAAAATAATTGCAAAAAATATCGTCAAAAATATTTCTCTGATTTTCTTTTCAGACCGTAGGTATTCACTTTTGCTCCATAATGATTGGCTACTCTCGTTACGCTCCGCTGGTTCAACTTGCAGTATATCTGCCCATCAAAATATTGCCAATATCTATGGAACATGACGTTGCGATACATATTTTGATGAATATTTTATGATTGGTTGTGATTTTGCGAATGCGTTGTGTGCTATGTATTGATTTAGATGTAAAGGAAAATTAAGTTGGAGGCAATCATTTCATTTATTAATTTATTTCATTTATCTATAGTTAATTAAAACGGTACAACACCAATTACATTAATGAACATAGAAACAGATGATAAGTTGACAATACTTATATAAATTTAAACAATTACATAAATTAAAAACTAATATGGAACAGAGGACTCCCTTGCATACTTTTTCTCACAGAACACCAGACATATACGCATAATTTTATTCCATTCATCAACAAACACATCACATTCAGGGTTGGCAGTCAGAAAGGCATTACCTAAGCATCTTTAATGTACGATAGACAGGGGATTCGGCTCTGGCTACAGTCTTAGATGGCAGTTGCGCAAAAAGGTTGTGCCGACGGCTCTGACGATGTCCGATGTATTTATCGGGCACATATAACACGCAGAAAAGACCATGGATCTCTGGGCAGTTGATACGTCCCCGTAAAGTCTTACAGTCTACCGAGAGCTGATTAAGGCCTCTTCTTACCTCCAATGAGTTAAAGCCCAATGTACCCAAAAGATATTTGGGTACATACACCTAACAAACACCCTTTATATCCCTAATAAATCATTAATTATTTAATTACATCAATATACCATGACAACGCCAAAAACAGCGATTTCAATTATAAATCTGTGTGGTATCGGATGTAAAGAATATCACCATACCATTTCTTCCCATGGGTGTCGTAAGAGGCGACTAAGGGACTACTAGAGATGGGCAGCAGCGTTCTCTATGCATTTTACCACCATACTGCGATCGCCAACCCGCCTGCCAAGCATGGCAATTATAGAAAACCCCCCAAATTGGGAGAGGCCTATGTTTAGCAGTGGTTGTTTTTCGACTGAAATCTATACTAATATTATAAAGCTGAAGAGTTTGTTTGTTTGGTTGAACGCGCTAATCTCAAGAACGACTGGTCCGAATTGAAAAATTCTTTTTTTGTTGGGTAGCCTATTTATTGAGAAAGGCTATATAACATCACGCTACGGTCAAAAGGAGTGGAGTAGCGACGAAAAATGGTCAAAATCTGGCAGGCAATTCTATGCGACGGGAAGGGTCAGGGGAGCAAAAATTGAGAATGAATAAGAACGAATGCACGTGCTGGACTCATTTAATTATAAAATGGTTCTTGGCAGCTATGGACAAAGAGAGGTGGAAAGAGTGTAGGGAGGCCTTTGCCCAGTAGTGGGACATTAAAGATATAAAAAAAAAACAATAATTGCAACTAAAGTATTTAGTAATTAATTACGAACTTCCCTTGACTAATAAGCAATTTAGATCATGTTACAACTAACAATAATGTCAATTTGCACTTTTATACGGCTTCATAGCTCTTTCTAAGGGCCTCAAACTGGATTCCTACTTAAAGAAACTGCCATTCGTCTATTTGACCACAAAAACACCATTCACAACGATTTCTTTGAAAACATTTACTAAGAATACAATACTGACATTCAGCAACCACGAAGACAGTTTGTGTCTCGAACAATGTAGAAAAAGTTAAGTGCTTCCGTACTGCATTATAATCTGGAGTGAAATGTCCATTAATACGGTGATGCATTTCCTTCGCTCGCTACGTAATATTATGGAATAAGTACAATATCATTATTCGTATACCTAGTTTGGTCTTAAAATTATTCAGTTACTATTTCGTTAAAGGAGTAATTAACTATAAAATAATTTTATTTTAGTTAGACATAGTGATATTTATGTTATTACTAGCTTTTGCGCGCGGCTTCGCTCGCGTTAAATTCGGGGTAACACGGTTCCCTTTTCCTGATTTAGAACACAGAAGAGAACTCGGAACAGAATGTTATTTTAATACGCTACTGTAGACGATATTATATGTCTTTCCATTTGGGGATAGAATGTAAAGATTCTGGGCATTGGACACACGCGAACATGCTAAAAGCACGGCTTTTCTAAGTTCACCCCAGCCACCTAAAAAAGAAAAAAAAGTAGCCTATGTCACTCTCCATCCCTTCAACTATCTCTACTTAAAAAATCACGTCAATTCGTCGCTCCGTTTTGCCGTGAAAGACGGACAAATACACACACCACTTTCCCATTTATAATATTAGTAAGTATGGATACCTTTTTTTTTTGGATGGGAAATCATCAAATGACTGCTCTGGGCGGAGCGGGAAGGCGTGTCAGACTTTTACTGACTAAAACCCACCCGTGTTCCTTCAGTTGCCTATATGCCAGGGCCACGGTAACTCTTTCGAACAGGTCTCGCGACCCTGGCAGTATCAATCATCATATAATCATTTTTTTAAATTAAATTTATTAGCAATCATCTTTAAATTTTTTTTTTTTAAAGTGTCTGTTTGTAATGTCAGAATAATAACGTTGACTCAAAGAATATTATAAAATTATAAACGGAGTACCGTTTATACTTTTAACAAAAAAACAATTTTAATTCTTTTCTGTCTCCTTATTCCGGATAATCTCCAAAACGTCTAGACCGATTTTGATAGGACTTTCACGTTAACGTTCCTGGGGAATAATCTCTGACACACAAGCGGACAAAGAAGTGTGATTTGTATTTATGCATGTTTTTTTTTTGTGTGTCAGACTTTTACTGACTGAAGCCTACCCGTATTCCTTCAGTTGCCTATGCCAGGGTCACGGTAACTCTTTCGAACAGTTCCGCAACCGTGGCAGGTCTAGCATGGCTTGTGGTTTGCAGTACCTGCCTAGCTGGTCCCTTATAAAAACCATGTCATCAGCTTTATTGTTGTAAGCTAATATCATATCCACACCTGTGCTTATTAGATTAGTTGAGTACCGAGTATTATAATCGATAAAGCTGTCGATACCGGCCGGTATGGAGTGCCCTCTCGACTACGCTGTGCCGCATTACCGGCGTAACGGTGATTTGATTACTGTATAGGGACTTGAAAAATACAAGAGTCGGTCAGACGGTACGCTAGATCTTTATTACATTTTTCATTAAAGTCTAATTTGGGACTAATATTGTGTAATAAGTTCATGTTTTTTTAAATGTTTTTCAGGGAAAAGTGTAGTAAAAATATATATTCTTGAAGAGTTTCGTGGAAAAAGATAATTGTGACGATCCCAAATTTTGTCGATCAAAATAATTTATTAAATCTAAGCTTAGAGTCAACACTTTTAGAACGTCAAAAATAACATAAGACAGTCCCGCAAAACCACATCCTTGACGACTTCCTAGTCGTTTCACTGGAAAAAGTTGCGCAACAAACCCTCCCAGTTGCACAGCTGTCTGTTCACTTAAAAGAACTTGATTGCAATAGTAAGACACGAACATTAAATTGAATCATTTGCAATACGTCTGTTAACAAAAAAACATGCTAAATAAAACATTTCGAATCTATGAATCAATAGATTAGCAATAACCACGTTATAATAGAAAACCGAACTAATAAAATAGAGTTAATAACAAAAAATGAAATAGTATTTTATCATAAAAAAGCGTGGGGTGATTCTTGGATAGTAATATTATTTTCTACTTTTAAAGGTTTTCTATTATGCGTGTATTTCTTTATTTATTAAACTATCGTATTACTGATTTTTGATTGTTGACTTTTTAGTTCCATTGACTGTTAAATTGGGTTTTTGTTAGAATGGCTTTGAAAATGAAAATGGTTCGGAAATTTTAATAAAAATAGTTATTCAGAGAAACTTGGTTAGGATAATGAGACAAAGTTGTAAGTTATATATTGGTCTTTGATAAGTGTGCTAAAACTCACTTTAATCTGTAGTTTTGAAGTGGGTAAAAATAAATGAACTCAATAAAAAAGCGTGTTAAAAAGAAGTCATCAGATAACAAAGCATGACGCCTGTAAACGCGAGGGGTTAGGTACACCCACGTTTCGCCTAAAAAATATGTAAATAGAAAAAAAATCTCCTATTCACTTCTTATTTTATTTGAAAATAAGTTATAGGTACTATGTATCTTGAAAATAATTTATAAAAGAAAAAGATTTAGAAAAATGCCTCAATTCAAAATATATTTCGGGACAGCTAATTAGTAACGGTTCATATTATAACGCGTGTCTGACGTCATGAAGCAACAGATCCACATAATAAAGGAAAATTAATTAATTACGAGCTCATGAATCTGAAAGCATTTTTTATTCGTGTCAAATTACTTTCAATATTCTTTATTCATAGGAAAATATAATTAACGTCACATGCTGTGATTTAATTTATAATTTTTACTTCAATGGAATATTTAATAATACAGAATTTTTTTACAGATTTTGATTCATCGATCTCATAGCGAGGGCTGTTTTGTAAATTTTGCGGTAAGAGGTTTAGAATAACCCATATTTATGAATCACTTAAACGTCACAATTAGCTCTACATGGGATGTAAAAAATAAAATGTATAATTGTCAAAGTCATCTATACAAAGTGTGGATCACATTTACCACCTTCATAATATTAAAAAAAAACTAGCAATTAATTGTTTCTCGTTCATAAAATGAAAACAATAAAAATAAACTTCAGTTCAAGTTTCCGTTTCAGGACAATTTCTCGAAAAAAAAAAAATTGCTAGTAATTAATGTTCCAAAATGTCTTAAATAACATACATTCCTTAACTGCAAATCAGACATTATATTACAACTTACAGAAAAAAGAAAAATTGTGTGCCCTGTACGTACTGTTATAAAATATAACAAAGCTTTGGTCAAAACAAACCCGCTGTTTTAATATTAAAGTTCATATCACGCAGTGCATCATATACAACAAAACAGAGGTTTTTGTTCGGGGCCTAACCCATCATTCATGCATGTTATACGATATTGCACTTTTTGTTTATGAATAGAATATTAAAACAAAAAAATATATGTTTTTTGGTACAGTCTATATCCAGTTCACATTTTCTTTAAATTAGAAATTGAACAGTGAACCCTCTAAATCTAGGAATGATACGTAAAAACCTATAGCTCAGACAGATGAATATAGACTTCGATAATTTTAGTTCTAATTAACAGAATTATAGTAAGTGTGAGTAAAGCACACAAAAAGTTGATGGAAATTCGAAGTGTGTAGACTTCGAATTCCGATCAACATTTTGTGTGGTCAGCAAATAGACAAAAGTAACCAAAGATTTAAATCGAACATCGTAATCGCCAATCGTAGGATTTGCCATCATCGCACGAAAACTGTTTATACAGAGAAGAATGAACTCCCACAATACGCTTAACGGTTTTATATGACAATCAAATTAAGTCATCGTGTCATCCTCATTTTGTTTTTAAAAGGTATCAAGTGAAGCAGAAAAGTGACAATTTTTGACGCGGTAGGGTGAATCTAAAGATTGAAATCTTTGGACGTAACGTTCTGGCTTCAAAACTTCAATCATTCAACTCAAAATTATTAAAATTTCGAAGATTTTACATTGACCAAGTGTTATTCATTAGCCCATGTTATTCGTCATGACTCGAATAATATATTAATTACAGGATGTCAAGGATATCGACGCGTAGCATCTCACAACGGACACAAAAAACAGCCATCGTGTATCCAGGGGCTTGATATGTAATGTAATTTAATGTAAAATTAAGTACTATAAAGATCTCTTAAGCAATCGAATATAAAAAGGTTTACTCCAATTCAATAATTTTACGGAAAATCAAAACAATTTCTGGCAGCCATGAAAGTTCAGACAATTACTACGAAAATCTTACCGTTGTCATGCCAACGAATATCTTCAAACATAATAATTGTAAATTCGAATGTATTCCTTTATTTGTTCTGATGTTTTAAAAGTTTACTTAAGCAGCCGAGGATACGAGTACCATTTGCCATAAAGCTCAGATGTAATGTGAAGTGCAATGAAAGCATTGGGTATAAAATATCATAAAGTAACTTTGTGGTGACTGTCTTTGTAAGGTTAAGAGCTTGATGGGTTACTGTACTTATACTTACATATTTGTGTATTCTTTCTTGTGCTTTTTGATCTTCAATTAAGTAAAGAGAAGAGGCATGTTCATCGTCCTTTTATTATAATATGTAAATAATAATAAAGCCTTCAATACTTTTTCAATTTATTTGGACATCATATTAATTTTCACTGATGAAATTGAAAACGTATTGGCTTTATTCTCGACTGTTTTTTTTTTTTGTTTGATGTTCTCAGCTTACATTTTATTTTGTATACATTTTTCTCAAAATTTGTGCTGAATGTATGGCGGGAACATGGACGCGCAACATTCACAGGTTGCGCGTAACGCTTAATCCAGAATCACGAACTGAACCCATGGGAATCCGCACTTGGATGATAACCCAGCCAGTCGTACTCAACACTTCTCCTCCACATTATTTTATTACGCGCACAGCCAAAGTGTGGAACTCTCTGCTCTAGACGCGAGCAAATTTCCGATTTTTCCTTCCACATTTAAGCCATCTACCGTCAAAACAAGAATGAACAGGCCTTATCTGGGCCTGCTCTTACCATTTTTTTTTTTCTGGATGGGAAATCATCAAATGACTTCTCCCGCTCTGGGCGGAGCGGGAGGGCGTGTCAGACTTTTACTGACTAAAACCCACCCGTGTTCCTTCACTTGCCCATGTGCCAGGGTCACGGTATCTCTTTCGAACAATCTCGCGACCCTGGCAGGCATCGGTCCTGGCAGACCCCTTCAGTATTGCTGACATCTCTTTGAAGCGCGCGTGGAACACTACGCGCCGTCGACCCGAGCCTGGTCCTTACCGGGCGGCGAGCTACCCATTGCTCGCCGCCCGCAAGCTCGCGCCTACGGTGGCCGGGAATCCGCTATAGACTCCCGACGCCCGGGGCGTCTCCTCCTGCGGTGGCTAGGGACGTGAGGGCGCAGAGACTGCCACTCCCTCACTCGCTCCGCCTCCTCCTTCGCGAGCATTACTGCTTCGCAGAAGGAGGTGACGGCTTCCCATGCCCTCTCGCTCCGTACCATGGCTCGCACTGCTCTTACCATCAAAGAACTCATCGATCGCTTACCGTTAGACGTGATTGTGTTCAAGAGTAGGCATATTCAGTATGAAAAAGCATTTAAAAAAATTATAACCCATAGATTCAGTTCATGATTCTGGATCAGTTTCATTGCATTGAAATATTTTCGTTGGTTATTAAAAAAAAAGTATAGTATGAGGAACAATCAATATTATTACATTGACGAGGTTTATATTTGTATAATATTTTTTGTACTTGAAATACTCTTCAATAACAAGCCTTGGATCATTTTTGTGTATTGCAATATTAAAGCCTAGGTGCCTGAATTCTGGCATCAATAACGGAACACACTGAAAATCTATATTCACAACGATTTTCACAAAATCTTTTTTTCTACATAAAGTTTTACCTGGCACAATCACCAATCGACTGTCCATAGTAAAAGTTACTGCAACATGGCTCAATGTACCGGTCGTTAGTACTTGCGATCCATTGGAAGCGGCATTCAGGGATAGACATTCAGTGGTTGATGAAGCCAATCAAGCTATGAAAGGAAAACAGACAGTAACCGCTAGGATTCCTTGCATGAGTTTGTGTTTTACGCGAAATAACGTTTTGAGTATTTTTCATTTGGAAAATAATGATTGTTCATCCCAACTAATTATCATCATTTCAGCTCTCAGACGTCCTCTGTTGGATATAGGCCTCCCCTAATTTGACTGGGTTGTCATAATCGCCACGCTTGTTGCCAGGTAGGAAATGTTGGCGCCATATTAATTTTTAATATTGACCAACAAAGTATTGACGAGTAAGTGTCTAAAAAGATCCACTTACATAAATAAAGATTTCATTTCATTATATTTCTACGAAAATTTCTTTTGTCACTTCTTTTCAGTCATCTGAAACTTCTTTTCAATATTACTGCTGAATTAATCTGAATTCAATTACAGGATAAGTATCAAAATCAAACTAAATTTAGAAATACCTAAAACTACTTGAACGTATCTGCAAATTGACGTTTGTCGGTCAATAGAATGAGTCAATGAACTCGTTGTAATTTGTGATAACAGCAATGTATACCCTAATATTTCTTTGTTCGAAATAATGATGGCAATTAAATGTATATTCAAAAGACGCCAATGTATTACAAAAAAACTCAGTTAAGAACATACCATTGGACTTCGCGTCATTCTATTTTCAGTTTTATTGTCATATCATTTCAGTATATAAGAGGTCATAAAAGGGCAGATAAATATACATTTAAGTGAAGCGACAAAGCTATGTTGGTTTCTGTCGGTTTCCTCGGTCGGCTTCATGAGGAGACGTCTTTAGTTGTGTGGTGTAAGTGTAATGTTTGAAATAAATATATCGTATTTCTTTTTAACTTGATTAAAAGATTCAAGATTTAAAAACTATTGATACAAAACTTTTTACCAAAAAAGTTTTTATTTTATATTTTTTTTGTGGTGTTAATGTACTTATAATATTTGGCAAGATATACCCTATCCAATGAATAAAGAATTATCAAAATCGGACTACTCTGTATAAAGTTATGCGTGGTTAAACATTACAATCAGTGAGTGAACAATCAATCATCCCCTGTTTTCCGACCCTTAGGGTTCGATTTTGTTTTCCAAATTTATATGGAACCACCCTCGGAGTATACCCTTTCCAATAAAAAAAGAATTATCACAATCGGACTACTATGTAAAAAGTTATGCTTGGTCATACATAAAAAAAAAACAAACAAAAAAAAATACGCGTCGAATTGATAACCTCCTCCGTTTTTTTCGTCGGTTAGTGATAAATAACTTTTTTTTTTATAAGTAGGTTTGTACAAACACTTTTACACGTCAATCATATTTTCTGAAACTAGATAAGGTCCGGCGTTTCCTATCTGACTGCTCTGAGAAGAAAGGCCGAAACAAACTCAGAGGTCAGATCATGTGAAGAACATGTTGATTGGTGTCTAAAGTGGTCAGTGGTATTGATAATTTACAAGAGAATCTTGGTAACCGACATAGCCCGAAGAAACGCTAAACTTTAGTGGCAATGGGCAGGGCACATTACTCACAGAACAGATGGCAGATGGGGCCGAACTGATCTGGAGTGGTAACCGGGTACCGGAAAGCGTAGAGTTGGAAAGCCTCCCACAAGGTGGACCGATAAAACTCATGACGGCCGCGGGATTCCACTGAATGTTGGTCATGTTGGAAACACAGAACTGCTCGAAGTGGTGGAGCTTGGGGGAGGTCTTTATCTAGCAGTGGACGTCTTTCGTCTGAAATGATTATAATGTAGATGATTTTCAAAACATCCTTAATTTGTAGACTAGTAACATTATTACACTATTTACATCATCAGACCCTAGAAATCATCTACTAAGAGTACTCATCAAGATAAATCAAACTCGCTAGGGTTCCGTCGTTCCGATATAGAGTGCCTATAGCCACCTTCCGCCTCCATCATTAGATCAGCTCGATGGTCCCAAAGTATCCCGTAGCACATGTTTGGCAAATAACAGCTCATTTGAACACAGGGCATGTAGATTGTATTGATGTGTAGATTTTGATTGGGACAACTAACAAACGAAAAATACAATTTAAATTAAAGCTAATAAAAATGATGTGAACTTATTAACATTAAAAATAGAAAGTATTGTTCACATGAAATTACCCTTACCTTCAAAACACAGTCGCAACCACACTCGCTTTCATATAGAAACCTAAAAACAATATGTACTGTGCTGCACATTAGTAGTGTCGTTCATCAGCCAAAATCGATAATTTTGAAACAATGTTTTATTTTTCAATAGTCATACCAAGAAGTATCGTTTTGCAAATAACAAAAAATTAAACCGCCGAAAAAACTTTAAAGCAAAAAATAATAAACCTTCAAATTTTGAGTCAGCGCTGAAAAATTAATGAACAAAAATCACTCAAAGCCGGGACTCATAATTTTAAGGTTTATTATTTTTTGCTTTTAAGTTTTTTCGGCGGTTTATTTTTTTGTTAAAAAGTCTTTATTTTATATTTTTTTGTGGCTTTAATGTACGAATAATACTTGGCAAGGTATACCCTATCCAATAAAAAAAGAATTATCAAAATCGGACTACTCTGTATAAAGTTATTCGTGGTTATACATTACAATCAGTGAGTGAACAATCAATCATCCCCTGTTTTCTGACCTTTAGCCGTACGAGTCGACGGCAGTAGCTCTAGGTAAAATTCTGGTATTCAGCTACATCCAGTTATAGGTACTAGCATGCAACCCCAACATAGGAAAAGGCTAGGATGATGACAATAGTTTTTTTTTTTTTTTTTGTAACTATCTACGTGTATATGTACTAGTATGGTGTGCGAGCAGACTGTCATCATTTAGGAGATAGTTTAGTACTGTTAGTGGTCAACGTCATGCACTGTCAGCCTATAATGTTCTCGCTACTGGCACACAGGACAGTCCTCACTGTGAGAAGAAGTGGGCCCTCATCCACTACTTCGGCCCTGTGCGAGTTAGTACAAGTCACATGCCGTCGAATTTTTGGTTCTAGATCATGGCGGTTTCCTCACGATGTTTTTCTTCACTGATACAGGTGATGTAATAATATACACATAGTACCTGCATGATCTGGCACTTAACTATATTGTAATTTATTGTACGTATATCACGTAAGTCGCAGCCGTTACCACTGGGCCACGGCTGCTCCCAAACATGAATGGACCCCGATTAAATAATTTCCCCACCCTTATTGTGAACTCAATTTCTCCAGAATATAAACTATTTCGACTTTTATTTTCACATAAGCCGATCGAACGACTCAATGATATTTAAATGCAATTTATCCTTATAACGCCATAAAACTGGATAGCGCCATTAAAATATAAAATAGCTTAAATCTCAATAAAATACTTAATAGCATTTTTATTCTTAAAATTCCGATATTCATTCGTCTGGTCCCTGTGTCGAAGCTCAGTCATCCATGAAGCTCATCGATCAAAGAGTAATGTTTCTGCGAATATTCTCCCTTAAATCCCTAAATATATGGGTGAGGTAAAAAAATCTATAAAGTAAGTTACAATATGTAGCTCGCAGGTCCTTTGAAGATTAAGGTATCATGTACGCAAAATCTTATAAAAACATAACATAACAATACGCTTGTATTGAAGTTGGTGGATTACATTATGCCAGAATCAAAAGATTTCATGCGTTATAAACATTTAAGACTAGACTTAACATTTTTATGAAATCTGTTCGTAGCAGGGAAAACATCAAGCATTGGAGAAAAGGGTCTTAATACAAGACAAGGTCATTTATATAATATGGCAACTACGTCCCCTTTTCTGATATTACCAAGCTAATATCCCAAAGTATCATTGTTTATCCATTGTAGTTTTTTTTTTTGCTGGCAGAAACAAATAGTGTCATGATATAGCCCATGATTATTTTCCACTATGACCTCAAGAAGTTAAGGTTGTTGACCCAGAGCCTATAATAATGTAAGTTACATAAGCTTCCAGCATTTATCGAGGATATTTCCAAATATGCAGCAAATGGATGAAACTGGAAAGCGAATCTATAGAGCAACGTTAGCCTCCGTGAAAATGGCGCTCGCTATGACCGTTTTAATGGGTTTTCCATACACATTAGTTATTATGACTCAGCGGATATTTTCTAAGCCCGACGCTAGGTTGAAGGCAAAGCTAATCCTCCACTGCAAAGAGAATTTGATGATTTGCTACATGAAGCGGAGTTTATAGGTAGCAACGGCGATGAAATATTGATGGAATATCTATTATATTATACTAAATATTTGTTGCAATTGCCAGAGTAATTAATTAGACCAGCAACACTGTTCTTCTCTATAAATATAGCCAAACTCGAATATTGACTTTGTTCAGTACTATCTAAATATCTATAAATAGAAAGATGTAAAATAAAATACAAAATAAATATAAAATAATAGTTTAAAAAAAATAAAAAACACGCTTCCATTGAAAACTACACCTCTAAAAAGTACAAAATAATGGAAAAAAAGCGTGGGGTGCTTTTAAGGTATTTTTACACGCTTTATATTAGCTTCACTTGTATGTTTGTATATTTGTATGTTTGTATATTTGTATGTTTGTTTGTAACCGACTCCTTATAGTGCGATTTTGACCCACTTTAAACGACCAGATTTCATTCAAACTTTGCACACCTGTCAAGGACTGATGACAATGCAATAATTTCATAAATTTGTGCCATTATCCTTGCCAGGGTTACCAGGACAGCAAAAAAACTGTCACAAACTACGCTGACATACGTCTCAAAATTCGAAATACCCTAAAAAATAGAAAATAAATAATAGTTTAAAAAAACTAAAAAACACGCTTCCATGGAAAACCAAACTAAAAAGTACAAAATAATGGAAAAAAGCGTGGGGTGCCTGATATCAATAAAAAAATACCTTAAAAGCACCCCACGCTTTTTTCCATTATTTTGTACTTTTTAGTTTGGTTTTCCATGGAAGCGTGTTTTTTAGTTTTTTTAAACTATTATTTTTTTATTGATATCAGGCACCCCACGCTTTTTTTCCATTATTTTGTACTTTTTAGGTGTAGTTTTCAATGGAAGCGTGTTTTTTAGTTTTTTTTAAACTATTATTTATTTTTTAGGGTGTTTCAAATTTTGAGACGTATGTCAGCGTAGTTTGTGACGTATGTCAGCGTAGTTTTCGAAGACAGTTTTTTTTTGCTGTCCTGGTAACCCTGGCAAGGATAATGGCACAAATTTATGAAATTATTGCATTGTCATCGGTCCTTGACAGGTGTGCAAAATTTGAATGAAATCTGGTCGTAAATCGCGCTATAAGGAGTCGGTTACAAACAAACATACAAATATACATACAAACATACATATAAACATACAAGTGAAGCTAATATAAAGCGTGTAAAAACCGGCCAAGTGCGAGTCGGACTCGCGCACCGAGGGTTCCGTACAAAGCTGCAGGTATTCACGGTTTCTGAATAAGGTTTATGTTTATGAAATTAAATGTTTTTTGAATATTTTTATATTTGAGTTGACTGAATGAAAGGTAAATTGTGGTTTACGATTTATGACGTATTAAAAAAAAACTGCTTACTAGATCTCGTTCAAACCAATTTTCGGTGGAAGTTTACATGGTAATGTACATTATGTATTTTTTTTAGTTTTATCATTCCCTTATTTTAGAAGTCACGGGGGGTTACACATTGTACCACTTTGGAAGTGTCTCTCGCGCAAACTATTCAGTTTAGAAAAAAAATGATATATTAGAAACCTCAATATCATTTTTTGAAGACCTATCCATAAATACCCACACACATACACGTATGGGTTTGACGAAATTTATTTTTTTGTGTTTCAGTTCTATGTATGGGGAACCCCAAATATTATTGTTTTTTTTTTTCTGTTTTTGTATGAAAATCTTAATGCAATTTACAGAATACATCTATTTACCAAGTTTCAACAGCATAGCTCTTATAGTTTCGGAAAAAACTGGCTGTGACATACACGGACAGACAGACATGACGAATCTATAAGGGTTCCGTTTTTTGCCATTTGGCAACGGAACCCTAAAAATAAAGACGAAATACTATCTGAACAAAATCGTTTTAGTGACCGCTTAGATTTTCTAAATTGCACAAAGGATGTTGATGTGGTTTTCGCTATCATTTAGATCATATATTCCAGAAGATTTATGTGTAGAATATACTTATATTTAACTTAGACAGGCCACAGAAATCTCCATGATTTGACATGTTACCCTTGCACGTGTGAAGTGGGGCCGGGTCGCAAGTTTCAATTGAAACTTCTGTCACTTCTTCAGACGAAACAATTGCCAACCTTGATGTCTCAACAATTCCTCTATTTTGTTCAGTCTCCTAAATCACTTGCTGCTCCATCCATCCATAAATAACATAATACATTTCAGCCTAATAACAAGCACTTAAATCCTGGACTTAGTCGCCAATTCGTGAACGGCCTTTAACCTTTTTTTATGGCCCATTATATTAAGCTGGCCGATGAGGGACGCCTCATTGGTCCTGAAGCAGCCATGGTTTGTTAGATCCAGTGAAAGATAACCGAGGACAGGATTTTGAGGGCAATGATCTTTGTAATAGCCAGCCTTTGTGAGGACTGTTTAAGAGGGCAGTATTTTTAGATGGATACAAGGGCTTTGGTCTCAGTGATTATAGTCGTATATTGCGAGGGAGGGCAGACACTCTAGGTTCGATGAAATTACGATTCCGTGAAGCAATAAACTAACATCGACGAAAATAGTTCCAATTACTTCATTTTTGTAGACGATTTGGCGTAAGTTATTTTAAGAATTCTAGATGAGTCTATACAGGGTGGCAAGGACGCAATCTGCCACTCTGGATTCTGAACGACGAAAACTTTTAACACATCGGGGTTCTAACATTGTTTGTCGGTTACCAAAAACCTACCTACGGGGTCAGAATGAATGGAACAGCCTTTTTTATTTAATTACCAACAAAAAATTGTAATGCACGATTGGAGATGAATTCATGGTTGCAGTTTGCCCGGCACCAAGTAACACTTCTGTCTTTGGGATCTTTTCCCCCGCTGCCACATCTCACTTGCACCACACCACATCTACAAAGATATTTCTCACGTGGCGCAAGTGAATTCTAATTGCATTTATTTGCACACCCGCGGTGTCGAGTCGCGGCTTATTTGTATGTGTGTGTGACTGTGTTAATGACCTTTTGTGTTGCACTTTGTATGACTGGGATTTTGAATAGCTTTCTATGATCGTAGGAGAAAAAATAAAAGAAAATATGTGAAGGAACTTAAAGTTGATTTAGCTACATTCATCATCATCATCATTTCAGTCGTAAGACGTCCACTGCTGGATTTAGGCCTCCCCCAATTTGGGGGGCTTTGCCATAATCGCCACGCTTGGCAGGCGGGTTGGCGATCGCAGTATGGTAGTAAAATGCATAGAGAACGCTGCTGCCCATTCTCTAGTAAGTCCCTTAGTCGCCTTTTACGACACCCACGGGAAGAAATGGGGTGGTGTTATTCTTTACTTACGGCACCACACGGTACAGCTAGCTACATTCATACTAATATTATAAATGCGAAAATAACCCTGTCTGTATATTTCTATTTGACTTCGAAACCACTGATCTGATCGTGATGTTTGTCAGATAGGTAGTCTGGTCCTGGAAAAGTCGTAGGTAACTTTGTTCCCTGGATATTTTCGTTTAAAAATGATTAGGTAAATGATACACGCAGAGGAAGTCACGGCCAACAGCTAATCGGTAATAAGTTATGACATACCTGGTTCTAATTTTAATAAAAATCTATCTATACTAATATTATAAAGCTGAAGAGTTTGTTTGTTCGTTTGTTTGTTTGATTGAACGCGCTAATCTCAGGAACCGAATTGAAAAATTGTTTTGTGTTGGGTAGCCTATTTATCGAGAAAGGCTATAGGTTATATAACATTACGCTACAACCAAGAGGAGCGGAGCAGTAATGAAAAATGTTGCGAAAACGGGGAAAATCGCACGGGTAGGCGATTCGACGCGACGGGAAGGGTCGGGGAACAAGAAATTTAACGCACATGAAGTCGCGGGCAGAAGCTAGTTACTAATAATAGTCTAGTATTTGTTTCGGTTTGTGGCTAAGAAATAACAGCCCATCGTTCAGGTTTAGCTACGCTTTGTTGCGGTCGATCTATGGATGGGTGATATTTACATATCGAGACTCCTCCGTGCCACAAACCCGACCCCGCCTGTTGGCCCCGGCTGTCAATCTCGGATCCTTGACAGTTGTTACGGATCGCCAGAAAACCGAAAGTAACAACCAGTTTTACCACGGGATACCGTGTTACCCAGTTACTGGGTTACGGTGGTTTGATAGGCTGTCGTTACACATTCATTACTGGTATTCACCGGCTTCTGGTTATATTGAAAGCCAGTTCCAAAAAGAGATTGAGGCATATGATAAGTCTTGTACTTAATAATCAAATAAACACAAATTCACATAAACACAATCTGCTGATCTTTTAGATAGTAAAAATCTTACTGTGAGGACTTAGTCGAAGAGAGCATGAAGTCAGTTGTAGTGTCAATGCTTTCCATCAAGTGGAATGACGAATCACTTCAAGCTTACTTCACCTAATCGATCGACTGCTATCTAATCTCACGGCAAGTGATTGCGTACTATGTTAAATCTGCCTATCACTAACCAGAGAGTTAATTGCGTAATATACTATCAGTAGGAATCGCTTTCATTTAATAAATGACATAATTTCAAGTTCCACAACATTCATGGCGTTGTTTAAGTTATTAAGCAGACAATTTTTTCGAACAAGTGAAAGAGAGGATTAACAATAATATTCAAAATGCAGCGCATTAGTATATGAACAAGTATATAATTAAAACCTGCACCCTAATTGCGTAAAACATTATCAATCAGAATCGGAAATTCTGATTAATAGTGTAACTGAAGTAAAGCTAAAGTGTGTAGTTTTAACTGAAGCTCTCTAAGACTGAAGTATCCAGAAAGAAAATAAAAAGGACAGAAATACGTTTACTTGCAGTAAAAATAGAGCAAAAAAAACAGAAACACAAAAAGAACAAGTTGAAGGAAAATATACAAAAAAAAAAAATACTCTGAATTATTGTGTTCAAGAGTAAATTCATTTTTCTTTTCCTAATTAAAACACAAGCTTCAATTGAAACTGCATGTCATCAAATAAAAGTAAATTCATCGACAAAAGCGTTAACGAGGTTTAAAAAGATTAAAATATCTGCACATACAAAAGATAATTTCATGTACTCTCTGTACATTAAATAAATAATTTCTGAAAAAAATCTTTTTGGTTGGCCTTTTTTCTGAACTTTTAACAACTGGTTTGGTTGAACTTTTTCGGGGCTCGAGTATATTTCATTCAATATTGTCGATGGCTATAGGAGGCAAAAGAAACGATCCATGGACTGTTTGAATGATATTATGGTTAGAAAGCGAATAATACAGAAGAATGAAAGAAAAATACATAAGGACAAGGGCTCGAGGATGATTATGAAGATTGCAATTAGTTTAAAGGAAGAAATCGTTTTTTTTTCTTTAGTCTATGCACTACCAAAACTTGCTGGGCTATTCTGTAAAAATCACCTTGAAAGCATAGCATAGCTTATAGTGAGCGGTCATTTTATCTGATGTTAGGAATTGACACTTTTGGCAGCACACTTCAAGATCACTTCACATAATTCAATTCAATTCAATTTAATTTAATTCAGATTAATTACAATAAATAACAATCATTACATTATAATCATCCATACTTATATATATTATTATATTATAATTTTTAAATAGCTAATATAATATGAACAGGACTACACAACAGAAACACTGGATCAAGACCGCACTACTCGTACATGTAGTTTTGTCCAGTGTTCCATGAAGGAGCAGTCCACATCCATTCTCCCTGCAATAAGTGGCAGGAAGCTGTTGGGGCTGCCCCGTATGCGGCGCATCAGAGACGCTATTCTTTTGCGATGTATCGCTTGAACGCCATCCACTTGAGCGTCTGCAAACATACCTGATGCGCTACAAAAAAAAAAAAGATTTTTTTATTACCTTTGGTTGTGCAAAAACACTTATATAAATAAATACTATGCAGCATTACAACTAAGGGAGTGAGTGTTTTCGATGAACTCTGGCACCCAATGTAAGATTTAACTTGTGGCAACCCCATCAACATCCGGAACGCGTTATTGTATTGGACACGCAGGGCACTGTAAGTCTTCTGCGTATGCTTCACCCATAGGCAGCACGTATAAAAAGACTGACAGTATGCCTTAAATAAAGTTACTTTTACATGTGCAGTGCAGCGTGCAAACCTACGGGCCAGCATATTAGCTCTGATTGACAATGCCCTGCGTTCCCTTTCAATATCCACATCATCTGTGAGGGCCTCGGTGACCCAGTGGCCCAGGTACTTAAACTGCGCCACTCTTTTAAAAGCACTGCCGTCCAGAGTGACCTCAGGTACGGTGTCATAGCGCTTCGTACCGGCTTTGAACACCATCACCTCACTCTTGGTCGTGTTATACCTGAGCCCATGGGCTTCCGCATAGCACTCACAAACCTTTATTAAGCGCCTGAGGGCACTGATCGATGGGCTCAGCAGCACCATGTCGTCGGCGTAACTTATATTGTTAACAAAAACTCCATCAATCGAACAACCTACGTGAGTGCTGCTGAGCTCACGGATCAGGCGATCTACGTACAAGTTAAAGAGCTTGGGTGAAGTCAGACCACCCTGTCTTACGCCACATACACAAGCTACATACATAAGCTTTCACGGTAAGATTTATACACTAAGCAATGCGGTTTCTGCCAGGGTCACGAGATTTGTTCGAAAGAGATACCATGGCCCTGCACATGGGCAACTGAAGGAACACGGGTGGTTTTTAGTCAGTAAAACTCTGACACGCCCTTCAGCTCCACCCAGAGCGGGAGACGTCATTTGATGATATCCCATCTGTAAAAAAATAAAAGCAATATGGTTTCAAACTTCAATAATGTTACTGCAGACTATTTTTCTATTTTTTATTTGGCTAGCTTAAAACATAACATTAAATGTCAGAGGTGTACCTATAGTATACTCACATCTGACCAGCTATTTTTGAAGTCCCAGGTGATGGGTGGCGAGCCTATTGTCATCTACTGGGTTCAAAATCAGAATAATGGATTATAACATACGTTTAATACCGTTGGGAAAACAGTGCGATTGTGCATTGTTGATTAGTCTCAAAGACCGTCTGCAATTTTCTTAGTTCCTAAGAAATAACTTTTCATTTTTGTTGACCAATCTCCCTTGGAATTTCCAAAGAGCAATTAAGGGACTATAGTCTGTACCTTTTAAGTTTAAACAGCTTTTCTGATATAATTTCTCTGATCGCAAAGAAGAATGTTCTTTATCATAAGACTCTTAACAATTCAGTTAGGTTAAAGTTTTATTTCAAGCTCATATTATTTTCTAACTCAAAAGCGGACTTCCTATAACTTTATACCTCCATTGCGGTAGTCTTTTAAAATAAAACCTAACAGCTTGCGAGGCATTCAGCTAGAGTATTCCGGCTGTTAGAGCATTAACAGCTCATAATACTATCTTCACTTTATAATTTTAGTTTCCTTTGCTAGTCTAAGTGCGATAGCCATTATTTTGTTAATCTTGTTGCTAATTGCAGGATGGTGTTTTAGCAAGTATTAAATAGTTGACTGTGAAACTAGGTGTTTAAGCTCAGTGCAACTGAAGTAAATTTATTGAACTTGCGTCTGAAATTTATTGAACTGCATGACTGAGGTTGACACCAATAAACGTTACTTAGATGGCATGTACTCAGGCTAACCGATATTCCTATCACTGATGCACAACAGACTGTGTGCGAGATAAAAGGGAACGTCACTGTCATTTATTCAATTCACCGTCATTTCAATCGAAAAACACGAAAGAAGTCCACTGCTGGACACAAGCCTCTACCAAGCAACGCTACTAAGACTGGTTGTGCGTGGATTTCTGCGGCCTCTACCAGGTCATCGGTCCGCCTTATGGGAGGCCTTCTAAGAACGCTATCGCCACTCCAGAATCTTTCGGAACCATCGGCCATCTGTTCTGCAAGCAATGTGCCCTGCTCACTGCCAGTTTAATTTGGCAATTCTTCAGGCTATGTCAGTTATCATGGTTC
The DNA here is from genome assembly GCA_947507805.1 of Aporophyla nigra. Lineage (NCBI taxonomy): Eukaryota > Metazoa > Arthropoda > Insecta > Lepidoptera > Noctuidae > Aporophyla > Aporophyla nigra. The sequence continues at coordinate 25,343,774 of OX382295.1, forward strand.
CCCTACGGATCTCTTCATTTCTGATTCAATCACGTTGAGAAACTCTAGGCATAGCCCTCTAACGGGAATGTAATCTATGTCAAAGTACGACCTAAGTTACTTTAGTAGATCTTGGCCTTTGAGACTTTGAACGATACTAACTTTCTGAGCCTATTAATTTACTAATTGCTATTATATATCGGTTTTCCCGATGGCATTGCTGTGTTTTATTTTAAAAGTAATGACTGTTACTGACATGAATTTAGTTTCATGAAATTGTCAGTCTGTCTTTAAAATTGGCCACGAATTGATAATTGGCTTTACACTGCAAGTGCCAAAAGGCGGTAACCATTTTATATCAGGTGGGACGGTGTGACTGGCTTGTTTGCCAAGCTATAAAGCGAAAATAAAGAAGTTGCGTGAATCAACAAGAGTGATTTTACTGTGACCGAAAATACTTCTGACAAACCCAACACGTAAAATGCATTTTCAATCAGAATATTTCGGTGGAAAGCTTGCATTAATTCAAGACAAAGCATTAATTTCAAAAGGGCACTTTTGAACGTCAATATTTACATTAAAATCGAATTGATTCTAGTCGCACCTTCCAAACATTAATTTCGTATGGAGAAGAATGGACCATGGAATTTCATCGTTACCTTTTTAAATGTTATATATATAGTCCTCCAGACCGAATTTCGGCCACAGCGGCCAATCTCAACGGAGACTAGCCATCGGCGCGGGAGATATTATAGTGCTCAAGTGTGTGCGCAGACAGAAGAGCACTCACTCTTCCCTCACTCTCATAGTCCGATGGGACGGCAATCCGACACGACCGGAGAGAGATCAGGCGTAGGACCAACGGCTTAACGTGCTTTCCGAGGCACGGGGGTATCACACCGCCAACTTCCAAACTCCGGGCTGCTACTAAGAAATTCCTAATGGAAAAACCCAGTAACACTTTGCCCGACCCGGGAATCGAACCCAGGACCCCACGCTAAGCGGTCGCGCTTGCGACCACGAGACCAACGGGGCAGTTAAATAGTTAATTGGGCGGGGAAATGTTATACATATATACATACATATTAATTAAATGTACTCGTATATAAGACAACAATTAACAAGATTGATAAATTTCAAAAAATCTGTATCTTCAGTTAAAGGTATATAGAATACCAATGATTTTATTCGTATAAAGGACATTTTATTCGCAGTGTCATATTTAGAACATTTTTTGTAGCAATTCTAGAATAATTTACCAAAAACAGCACGTGTATTTAACACACAAAAACGACCACATAAATCAAGATATATCTGCACATCTTCAAAAAGGCCTACATTAAAATCAGCTCTTCAAAGAGAGCCGTGTCTCGTTTAAAACGATTAACTAATAAAACAGAATTCATTAGGGACAAGCGAAAAAGGACGTTAATGACACATGCAAAAAGATGGTCGAGATATGGTGGAGCAAAAAAGACTGTGACACTTGTCATATCACACATGCGTGGCTGGAACTAGTCGCCGTGATGTCTCTAGAGATGGGCTTAGTTGAGTGTGCAAAGGTGAATTAAATGAAATAAACTTACATTTCTCTCCTAAGTTTAAAGACCCTACTTTGACACTTTGACATTAGCACACAAGTGTCGTAGAACTAGTTGCCATAACGTTCTTAGAGCTCGTTTACTTCACACGTCATCGTCTATGAAAAGGTAAACAGACATAAATAAATAACTATGTAAAATCGTAACTGCTAAAGACATCTAGATTTAGGTGAAATAAGAAGCAATATAATGGGTCCTTCTAATTTAGGGCTAAGCTACACTTTTTTTGGGAAATTAATAGTACTCAAAATTAACACAATGCCATATAAAAACTTTGAATAAAGTTTGCGTAAGTTGGTCGTGATATGGTGGCGCAAAAAAGACTGTGACACTTGTCATATCACACATGCGTCGCCTAGTCGCCGTGATATCTCTAGAGATGGGCTTAGTTGAGTTTGCAAAGGTGAATTAAATGAAATAAACTTACATTTCACTCCTAAGTTTAAAGACCCTACTTTGACACTTTGACATTAGCACACAAGTGTCGTAGAACTAGTTGCCATAACGTTCTTAGAGCTCGTTTACTTCACACGTCTTCGTCTATGAAAAGGTAAACAGACATAAATAAATAACTATATAAAATCGTAACTGCTAAAGATATCTAGATTTAGGTGAAATAAGAAGCAATATAATAGCTCCTATTAATTTAGGACTTAGCTGCACTTTTCTGAGAAATTAATTCAACCCAAAATTAACACATGCACGCCATATACCAACTTTGAATAAAGTTTGCGTAAGTTGGTCGTGATATCATGGCGCAAAAAGACTTTGATACTTGTCATATCACACATACGTGGTTGGAACTAGTCGCCGTGATGTCTCTAGAGATGGGCTGAGTTGTGTGAGCAAAGTTGGGTTGAATAAAATGAAACTAACTACAGTATCCGCATTTTACGTGACAATAATAGCATCATTTTGAAGCCATCCATTTTGATAATTTCAACTGCAGTTTTTCGACAAAGTAATATGCGCTTTTTACGGTTCTGGCTGAAAACTGTTTATGTCAAAATAATAGCTAAATCCGAACAATCGCGAGTCAGTCTCAAAAACAAAGGTTTCAAAAGACACGTTTCTTGTAAGGAAACCCCCCTGCAATTTTTTACTTTATTTTGGGTTTTTAACTGTAGTCATAGCGGCAATAGAAATACACACTCTGTGGAAATTGTCCATGTTTGCCCTATGTTCATGAGATACAGCCCGCTGATAGACAGACGGACGGATGGGCGGGACGGACAGCGGAGACTTAGTAATAGGGTCCCGTTGGCACATTTTGTGTACGGAACACAATAAGCATACATTTAACTATCACTAATTCAAAATTAAACAAATCACTCGATCAACACTCAAACCGAAGTGTGTGGTATAGATTTTTTATAACCATTACTAATTACCGATTTAAAAAAAATAGGGAACCGCAGCAAAAAAGTGCCCCACACTTCATTCACACATGTCCCTTGTGTCGCCTCCCTAGCGTAATGCTGACAAATCGCCGGTGGTTTGTGCCGAGCGCGATGATTCATGTTTGTTGGCGGATTGCCAGACACTCCCCACCAACCGATGTTTGGTCAAACATTTGACGTGGCAGAAATGTTTTATGTCCAACTATTTGTATGTCGTATTTCGGGGACGTATGGAGTGGTGTTCGAGTTTGTCAACGATTAAGGAAAAGCAAGATCAGAAGCCAAGATCTTTGGACTCTATCATTTCTTTTTTAGGTCTCTATACTTCCACAGTCAAAAGATAAAAAGGGACTATTAATAAGTTGTCAGATGATAAATGGGCTAATAGAACCACCAATTGGGTCTCACCAAACGCAAGACAATATCGCGGCAGGCAAAGATGAAGAAGACACGACGAGCTTGACTCCAACCCAAAGGCCTGGCCAGCACTAGCAAAAGACAGAATTCGGATATATGGAAAAGGCATAGGGAGGCCCCTGCAGGGCAAAACATACAGGCTAGTTGATTAGAACAATAAGTTAATGTTTGGTCTCCTACACATTCCCTGTCTAAGTAGAGGTGTGTCGGCAGACGCACCAGCCTGGTAGCTGTCATTTTGTGAACTAAGCTTTTATTGCAACTATTATCATTTTTACTGTTGTTGCTAGTAAAGTTTTGCGATTATATTTTGGGTCAAAACCTTTCATTTGAATCTAGTGATATACTGTGATTATTACCTGTTGAGTTCCCTTGTCGAATAAATAAATAAGCTTGCACCGTCTATCTGTCCTATAGCAGAAGTTAAAAGAGATACTTCTCTGCTGTCTCTTTACCCTTACCACATCCTTGATTTTATTTTTATTCATTAAAAAAAATCTTGTCACCTTTTTAGGGTTCCGTTGCTAAATGGCAAAAAACGGAACCCTTATAGATTCGTCATGTCTGTCTGTCTGTCCGTCCGTATGTCACAGACACTTTTTTCCGAAACTATAAGAGCTATGCTGTTGAAACTTGGTAAGTAAATTTATTCTGTGAACCGTATTAAGATTTTCACACAAAAACAGAAAAAAAAACAAAAAATTTTTGGGTTCCCCATACTTAGAACAGAAACTCAATTTTTTTTTTCATCAATCCCATACGTGTGGGGTATCTATGGATAGGTCTTTAAAAATGATATTGAGATTGCAATTATCATTTTTTTCTAAACTGAATGGTTTGACATTTCCAAAGTGGTAAAATGTGTGTCCCTCACCCCGTAACTTCTAAAATAAGGGAATGGTAAAACTAAAAAATATATATGATGTACATTACCATGTTAACTTCCACCGAAAATTGGTTTGAACGAGATCTAATAAGTAGTTTTTTTTTTCAATACGTCATAAATCGTAAACCGCAATTTACCTTTCATTCAATCAACTCAAATATAAAAAGTAAAAACATTTAATTTCATAAACATAAACCTTATGCATAAACCGTGAATACCTACAGGTTTGTACGGAACCCTCGGTGAGCGAGTCCGACTCGCACTTGGCCGGTTTTTTCATATCTATTTTAATGCGAAAGTTCAACTTACGGCTTTTTTTTCTTATTGAAAGAAAAAAAAAGAAAAAATGTAGTAAAAATACTACCCGTATTTATTTTCAGACTGACGTAGGAACAAATATCAATCAATGTATTGAATATTCGATGGTACGATACATCTACGTCACACATATGTTTAAATCCTGATGTGATAGATGGCACTGCCTGGCTCAAGTTTTTGGGGCATAACGCTAGATTACCTTAGGTAACCTTCTATGTATAAGTCTGTTATGGAAAAAGTAATCTGTCTTGGTACCTAGATTTTATTTAAAAACACACCTACTGTTTTGCTCCGTGGTGTTTATTTTCGAAAATGTCACGTATTTTCTAATCCTTAGTATTGAGATTATCACGCCTGCTCATAATGGGCCTAAAATGTTCCCACGGCTGGGTAACAGGGTTCCTGTTAGTGAGAGGGAGAGGGCTGTGCTCCACCACGCAGACCCAGTGTGGGTTGGTAGACGCCACATGTCTTTGAACTTTTGGTTCTAGGACATGCAGGTCTCCGCACAATGCTGGAGAATACCTCCACCGATTTGAGAGCAATGGTGATGAAATAAAACACATAGTAAAAAACTTTTTACAAAAAAATAACAACCGACGTCCTTTAAAAAAAACACCACAAAGTCAAAAATGACTTTAATTTTGGAAGTCGGTGTCTAAGGATCTGTATTTAAAGATTTTTTGGCACCGACTTCTGAAATTAAAGTTATTTTTGACTTTGTAGTGTTTTTTTTTTAAGGAAGTCGGTTGTTATTTTTTTGTAAAAAGTTTTTATTTTTAACTTTTTAGTTATGGTCCCCGCACTAATCTAATCGCGTTATTCGTTCATTTGTCGCGCAAATACTTAATACAAATTTAAGACTTATATGGTTTTCACATGGATCCCATTGTCCAAATGGAACCATTCGGGAAGCACCAACTTTCAAATAAAAAAAAGAATCATCAAAATCGGTTCAAAAGTTATGAGGTAACAAACATTTAAAAAAAAAACAGTCGAATTGATAACCTCCTCCCTTTTTTGAAGTCGGTTAAAAACGCCTGTCGAGCATGGGAGAGTCCTATATTCAGCAGTGGACTGCGATAGGCTGAGATGATAGATTGATTGATTAAAAATGCCTGTCTGACTTCGAACCTACGACAAATAACTTGTAAGTCGCGCTCGTTACCACTGGACCACCACTACTCTCAACCACAACTTCTAGCCTTTACAAAAAATAAACTTTTCTCTTTCAAAACAGTCTTCAATCACAATTACACTCCAAGACAAAAAAATATACACACACGAAATTCACCTATAAGACCTCACAGCTTAAAACTTTGACATAACAGGCGAGCTATATAATATAAATTATAATTTACTCTTTTAAAGGTCAAAGTTCAGGACAATGGGCTATTAGGGAGATTTTTTGGCTCAAACTTAGTAGAATTATGGATCAAGTTTCTTCACACAGCTTCCTTGCTTCGCCGTGAACCGTCTCTCAAAGGGGCGAAAGACAGTCCGTTGTAAAAATAGTTTTCTAAATATAAACCCAGTTTTATTAAGGATTTTGGCTTTAAGTTCGTTCGTCGTCCATGTTTTTGTATCTACGGATTGTTTGTGTGTATAGTAGTCAATAAAATTGTTTCGGCTAGTAGATATTTATTTGGGTGAGAAGATAGTTTTTCTACGAGTGAAACTGTTTAGTTTTTAACGCGTTTGATCGCATTTTTAGTTACAATTAGAGCTTTTATTACAAATAAAAGTTAGTTTTAAGCATGTTTTAAACCATCGGGTCAATTTTTGAATTAAGAACCCAATTTAAAAGTTCAGTTCTTTTTACAAAAGTGACAAACAGCTTTCAGTGTGTATATTATATAATTTGTGTGTTAAGAACTTAATTGGAATCAAAATAAAGTTGGAATTGCAAAAACTGGGTCCGAGCTTTAGGCTAGAACCCAGGTAAGGCATAAGCTACTTTTCATCCTGGATCGCAGAAAAAGTCGTTGGAAACAACTAATATCCTACTATAGTAATAATAAGATTAGTAACTCAGGCGTAGTCGCTGACAAAAGCTAGTACCACGATATATTCTATGTTAGAATTATTGTTACTCAATCAAGCAAATACGGTTGAAAAAATTTGGATGGTATTTGGCATACGAATAATTAATAACAAAGAAATATATTTTTATCCTAGTAGTACGTTCCCGTGGGATAATTTACAAACCCGCTAAAACTATTCTAGGAATAAATAAATTCAAACTGTTGATATCTACAAGAAATGATATTGGTTGAACTAGAATAATCTATACTATAATATTATACAGCATATATGAAGAGTTTGTTTGTTTGATTGATTGAACGCGGTAATCTCAAGAACTACTGGTCCGAATTGAAAAATTATTTTTGTGTTGGGTAGCCTATTTATCGAGGAAGGCTATAAGCTATATAACATCACGCTACAACTAAGACGAGCGGAGCAGTAATGAAAAATGTTGCAAAAACGGGGAAAATCACACGAGTAGGCGATTCGACGCGACGGGCAGGGTTGGGGGAACAAGAAATTTGATGCGGACGAAGTCGCGGGCAGAAGCTAGTATACGTATATAGTGGAAGTTAAACTCATTTTATTCTATCTTTCTTCTTATTCATTAAGGTTGACATTACCATCCACAACACATCCAAGATCACTGCACTATTGTATCATCATCATGATCATTATTTTAGCAATAAGTCGTCCACTGCTGGATATAGGCCTCCCTAAAAAGGGAGGGGTTGCCATAATAGTCACGTTTGGCAGGCGGATAGGCGATCGCAGTATGGTGGTAAATACTTAGAGAATGAGCTGCTGCCCAGTTTCCCCTTAGTCGCCTTTTACGACACACATGAGAGAAATTGGGGTGATGCTATTTTTTACGTTCAGCACGACACTGAACACCAACAATCTATATTAATTTCATCAGTTCGACCCTCCAATCCAGACGGATCCCACCAATGAAAATCCGACGTTTATTCCCTCGATTTCGCACGATTTCGTTGTCAAAACTACCGCAATTTGTCGTTCGCCGTCATCGATATGCCACGATGACTGCAGCTCTTCATGCTACGAAAATAAACAGGAGTACAGCAGGACTGTCCGTTCGAGGCGGCACGTCTGATGCTGTGGGACTGGTGGATGTATGTCAAGTGGTTCACACAGATGATCGAGATATAACTTATGTTGTGCTACGTTATAATGGTGAGTTGAAAGGATGGCTTTGTTTAATTTTGCAGCCGTGAAGTAGTCGGATTTAACTCTAAATTGTTTGATGGTTTCAATCAAAATCTTTACAATATTTACATAATATATTTGGTTGAACTGATTGTAAAATAATTAGTTATAAATCACTCAAACTTTAACATTAACCATGATAGCGTTCATTTTATTCAATTCAATCCGATCCAGCCTGACCCTTGCTATCCTTTACCAGCGATGCCCTAAGACGAGGTCCGTATTCCACAAGAGTTGCCCTTATAGATCAGTTGCTACAGTTTTACGTTTTCAAGACCTGCACCCTAATTTCGAAACGCACAATTTATCAGAATCTGAATGGGATTGAAGATTATTTCTAAACCATTGCGTCATTTGTTCGAATAAATTGTCGGCTCATTAACGTAAATAACGCAATGAATGTTGTTTAACTATGAATATTAAACCAATATCTACCGACAAAAAGTTTCGCAATTACCCCTCTGGCTGGAGGCCTTAATTTATTAACGAAGCCACAGGCAAGTCCGGTTAAGCAGCCGACAAGCTCATAGGGTAACCTGCAAGGTGTCGTTCCCAAAAATATATTATATTGTCCTTAATTATTTTCATTTTGCCTAATTATAGGCATTCAGTTATTTTTTTTTTTCCTAAAATAGGACTTAATTTCAGGAAAAAAAAATAACTGGATGCCTATAATTAGGCAAAATGAAAATAATTATCCACTACTCTAAGAATCTTTTACCGACCTAAGTTTATTGTGTTTAAAAATGCAAAAACTTTATACAATTTTGGCCCTTCTAATGAAATTAAATGTTCAATATGTATTCTCTCATTTTACTGAATCTAATAACATTGAAGGGAGAGCAGAATTTTTAATTAAATGCTAAATCACGTTGTTAGTGGGTAGTCGTATTTTTTCTCTCGTTTCAATAATATCAGGTAACAATGTCATCGGTACTGAATTACACGATAAACAGAAAACGTATTAAAAAATTTGCTGAAATATTTTGATAAAATTTATGTACAGATTCAAACGACTCTTTGTCTTTCAGAATTAATATTGTAATTTGTGTAATAGGAAATATCTTTGTCATAATAGGTATAGTCAGCGTCAAAAAAATCAGAACGAACAGACTGCTTCAAATGATCTCAACAACTAAGAAAATGATATTTTATCTCGATTGGATAAAGTTCTTATCAGAATGACAGTTGTAATGTTCTGTCTTCATTACGGATCGTTCGTCGTATTTGACATTGAGTTAATATTTAATTTTCATAATAATTGTTTAGAACATCAACAGTTTGTTTGTTCCGAAATTAATGACGCTAACCGTACAAACCTGCCAACTAGGCTTTTCTGATCTGATAAAGTGATGCGATGAGTTATCTGATCCTTTTTAAATTAGTCCTTAATTATTATAATCTAAACTTCAATTAAAAATAACAAAAACTTTTCAATTATTCTCGTATTTGATCCTCAAATATTCACCAATGACCCTCAATGCTCGAGTAATTTTCTAAACTTAGAACATTCAAAACTTATTTGAAAATTATGCGAAAATGACAGATTTCATTCAGAAATAAGATATTCGGAATTTAGTTTTGTAAACCTCAGGTTTGCAGATGTCGAGACGAAACAGCGTCCAGCGTTCCTTGGACGATATCTTCGACACTTTTGATTGGCCGCTCTCAATTAAATTGAAGACTTGAGGGTCTATATTGACTGGTCTTTTAAATATTCTAATAAAATCACTACGAGATAACTTTCCCGGAGTTTTAAGCCTTTGCGAATGAGAAAGTTGAAAGGGTAGCGCATGGGAACCCTTTAAAAGTTGCGACGTAATTGATCGCAGCCATTTCAATTTGAGATATCGTATCATTCTGATTGATTTGTTCGCGTTAAACTTTCGTTTTTGAACTGAAGTGGATCCAAAATTTAATATATAGGTATCTGGTTAAAAGGTCTATTAATTTCGATGATGATTTCAATTCTCTGGTTCAAGTTATTTTTGGAAAAAAAAATACAAGGACTTACACTTGAATTTATACAGCAAATCTTACGTGTACTTCTCTGTTTCACTATTAATATATGAACTAAATAATTGAATCATATCATATAATACTCCCGCAGACAGGCGTGACACGATGGATTAGGACAATTTCTTTGAAAACTTCCTGAAAATAGTTCTATTATTCCGCTTGTCTGCGGGAGTTTTAATATTTTGTAGAAATAAAATTTTCTTGACAAAAACATCTAATAAAATATAATACGACTCGCTTCTGCCCGGGACTTCATCCGCGTCTAATTTTTCTCCCCTGACCCTTCCCGTCGTTCGAATTGCCTGCCACTTTTCGTTCATTTTTCGTTGCTGCTCCGCTTCTTTTGATCGTAGAGTGATGGTATATAGTCTATAGGCTTTCTCAATAAATGGGCTACCCAACACAAAAATATTTTTTCAATTCGGACTCGTAAGTTCCTGAGATTACCGCTTTCAACCAAACAAACTCTTCAGCTTTATAATATTGGTATGGATTTCAATCAGAGATTTTCTATAGACATAAATCAAGTACCGTGGTAACATGTAACACTAAAAGAAATGAAAAAAAACAAATATAAAATAAAAAAAAGGCGATACAAACACTCCTGAAGGAACATTACATGTCGTTGTGATTAATAACTATAATTATCTATAGTCTTCATTTATTTAGTATGTCTGTATTTATGTATCTGTTAAAGTATATTATTGTGAACTTGCATCAACAACAGCCCCATTTTATGTCCTGGCAAATCATTGTCCAGTTTAAGGTTGAACGCATGGCGATTAGGTCGCCCCTTTTGTATTTCGCATTGCTCGATTAATTTATTTTTAAGGGTTTTTTAGTGTAAAATAAGGTATTTAAAAATAAATAAAACAAATCAATGTTAACAGGTTTAATCTCAGAAACTCTCAAGATATTGATACATTTTCAAACACATCTCGACTATTTCAGAAAATCTTTGAACGAAATCCAGTCCAATTTACTACCTCTGTGAAAAAAAAAACATAAACCATCCGCAGTTTAAACAGATTTCATAACATTAAGAAATCATAACACCACAAGATGTTGCAAATGACAGTAGAGACGGCCAGCTTTTTAACTTCTACTGAAAGACCGCAAAATAAACTTTAAACAGTCAGTCGCTTACAAAAATATTATTTAAACAGAGCATGGCGTTAGATCAAAGCACGTTTAACTGTTCGACTACATACGAGTTTACAGCCATATGACCAACCTCAGATTTATAGCATTATCCTGTTTATGCTTGAATAAGTTTGCTGCTTGGCTGAACAGACTTGAATCTTTGCCCGTTTTCGGTGCACTGTGTATGACGAAGCAACTCAGTTTGTCCTGACCGCCGCCGGGATAGGACGTGCGTCCCGTTCTCAAGTTGTGTTACGAAAATAGTAACGTCTATGACGGTTCTCTATATTTGTAAGCGAAGTGAAAGTGACTAGTACATTGTTTAGTGTAACTTTAAATGAAGTGAAATTGTACAGTTGAGAAAAGTTTTCAAAAATATTTGTTTTGTTTGGAGAGGATTTTTTGAACGAACTGTGAGTATTTTCTCTTCCCCTAATTATAAAATACCCTAAGTTTGGGTTACCGAATGAATGTCAGGTTTATTTAATATTTATTAACAAAATATGAACTCATTACCGTTGGTTCTTCGTTAATGAAAAGGGTTTACACAATCATTTTCTAAACTGTAATTAATATTATTATGCGGTAGTGTGTGTAGATGTGATGTCTAGGTTTTCGTTAATTTCACGATTTGAATTTTCGAATTCGATCACGATTCGAATCACGAATTAATTTATTTGAAATTCGAATTGTTTAAAGTACACATACTTTAAACAATTTTAAACTTTCTAACACATTTTTGACTCAATATTACATAACATAAATTTCGCTGACTATATACCACCTCTTTTGTTTTAACCCGTTAACCAGTATACAAAAATAAAAAATGCAACCCTAATACAACACTTCAAAGGAGAATTTTCCAATAAGCATCCTAGGGTAAACAAAATTTATAGGATGCAAATGTAAATGAAAATATTCATGAAAATTCACCGATCAAAGGGAGGCACGCCATAATATCTAAGGGTTCATAGAGAGACAAGGGGAGTGCAAAGTTCGGACAGAGCTGTCACCAGACAACTGAACAGAAATTGATTTGACACATTAATACTGGCAACATGTTCTACGTTTGACATGTCATGTGTTTATTAGTGTTTTGGGTTGATTTGAAATAAGAATTGTGTTTTTTCTTTTGTAATTTTGTGGCATGTTTAATGGTTTTGAGTCAAGAATTTTATTATTTTTGGTGACTTTCGGAAAATAGATTTACTTAATAAAGTTTTTAATTGATATTAAAGCAAATATTGTACGTAAACCACCACACTATTACCTTTAATTTCAACGTTATTAAATTTAAATATTTTAGAATTCATATGAGTAGGTAGGTACTATAGGGGCTTTAAAGTCTCCTGGTATCGGGATCGAGTAATAAAACACGTTTGTTGAGAAAATTGAGTTAGTACTTCTAGAGGATCAATCTATGAATCTTATTTAAATGGTCTTCCTTCGGCTTTAAGTCAAATGTCACCTAATGTATTTCCGCTATTTCCTTTCTAAAATTGTCAGTTTGAATGTGATTATAATTATTTTATCGCCAGCCTGTATAAAATCAGCACTCGTAGCGTGACCACCTTAGAAAGAACTTTGTCTATTTTTGGTAGAATAGAGATAGAACTGTCATCCTACGCCAGCATAAAACGGTACAAATCTTTCTACAATCTTTAATTCTGTCTTTAATCTTTCTAAAATCTGTAATTTTGTCTATTCTTCCGTCGACAAAACCCCTTTCTACGGTGGTCATGCTACGCATGCTGAGGGGAAATTCCCGTAATTGTAATTTTAAGAACGTTCACAGTCTGATTTCAGTCTCAAAATGTCAAAAATACTTCAAGTTTGCAGACATTTTCGACAAATTTTGACATTTGATTGTCCATACGGTCTTTTTTAGCTGACAAACTTTACAGTACCATCTTGGTACAATTTTTTTAGTTATATTTTTGCTATTAATATTTTTCTGTCAGAATACAAAAAAAAAATTAACTCTTAACAAATAGGTACTTATAAAATACAAACCCAATGTTTTACCGTCAGCAAATGAATGTTATGCTAATGAGGGTAAATTAAATCATAATTTTAACATACTTCAATTCTAATAAACCAACATTTATTCTACTTGACATTTAGACGAATTTAGAGATACCAAGTTTATAACAATCTCCGAGTAATATTATTAAATCGACTTAAGGGGGATGTACTAGAGACACCGTGGCCCTGGCACATGGGCAACTGAAGGAACACGGGTGAGTTTTAGTCAGTAAAGTCTGACATGCCCTCCCGCTCCGCCCAAGAGCGGGAGACGTAATTTGATGATTTCTCACCCACAAAAAAAAGGGGGATGTGCTAAGGTACCCGCGAAATTCCAATTTTCTTACGTTTTTTTTTTTTTCAAGTGTCAGTATCAGGTTGTATATTGATTGAAATATATTTTGCCACCGTCAAAAGTTTGACTTCAGATAATTTAAGATTTGAGCAATACAACTGCCTAAGTTATAATTGGCCTCAAATGCCATGATTTTTTTAAAGAGTCCTTAATAAGATAAGTTTAACTGAAATGTTTTGATAATTGCTATGATTATGAAAACAAGGGTGTAAAATTACATACTGTGTGACGTAATTATAAGGCTTTATGAGTCATTTAAACAAAACAACTATTCTAGGAAAGCGCTAGTATAGCTGAAATGAATAACTGTTTTTTTCACTATGAGGTATAATATTTGGCTTATGTACATTACAAAACTTTTATTGACGATGCACCACAAGGATGATTCTATAAATTAATATTTTCGACAGCCGTCAATAACATTTAGAATAATATACAACCGTAATCACTCAGGGCAGTCTAATTTTTGCCTTTTTTATTTGGTGGTGGTATCTAATTAGTTTTTGGGTTACGACTCTGAGTGTGTAAAATGTGAATAAATTGTTGTATTGGGTTCCCACTTGTAAAAACAAATGTAAGTGGTAATAAATAAATAATTACCTGTAAATAAAAATAAAAAACAAATTAAAATTTGATAAATAAAACGGATTTATCCTGATGCTTTTGCCTTAACTCTATAAAGTTAATAATTAATATAGCAGGTAAACGCTTCGAAGTTGGTTGAGACGAAATTACTAACATCAAGATTATTAATTACATATCAAGCATCATGCTGCTACTACAAAAACAAACACACTGAACATTAATTAGTTCGACATTTCTCAGTAAATTTATGATTACAATACATCAGCCACAATTACTTAGAAATGTTGGTCTTCAAGGTGCTGGTAACTAACGCATGGGTTCGCAAATTGTTGGCATGGGTACCTAGAAACATACATATCGCCTTCTACTTATGGGGAGCGGCAGAAACCACAGAACGCCACCTGTTTCGATCTTTACATGTCATAGTAACTCTTTGGTTATTGCTGATCGCATTATTATCAATCGGAAAAGTCATTGGTAACTGTTAACAGTGCTACACTTTTATATTTTTTTCAAAACTACTTATAACAATAATAATTGCTTTATTATCAGGCAACGATGGCCCATTGATAAAATTCACAAAATATTCTTACACAATAATAAACTAATACATAAGAAAAATATCACTTATACACACAATAATAAACAAACACATAAGAAAAATATCACTTGTACAATCAATATTTGTTTTTATTTTATTTTTTTTCGGCTTGAGTTTTTTTTCAATGTTTTGTTGGTATATTGGCGTGTGCTAGTATACGCTATATGGCGAATAGTTTAATGTATGTTTTGTTTTATAATATTAATTACTTACATATTACTGTATATAATCAAGTTCTTCTAACTTAACAGACAGCTGTGCTGCTGAGGAGTTTGTTGCGCCACTTCTTCTTCCCAATTAAAGCACTAGGAAGTGGTGAATGGTGGGCATTTTGGGGGGACTGTCAATTCCTGGAAATTCAAATTATTTTCTGTTTTCCGCATATTTTAATCAACAAATGACACTGACCAGTGCTAGGTTGTATGTTGATTAAAATATGATTCTCAATCTTACCAAATATGGCTTTACAGAAATATAAATACATACATACGATCACGCCTTTTTGCCCATGGGGGTAGTCAGAAACCACGGATATATAAATAAAATCATCAATACAACCCCCTCCAATTGAATGAATTTTTCATGAAAGAGTCACGAACTACTCTGGTGCTTGTAGCTTAATTAAAAATTGTTTTATTCATTCATTGACGAACAACCTACAGCCTAAATAGCTTGATCTAGAAACACAGAAGTTCATTTTGTTACGAGTTAGAACTTTTGAGGGGGTCCTAATGGATGTCGTCCACCTTGGGGTTAGTGAAGGGGTATGACAAACTCTTAAAGACTAACTGCTGCTACCTTTGGCCGGGGTGCTCCCTAAAGAGGTTAAATCGAGGATGTTTTTACACGCTTTATATTAGCTTCACTTGTATGTTTGTATGTTTGTATATTTGTATGTTTGTTTGTAACCGACTCCTTATAGTGCGATTTTGACCCACTTTAAACGACCAGATTTCATTCAAACTTTGCACACCTGTCAAGGACTGATGACAATGCAATAATTTCATAAATTTGTGCCATTATCCTTGCCAGGGTTACCAGGACAGCAAAAAAACTGTCACAAACTACGCTGACATACGTCTCAAAATTCGAAATACCCTAAAAAATAGAAAATAAATAATAGTTTAAAAAAACTAAAAAACACGCTTCCATGGAAAACCAAACTAAAAAGTACAAAATAATGGAAAAAAAGCGTGGGGTGCCTGATATCAATAAAAAAATACCTTAAAAGCACCCCACGCTTTTTTTACATTATTTTTTTATATAATGTTCGTTATTTTTGAGCACCCTGATTGTATAACTATGATATTAGATATTGGTGACCACAAATAAAACTAAAATGATTATTTTACAAATCGTTATAATCCATCAAAAACTTCTGATGTGGATAATCGCGACGACAAAAATCTAGTTTAATACAACAAATCGATTTGTGCAGCTGACGCGAGTGACCCTCTACTACAATTGGATTTTATGATTGGACCAAACTGTATGAAATGGATTTCTATCAGAATTTAATCAAAAATAATAAATTACTCTTTAGAAATAATATTCCATTGACATATAATGTTAATTGTCATATCAATCAAGTGGTGGATACAATATTAAATTACACGACATGAGAATCAGTAAAGTATATTTTTTGATTTCTCTGGCTGATTTTTGGTCGATATACTTTATCCCTTAATTCTATATTAATATTTTAAAGCTGAAGAGTTTGTTTGTTTGTATGTTTGGTTGAACGCGTTAATCTCAAGAAGTACTGGTCCGAATTGAAAAAATATTTTTGTGTTGAGTAGCCTATTTATTGAGAAAGGCTATATAATATTACGCTACAGTGAAAACGAGCGGAGCAGCAACGAAAAATGGATAAAAACTGGTAGGCAATTGATGCGATGGGAAGAGTCAGGGGAGCAAAAATTTGACGCGAACGAAGTTACGGGCAGAAGCTAGTACTTTATACCTCTCTTCTACAATATAATTCAAAACGGTGAAGTATAATTATCTGAAACGTTATCTTTAATGTTTGCTGCAATAAACAAAGAAGTAGAAACAACAGCTATTTACAATTATTCCTTGAATACTACCATCATCATCATCATCATTACAGCCGTTTGACGTCCACTACTGGACATAGGCCTCCCCCAATTTTGGGGGGGTTTGCCATAATCGCCACGCTTGGCAGGCGGGTTGGCGATCGCAGTGTAGTGGTAAAATGCATAGAGGACGCTGCTGCCCATTCTCTAGTAAGTCCCTTAGTCGCCTTTTACGACACCCACGGGAAGAAATGGGGTGATACTATTCTTTACGTCCGGCACCACACGGTAATACTACCACAAATGTACCTTATTTGGCAAAATTATAATGGATGGGTTCAGTGTTAATGTAACTCCATTAATGTGCATAACTTTGATTAGCATGAATTTATTTCGAAATGCGCTACTAACAATACAATAATTACAATTATATTTATGTGGTACTTATTTAGAACAAGTCTTGTCAAAAACTGTCTTGTAGGTATAACACAATCATGTATTGACGTTGTTTCAGGCATGTATTTTAAACTATTTATATTAAAAGTTTTGTATGCAACTAGCGTTTAGAACTCATTGACAAAGAAAACAATAGACACAACATGTTTCAGAACTTGGTTTAGACCCGATGAAATGGAATTGCATACTTAAAATTTACAACCAATACTGTAACATAAAAGTCATCTTCTCCAGTTACAATTTCATTCTCTTATCTCCCTTAGTGAAATTCATTTCTGAAACTTACAGTCTATCTAATATTATTATCAAGACTTTAATCTCTGAATGAATAATTTAACCACATCAAAATTTAAGCCGGAGATATGCAAATTCTTCATATAGTACATTCTCTAACTAATTAAATGAATATAGATTCATACAGAATTTAATTACCGTTGCAAAGTCCATGTGGACTTGAAAGTTGAGATTTCTAGATTCAGCTTTAATTTTCACGTATTTTAGTACACAGAAGGTTCGGACTTATTTGTCGACTCGCAATTAACTTGCCCGATCCGGGCGAATCGCAGTTTTCACAATTAAACAATAAACAAGTTTTGAAACAACGAAAACTTAAAGAAAAGTAAAAAAAAAAAAAATGCCCGAGTATCGAAAACGTATGTCTGGAATTGTCGACTCGCTTACATATAAATATACTTCGTGCGAGTCGACTATACAAAATTTTATATTACTTCAAGTGACGATTCGCCAAAATCGGGTTATTTGGCGCAAGACAATTAATAAGCCAAAATTAGGTGCAGACAATGATGGAAAACAGGCGCACGTATAGTACAAACAAGACCAGTTTTTGAGACAATCTGAGTTACCCACAAGAACTTCTTACTCACTTGACTTACTAATTGCATAAGCATAATCAATCAGCCTATAATGTTTTGACTGCTGGGCCACAGACCTCTGTGAAAAGGAGTGGGTTCAATTTTCTGATATTCCTGACCCTGGCACATGGGCAACTGAAGGAACAAGAGTGGGTTTTAGTCAGTAAAAGTCTGACACGCCCTCCCGCTCCGCCCAGAGCGGGAGAAGTCATTTGATGATTTCCCATCCATAAAAAAAAGTAGTGTTAATCCTTAGCATCATATGAAATGACAGCTCACTTTAAGGTCACTTCACTTCAGTTCTCACGGTGAGATTTTAACAGATCGGTAGTACCTACGTGAAGTGTGTCCAATATCCATGAGTGCCTGCGTTTTCTCCCGTTACATGGAGTCAACCTTCTGTGGATTTCTGTGGTACATGGTGTTAGCAATTCGCTCCTGTTGTGGAACTAGGATCACACGTTCCAACGCTTGGGTTAATCCTAGGAGCGATGTTGAGTCGCAAATGTGATTTATTGGCCACTTCTGTACTAGTTTTGGTGTTGGTTTTGCAGTTGGTTGTTTAGTTTCGGATTTGTGCTTCGTAGGTTGATGTAATGGAAACAAATTAACGAGGGTATTGCAATTAAGTTGTATGAGATTGAACATTATTCAGTACCGTTAGCATAATGACACGATGCTGAAGTGTCAAAGAGTGATATGATAAAATTGTGGGAAAAAAATTTTTGAATAGCATTTTTATCTCACGAAGTGACGTGCGTTTTACTTGTAATAACAAAACGTACAAACACGTTGTGAATGTGTACGTCAAGTAGAATAGCATCAGCATATACTCGTACGTACACACACACTTCCGACTTCACCATTATCTCAGACGATACTGAGAGCTTCTGCGCTTACACACACATTCACAGCGTGTTTGTACATTTGGCAACCACAAGTAAACCGCGCGGCGTTTCATGAGTTGAAAATTCTGTACTTAATTTAATTAAAATTTACATCAACCTTTATACAGATAAAGGTGGTTAGGCAGAGGCCTAGCAGACTTAAAGTACGGATTACGTAACAAGTAATGGAGTAGGTCACACTTCTGACGCAGCGTAATCAATTTAGAAATCGAAGCATCGATATTTCAATTTGGTACCATCTATCAATAACAGCAAGATTCATTCAATTGATAAATGATCGACTGACTTGGATTACCCAATTACTTCACTTCTAAAGTGTATTAGTAACTCGTATAAACATAAATATTCAAGATAATGATTATCTACACATACGACAAAACTGCTTTTAGTGATCTGCCTATGTGACTACTTAGATTTTATGATCCACGATGGGTGCTGATGAGGTTTTCACCAACAGTTAGAACATTTAATCCCAGAGGGTTTATTTGTAGCATACACTAGCTTATAATAATAATAACCCCGTCGCATGACATCGCCTGCCTTCGCTTTTACTTCGGTTTCGCTTAGCGTTCTTTCTAAGTTTTTAACCGACTTCAAAAAAAGGAGGAGGTTATCAATTCGACTGTATTTTTTAAAATGTTTGTTACCTCATAACTTTGGAATTTTTGAACAGATTTTGATGATTCCTTTTTTATTTGAAAGCTGGTGCTTTCCGTATGGTTACATTTTAATTTGGTTCCATTCGGACAATGGGATCCATGTGAAAACCATATAAGTCTTAAATTTGCATTATGTATTTGCGCGACAAATGAACGATTAACGCGATTACAGTAGTGCGGGGTATCTACCATAACTAAAAAGTAAAAAATAAAAACTTTTTACAAAAAATAACAAACCTACTTCCTAAAAAAAAAAACACTACAAAGTGAAAAATAACTTTAATTTCGGAAGTCGGTGTCTTAGGATCTGCATTTAAGGTTTCTTTGCCACCGGCTTCCTAAATTAAAGTTATGTGTATGAAGTCGGGTGTTATTTTTTTGTAAAAAGTTTTTTTATCAAAAATTGGACTATCAAATGCAAAAAGAACTTATCAAATCCAACTAGTCGTTCCAGAGGGCGCGAGTGAAGGGCGGGTGGGGTTTTTTGGGGGACTGTTTTATAGACGTTCTCGGTATATTTATTGACATTCGAAAAGTGCTGATTCATAGCATAATTTGATTAGATTACTTTTGATTTTGGTTTTTAGAGATACGCACATTCGTTCAAATATGCTCTTCAGCTTTATTATTAGTAAGATACATTCAGGTTTAATTTAGATAAAGCACAGAAATCTCAAATTATTGACATCTCGCCATATACCCGTTCAATGAGTCGCTAGTTCTAGCTCTAGGCTTACCTACTTATTATTATCTCAGGCTACAGTTGAATCCTAATCGCCAAAAGGCATATTTTCATTCCTTCTTTTGTCCTTTTTCCAGTCATTTCTATCCTTTCACCTCTTAAAATATTATGGGAACAATTTCCATTATTTCTAAATTGTTCTGTTGTTATAGAAACGAAGATAAATATAGCGTTGTAAACGAAATTATGGGCAATTAAATGTAACAAATGAACCATTCTGCTTTAATTGGTTATTATTGGGTTAAATTCTTCGGTTTTGTTAATATTCAATACGTAATCGAAATTTCGATAAATAAGTGAATGTTGGGGGGGGGGGGGGGCAAAAGAAGCAGGAAAGTAAAATAAATGCGGTGGAAATGTGTTCCTTACGAAGCATGTGACTATAAATGATAGGCTGAGGAATGATGTGATAAGCCCGGCTGGAGGTCTAAAAAGTTTAACTTTTTAGAAATCGCCGGGCAAAAATCCGTTTAAGTAGACAGAATCCTTTTTCAGATTAACTACGAGATGTCCAACAAAAAAAAAAAAAAAATGATGTGATAAGACAACGGTGCGGTTTAAAAGATGTAGTGACAAAATTTTAAAAGGAGTGTGACGTGTCATGAAGTACAGTTAACAAAAAGTATTTATAAGGCTAATGTGAGTTGAAACGGGTTGGGACGATGCCTTAGGAGAACACAATAGTGACCTGATCGGTGACATTCTGCAGCTCGCAACCAGCGTGCCCGTATTATCTGATATTTTATGATCGTAAATAAGTCAAAAGGAGTACCCATGCAAGGATCGTAGCAGTTAGCGTTCCGTAGTTTCTGTCGGCACCCTTGGGAAAAAGGCGTGAATTTATGTATACCTATACATGTTCATGTACATAATTATGTAATACGCGAGGAGAAAGAAAAAAGTGGGTGTTCTCATACTGAAGTAATTAGGATAAACAATTTTTTTTTATTAACCGAATTGTAATCCGTCCCTGACCTTAATTACTTAACACACTTTTAATCAGAATGAGCATCATTTTGCACTGAAAGGGTCTGCTAGGACCGATGCCTGCCAGGGTCGCGAGATATGTTTGAAAGAGTTACCGTGGCCCTGGCATATGGGCAACTGAAGGACCACGGGTGTGTTTTAGTCACTAAAAGTCTGACACGCCCTTCCGCTCCGCCCAGAGCAGGAGACGTCATTTGATGATTTCCCACCCACAAAAAAAAACATAATTTTGCAGGATATAATTGCTAATCCATTGTTTAATAAATGTTCAAAAAAATTACCTGCCCTGCTCAACAACATAAATAACGCAATGAAAGTTGATGAACCGTTTAAATAAAAGCTACATTGTTACATCAACATCATAATTTCGTAACACACACACAGATCTGTATGTTCTGATGGTATCAAAAATCTAAACTCTATACTATAAATTTGAAAGTAACTCTGTCTGCCCGTTACCTATTTACGCCTTAACAGCTAAACGGATTCCTAATAGAAATCCGTTTAGCTATCAAACAGGTAACTTTGTCAGACAGGCAGACCATCTCCTGAGTTAGAATATAGGATAATTTCTATCCCGGCGGTATGTCCCCGTGGGATAGTGTCCGACCTACACACCGGCGACGCGACGCACCGGTCAGAAGCTACTCATGTATAATCTATTGATTGGTATTGGACTCATCTTACATGTGGAGAAATAATAACAGGTGGGCGGGTCGATCAGTCAGGTTAAGCTATGCATGCCGCGGCTGGTCCATGGATGGGTGACCATCTTTTAATACTAAGATCCCTCCGTGCCTCGGAAAGCACGTTAAACCGTTCGTCCTGGCTACCGTTTGTAGATCTTTGACAGTCGTTACGGGTCGTCAGATGTCAGAAAGTCTGACCACCAGTTACTGGGTCGTGAGATGATGATGACTCATCTTACTCCGCAAACATCATTCGCCATTTTTTTTTTGAAGTGAAAACTTCTTTAGCGGCGTTGAGCACTTTTTCTGTAATGGGTATAAAATCTTAAACTCGCGTCAGGACACGTGACCTGATCGAAAAAGCGTAGGACGGATGGAGAGTAGACAGCTATCCCCTCTCTACGGCGCGGCGAAAATGTATGCCTGGGCCTACTGTTTCGTTTAGGCGGCGCAGGGCGCTTGCGCGAATGTTCGTCTATGTTACAGCGTGCCACGCGCATCCATGGATGGTGACAGCTGATGGCTCGACCGTCTGTGTAGTGATCACATTGTTGTGTATTCGTAAAATTCGTGAATATAAAGTGCTTAAAATATGGAAATTGAACAACAAATTATTCCCTAACCATTCCAAAATATCAAACATGCTCAACGTTAATAATCAAGTTTTCACTTCTGCCGGCACTCCCGGAGTGCAATTTTTTTTTGGAAAACAGTCAATTCACAAGTTTACTTTGCTATGGTGGACTGCCCACAATCACCCGTCAGAAACAAGTCCCTAAATTCATTTCCTCAAAGACTGTTTACCATAAACAGTGATTGAGGTAAACAATCCGACCGTTTTGCCAAAAATAAAAAGAGGCACGTCATCCATCAGTTTATTTAACCGTCATTGGCAATTTCTTGGTAAAAATGTAAAATTATTTCCTTTTTCTTCGTTGCTTTTAGGGTGAAAGGAAAATAAATTGTATCGGCTTCTTGTCATAAACTGTAAAGGTCAATGGGCGGCGATTACTTTTTGTCGTTCCTGTGGTGTAATTCGTTAAGGGCCTGTTTGCAATGTCAGAATAGGTTCTCAAACTAAAAAAAAAAAACATTTTACTCTTCACGAGCTCTTCGGAATAGTCAAAGAGTCACTCAGAAAGTAGAAGTTAGATCTGTGTGGAGAAGAACGGGCAAGTTACTTCGACGACACTCTTTTACATCAAGATTTACAAAACCCTGATTACAATATAATTCTTGTCGTTTCTTTATGTGAAAACAGTTATAAAAAATAAGAAACAGTTCAAAATATTAGATTAAAAATAAGCCGTAGCAGATAAGAGATGGCCAGTCTCAACAGATGGCACACTCTACGGCACGGCAACCAGTCTGAACAGATCATTTCTATTTGCCATATTACTTAATGTCATAAAGACATACACATACCTTCGAAATTCGAATGATGGTGATGTGTGAAACCGCTATGGATCATTTAAAAAACCAAAGTTCGTTTTTAGGATTCCGTTGCCAAATGGCAAAAAACGGAACCCTTATAGATTCGTCATGTCTGTCTGTCTGTCCGAGTATGTCACATCCATTTTTTTTCGAAACTATAAGAGCTATGCTGTTGAAACTTGGTAAGTAGATGTATTATGTGAACCGCATTAAGATTTTCACACAAAAATAGAAAAAAAAAACTTTTTTACAAAAAAAAAACAACCGACTTCCTTAAAACACTACAAAGTGAAAAATAACTTTAATTTCGGTAGTCGGTATCTTAGGATCTGTATTTATGTTTTTTTTTGCCACCGACTTCCGAAATTAAAGTTATTTTTCACTTTGTAGTGTTTTAAGGAAGTCGGTTGTTTTTTTTTGTAAAAAGTTTTTTTTTTTTTAATTTTTAGTTGTGGTATTCACCCTGCACTAATTCCTAACAAACAATGCATATTTATGCGATAGCAGAAATCGCGGTTGATTTCCTGTCATTTTTTAAAGAGTTCCGGTGTCTGTCTCCCGAACTCATCATCAGATCTATATGAAAATTATATGGGACCATTTCGGAATAAACCCCTTTCGAACAAAATTTCAAGCGAAGCGAAGCAAAAAAGAATTTTGCAAATCCGTCTATATATGACGGAGTTATGACCGAACATACATAAAAAAAAAAAAAAAAACATATAAACATCCGAATTGAGAACCTCCTCCTTTTTGAAGTCGGTTAAAAACAATAATATTTGGGGTTCCCCATACATAGAACTGAAACTCAAAAAATTTTTTTTCATCAAACCCATACGTGTGGGGTATCTATGGATAGGTCTTTAAAAATGATATGGAGGTTTCTAATATCATTTTTTTTCTAAACTGAATAGTTTGAGCGAGAGACACTTCCAAAGTGGTAAAATTTGTGTCCCTCCCCCCCCCCCCCCGTAACTTCTAAAATAACGGAATGATAAAACTAAAAAAAATATATGGTGTACATTACCATGTAAACTTCCACCGAAAATTGGTTTGAACGAGATCTAGTAAGTAGTTTTTTTTTAATACGTCATAAATCGTGAACCACAATTTACCTTTCATTCAGTGAACTCAAATACAAAAATTAAAAAAAAAACATTTAATTTCATAAACATAAGCCTTATGCATAAACCGTGAATACCTGCAGGTGTCTACGGAACACTCGGTGCGCAAGTCCGACTCGCACTAGGCCGGTTTTTGAATTATGTGCAGTCATTTGAGTATCTACTGACAATCGTTTTGTTGTTTTTTTGAACGTGTTTAACAAAAATGTTGCAATTGTTGTTTGATGAACAATATTTGCTTTACGCGGTGCATTAAAACAGTTTTAACTGTAGCCAAACATCGATCGCGGTGCGGGTCCTTAGGGATGGGCAATCAATCTATCACTATTTGCGAGCAATTACGATATTTAATCTAGATGGACACGCGTTGTGTGTTGGTCTATAACTCTGTCGATTTAACAGCTTTCGGGGAAACGACACATGTGTGTTATTTGGGGTTATGGTCAATATCATTAGACTGTTTACGTTTGTTGTTTATCAAATCTTCTGAGGGTCAATCCTTATAGTATCAAGTCATAAATGTTAGAGCTTTAAAAACAGCCATTACAAAATCTTTTTCGTAAAATGTAGTTATTCATTTATCAATTTAGCAATTTTGATTGTGTTATAAAGGAGATGTTTCATTTTTATATGGGGCTCCGGCCATAACGTGTACCGTTTAGCGAAGCTGGGTAAATTACTCATGAATAGAATAAAGTAACATTTTTTTCATAATATCAAATGGTTTTTAAGTACAAAATAAAAATTAAAAATGTTTGACGTTTGTCCTAAGAGTTAGCAAGTGGTTATTTTGAATTCGTTTAGAAACACACTTCAAGAATAGAGACTAAAGATTTTTGTAACGATAAAATGGTCACACTTAATTATGTTTACTCAAATATATTAACAAGAGAATAATAGTAATTTATTTTTAACACTACAAGAATACACACATTTTTTAATTATTTTCTACTTAACATTGATTTGATGAGACACGATTTCAGAACGAATGAAGTCTGCAAGCAAACGAGACGCCCCATGTTGAATAAAACATGGCAATAATTGAAAAACTATTATTTTTTGTACACAACAAATCCGGCGCAAATTAACCAGGGAATATTTTTCCTTAATTTGTAGAATTTTTTCTTTTTTTTTTGATAAATGTACATCTGATGGCCGAAAATGAAACATCTCCTTTAGCAATTTTGATTGTGTTATAAATTGATGTTTTTGCTTGATTGAAAAGAGTCTCCATAGGCCCCTACTGTGCTTTGGTATGAGCAATTAGCTTTATTTTTCTGACTCACCGCCATTTGAGAATTCAAAAGTGCCTGTGTGGGTTATTTGAAATTAATACTTTGAGTTTAAGTTTGTTTGAAATGCGTTTTTTACGAAGCATATTATGTGTGGTGTAAATAGTAATGATAGGTTGAGACATTATATGGCAAGGCAATATATTGAAAAAAGTATGCTTATGTTGCAATCTCACGGCCCGGTTTCTCACAGCTCAGATCACGCCAGGCCATGCCTTGAACGAGTTGAATGAAACCACAGCGGTAAAAATGATTATCATGGGTCGTGAGGCTTCAACAAGCGTAATGACGTCTAGCAAGGCCTGTTTGGGAACGGGCCGTAGGATCGTGGCATTAGTGTGGTTTGGTCAAGATGAGTGGATGAATAAAAGGTATTTACAAAGCAGATGTGAGTAGAAACGCCGGAAGGGGATGCCCTAGAGAGGGACAGAGAGGGACCTCATGGTGACGTTCTTTAAAAAGGTCAGGTGCGTATCAGATACTCGCAACCAGTGTGCGTTTATGAACGTAAACGAAACAAAAGGAGTATGTAAGTTTTGAATTTAATATAATGTAGGTATGTAAAAAGAGGGCAAAAAAGCGGGTCTTTTGTCCCGTTAGCTTCTAGAAATCTAAGAATTCCAAAGCTTTTAGGTATTAGCTAACACAAAGGAACCACATTGCTTCTAGCTATCAGCTTCACAAGAAAAAATCTCAAAACAATACTAAACTTAATCCATAGTACACTCTTTGTAACGATAACAGGACCACAAAATACTTGGTACATACGGCGGTATATAAAGCTATATATACTTTCCATTATAACTTGATCTCTCAATGCATGGCTTTCCGCACAATGAGAGGTCAAATTAAACTGGAATGTATGGCTTGATATGTAAAATATAAACGTACCTATGTATGATGTAAAAGCCGCGTGTTTCCACATCAGTCACTTCGCAGACCCTTCGACGTATTGACATCCCCCTACTCTTCAGAACAAGTATTTGAAATGCTTCTAAAGTATAGATGTATAGGTGTGTTACTTTTGAGTTTTGAATTTAAAAGAAGGTGAAGTTACTGCGTTTTCGTTGGATTCTCATTTGGAGTATAAATTCAGTGTAACCTACTCACTGGGAGACAGTTTATTCAGATTATTAATATTAGGTAGTTAATTTATCTGTGGGCCAATCGACAGTTCCTTTAATTCGTATGAGGCAATTGGCACGATTTTTCTTTTATAAAGTGAGTGTAGTTTTTCCTTAACTTTTCGTTGTTTCTTTATCGTTTTATTCAAAACGTGCCAATTGCCTAATACATACTACAATTGTCGATTTGCATTGAAATTCATGGGAATCGACTTATAAGCCTTTTATCTATAAGCAAATCTTTGTACCCCTTTATACGAAACTTACGCGGATAGAGAAACGTATGAACTTTGGCACAGTTTAAGTTAATATGGAGAGTTTATAAGGATTTTAGAAAGCTAATATTTGTGTATGCATTCAAAAATAAGAGTTTTAAATAAATTATGGTAGAATTGCAACATCTGGGCACCCACAAGTTAATAAAAAATAGGTATAGCAGGTAGGCACGTAACCTACAACATTCATACTTGTGTTCTATACAACGAACGCCTATAAATTCGTTTTTTTTTCCATCACTAATCCCATCTTGAAAATTAAAAACTGCTAAACACCTGAAACGGTCTCGTAAAAGAATATTACGAAAGTAAATAACGAATTTAATCGAACCAGGTGTCAAACTAATCAGAACGTTTGGCTCAAGCCCATAAAGACTCCACGGGACTCTGTATTTAGTGTCGTTACTAGTTCATTGTCAGTCAGTAGGGATCCTAGTGAATTGTGTCCAAAATTTACGACCGTTTTCCAGCTGAGATTTAGATGTGTGTTCCTTTGCATTCGTGTCGCGGATAAGCTTGATTTGTGATTTCGAAATTCTCGAATCGAAATTGCTGTTGTTAAGAGATAGGTATTAAAGAGATTGTTTTGGGGGAATAGTAATGAGACGTGTTTGTTTATTGTTTTCAGTTACTCCGTTGAATTCATAATTGTCTATAGTGGGGGTAAAATATGAATAGGTCTGACGGCACCTAAATGTTTTTGTTTTGGCTGCCCTTAATTTAAAATTATTCTAGGAATAATCTGTTCTAGAAATTATTTTAAATAGAAGTAGCCAATAGCACTGAAAATTTAATTTTACAACTTATTTCATATAAGAAACCACAACATTATTAAAAATATTGCGTCCTCGATATAAAACGGAGCCCGGAAAGAGCTTATAGGCTGCTTATATTTTGCAGCACTTCCAGGATTCTATTAAATATTCTTTTATTATGGCCTCCGGGGATTTTATAAAAGCCTGTCACTGCTGCCTTATGATCAGAGGCTTCAAATTAACAGGAAAATAGTTAAGATAAGTGGAGGACTCAAAGGGCGACGTAATGGCTTTCGCGAGAGTATAATTTCACGCTTATAGACTATCTAACGACTCAAATAGAACTGATCTACTTTTATTTTATAGTTGTCATTATAGTCAACAATTTTCTTATATTGTTTTGTATGAGAACGTTTTCTAATGGAATGTTATTGAATTTCTGGTATATAACTATTGTTGCAAATTTACAGTTTTAGTTACAACAGTAACTTGATAATAATTAAAATTAATATTACGTTCTGTATTGTTGTTATTTAGTTTACAGTGAAGTGGACATAAACAATATTAGTGCTTTAATGTGCCTAGCCCATTCCATCCTATGTTAGGGTTGGTTTTCAGTCTACCCGAATGCAGGTGAATAACTGTACTTTACATGAAGCTACTACCTATCTAACCTCCACAACTCAACTGGGTAACACGATACCACTTTTAATCCTGTTTTTTAACCGACTTCAAAAAAAGGAGAAGGTTATTAATTCATATGTATTTTTAAAAAAATGTTTATTAGCTTATAAGTTTTGACTGGGTGAACCGATTTGGATGTTTTTTTTTTTTTTTTTTGAGAGCTGGTGCTTCCCAAATGGTCCCATTTTAATTTGGTTCCATTCGGACAGTGAGATCCATGTGAAAACCATATAAGTCTTATATTTGCATTAAGTATTGGCGCGACAAATTAACGAATAACGCGATTAGATTAGTGCGGGGTATCTACCATAACTAAAAAGTTAAAAATAAAACCTTTTTACAAAAAAATAAAAACCAACTTCCTTAAAAAAAAAAAAACACTGCAAAGTCAAAAATAACTTTAATTTCGGAAGTTGGTGGTAAAAAAAACCTTGAATACAGATCCTAAGACACCGAATTCCGAAATTAAAGTTATTTTTGACTTTGTAGTGTTTTTTTTTTAAGTTAGCCTTTTGGGGTGCTGACGACCCGTTACCATTAATAAAGGTCAAAGAATGACTACCGGGACCAACATTTTAATAAGCATTTCGAGGCACGGAGGGGCTCGGTATGTAGGGACAGATGGTCACCCATCCATGGACCGACCGCGACAAGCGTAGCTTTACCTGATCGGTCGAACCAAGTGGCTCTTATTAATTAGTCACTAGCCTCAGTTAGTGATTACTATTTACATTTTCTATTACAACTTCTCGGCTACAGTAATTAGCCATACTTCAGAATCATTGAATAAAAAACCTTGAAGCATTCCCCTAAAGTTCATTCACCTATAAAGTATTACAATTCCGACGCCTTGCCAACTCTTCTTCACAGATTTTATCAGAATTAAAACTAACACAATCTCAAGACGTATTTTCCACCCCGAAATTTTCGAACACAAAAGATTAACGACTTGTTTTCTTGAACCACTAAGAAGACAAATAGCTCTATAGCATTAAGTACATTAAAAATGGCTAACCAAGCAAGAATTTCAAGTAAAATATAAACAAGTTAAGTGGTTTCTTGATCAACTATGGTAATACGTCTTTTAGAAATAAGATCTTGTGCTTATCTTGGTTAGCGGTAAGAAAAAGCAAATTGTTTTAATTAATTGAATGTATATATACCTCGGAAAGCACGCTAAGCTAGTGGTACATACATACATACACTCACGCCTTTTTCCCATGGGGGTAGGCAGAAACCACGGAACGCCACCTGCTACGATCTCTACACACTCCTTTTGCCTCGTTTAGGTTCATACAATTGGTCATACACACACGCCGGTTGCGAGTACTACGTACCTGACCTGTCTGAAGAACATCACCAATAAGGCCACTATATGTCCTCCTAGGGCGTCCCCTCCTGGTGTTTCCACTCACATCTACCTAATATTTATAAGGTAGCTAGTGGGCTCTGCTACTATTCTTGGATCTATGACAGTCACTAGGATAGGCAGAAGCCTGAAAGTGTGATAACCAGTTTTATTATGGGATATCGTGTAACCTAGTAAATGGCAGTCTCTCCATGTAGACTAAGAGGTCACTGCATAGTTGAGAAAAGGCTAGGTAGATGTAGATGTCAGGCATTCTACGTTTGAACAGATCAATAGAACATGCAAATGCGATGACAGACTAATATTTATTGATTAATAAAAATAACAAAATTATACATTAACTTAACCAGAACTATACATAAACTAAAATAAAGCGTCGAAAAATTCATCCTCATCGCTGTCGACTGGCAATGTACCCAAGAGACTGGCGGCATTACCACGCTGTATAGCAATGCTTAGCCGCTGTCCAAAATAAAAACAGCCCTTGGGTCACGAGAAGTATCAACTAGCCGTTTTGATATTTCTTTAAAGAGGCCATGCGCATTCTGACCCCCGGCCCGAGGGTTTCAACTCCAAACGGCTCGAAAATATAATTGCCCATAAGGTTGCTATACTTTCGCCGCTTGAGGTTTTCCGCAGCCGCAGCGGCAGCGCCAGCGCAGCAAGCCGAGCTAGGAAGATGGGATGGCCCAAGAGTATCGACACATGTTGCATTCCACACTAAAGGCCTACCCTCCTTCCAAGGAAACAAAGACATACCGTCCGGTCTCTTGCCATTGTCGCGTGCCAAGCCAAATTATTAAGATGACGGACTAATTATTTCCTTCGAAATGAAGTAATCATACTAATTAATACTAACATAATAAATGTGAATGTAAGTTTGTTCGTTACGCTTTCACGTGAAAACTACTAAATCGATCATCATGAAACTTTTTACACATAGTCTTGGAGGTATTAGAAGTAACATAGGACACTTTTTATGAAAAAAAAAATCGATATTTATTGTTATTTTTAACGCGAGCGAAACTGCGGGCAAAAGCTAGTAGCTAATATGGTACACACTCGCAGTAAGTCTAAAAAACGTCGTTTTGCAAAACAAACTTATATGAGACTGCTTCTGTTTTACGCTCATTTTCATGTTATACAAAGAAAATCAGGAAATTATAACGATGATATTTGTTGTGAATTGTTTGGATCAAAAACCTTTAGTCATGATTACGTGAATGCGGCTTCGAGTGGTTTCAACAAATCCAATACCAGGTACGCTGTTAATCTCACAACAGAAAAGGGCTTCAAATAGGCATCGTGATTTTTCCTTATGTAGCAAAATTTCTGCTATACGATTTTATTTCCGCCTCATGTGATGTTACGGATTGGTGAACCTCCCTTAATAACTAAGTTACATCACTCTTGTTGCCAATATCGATAGGGATATTGGATTCTTGTTTCGGCTACATATTGATTCATTTTGAGCTTTAAGTCTCTGCAATGTAGATTAAAAATTTAATTATTTTCTCAAGAATTTGGCAAATTTTATCAGTTTAATAACTTTCAATTATTTCTTTCATATCTCTAGTATTAAACACGAGTAGAGAAACCGGCAAGTCCTCGAAAAAAAATTCAAATAGCCGTCACATCCACTAACCCATATTCGGATCCGCTTAGTAGATGATCCCCCACTCCTTTTCCTTCCAGCAATGGGAATATTACACCATATAGGATACCATTATAAATCATGTTACAACATCCTAAAACAATACATAATCATATGATACCTCACATCATACTCAGGGGAAGAACTCGAGTGTTCTATTCTTAGTTAGGCTACTTCGTGGCCAAAATACATTTATGTTAAATATATTATATACGGCTAAAGTACGGTCTTAGTTTCACCATGTCCCAGGAGATTACTATATGCCTCCGGTTATGCAAAGTTGAGTTTATACTTTAATCCCTCAGAGCCTTGATATAGTAACGCCAATCCTTTATATTGACACCAGATAGCAACAGCGCCTGTCCTGCTTAGAATTTTTGATTGAATAATTGGCTATTCACTTTGGGCTTATTGTTGGACTCTTAATTTCAATTCTTTGTTAAGTTTTCCTTCTGAATACATTTTCATATCAAAAAAGTCAATTATTTAGAAAGGCAATACAAAGTTGTAAATAAGCCGCCTTTACATATCTAGACATTCAAATGAATAAATCCACTAGAGTGTAGTAAAAATTGACCCAGAAATAAAATAAATACGTAATCACAAAATCTCAAACGAATGTTTATCAAACGAAGTCAATGCCAAAACATGAAACGCAAAAAGGGAAGTTCCAACGACAATTTAAATCATAATACACGTATCGTATGATTCAGACCAGTCTTTGTTCAGTTCAATGGCTGACAACACAAAGGGACCGCCAACGTTTGAGCTTTTCTCAACTTTTGCCTGTAGAAATCCTTATTGAAGTAGTGATTTCTCTTGAATATTTCAAATAGAAAAGTATGCGGGTATTTTGCATAGAGTGATTATAGAAATAGCATCTCGAGCTTTTGATAGTCTTAGTTATCTGTGAGATGGTATAAAAGAGTCTTTAGTTGAAACAATTTTGTGTTACTTCAACCATTGAATTTTTTTTTACGTAATAACTAACTAAGATTTCTTATATATTTTTTATCCTTCTACATCTTTGTCATTGAAAGTGTAGGAGGTGGCAATAATTAAACTTTCAAGGTTGTTTTATTTTTTTATTTCTTACCTTTTCTGTTACTTACTATTCTTCTAAATCTCTTCTTGAGCATCTTATGTTTTGCATAAGCTCTATTCACACTTTTGGCTTAATTTCTTTTCGTAACAACATATACACATATGATTTTCTTTATCTTTTTCATCGAAATTGCTTTTCTCCTTATCCGCTATTTTGATATTCTTTTTTCGTTTAGCCGTTGTGTTGAAATTTAATTTTGTATGCTTGTTTATTTATTCAATTGCTCCCAACTATTCCAAGTGGATATAGCGTCGTAT
Source organism: Aporophyla nigra (assembly GCA_947507805.1). Taxonomy (NCBI): domain Eukaryota; kingdom Metazoa; phylum Arthropoda; class Insecta; order Lepidoptera; family Noctuidae; genus Aporophyla; species Aporophyla nigra. Next base: position 25,376,777 of record OX382295.1, read on the forward strand.
TGTCAACCCTTATCAACAGAATAGGTGTTAAGTTAAAAGACGACTGCGAGTTGGTAAATATTTTAAGAATATGATTTTAATTTTAATTTTATGATCTCATTTTAGTAATTTTTGGATGTTTATTTTGGTTCGTATAGCTTTAGTTGTCGTCACAGTTTTTAGTATCTAGTAAATTGATATTTTATCTACCAACCATTCGGTTACATCATTTCGTTCGGGTTCATCGTTGTCACCATGTTATACTCTTGATTACGTTGCTAATTGCTCCTATCCGATTTAATTATAGATAAGTATCATTATTAAACAGATTCAGCCACTATAAAGCGTGCTGTGCGATCAATAACTATGAATCCCAGTTTCTACAAACTATTTATTTATTTAATACTTTACGCACAAATTTACAGAGACCGACTTCATGCCATAAGCATTTCCTACCAGTCAACTATTCCTACTCCAGAAAGTTTCACTCGCTCTCATTCCCAATTTAAAACATCTCTTAGGTTTCATCCCTTGCAAAGTAGGCTGAGACACAAAAACAGAGTGTATAATGCTAGTGTGCCGAATAACATTACGGAGTCCTAGAGCGGTGCTCCTACCAATTGTAAAAGCCGTTTGTTTTTCCGACCTTCTTACTAAAGGGTCATCTCGAGATCAAATTGAATGCTTTAAGTTGTAATTTGTAGGCAGTAGCCGGCTGGCTAAATTATAGTTTTAGGTAATGGGAAAGTGGGCCCTTGAGAGTTGTTGAGACTTTCTGTCCGGTGAGGTAAATATTTTATTAAAAATATGGCAGCCATTTTTATAATGTTTAAAAATATGTAAATTTAAGAAGGATTCCTAAAATATTTTAGTAATAACCAACCTTCTTTCACCCACCAATAATGGTAATAACTTTTATTTTCATAATTCAACGAAATTCATTCCATTATGCTACCGCTGTTGAGTAGATAAAATTTTGAAACATGTTGTTTATGAATTTTCTTTAAAAATCATGTAGATTGTAATTGCAAATGTATGTTTTTGCTCAGCCCTTGCTTTAATTGGATTTATACCTTCTTAGTTTTTCTTTCTTGATCTCTCACAGATCAACTGTTTTAATAAATCTCGCAAGTCTTCTTCATCGATCTCAACAGATCTGAATCGTCACAAATATTTGGATAAACAACGAAAATTTCACGGGCCATAAACTGCAATTATGCACAAAAGAAGACTCCTGGCGCCATAGTCTTGAATGAAATTCTGCTAATTAATTTTTAATTCAGTTAACAATAAGTGTCACTATGAACGCTGGCAATTACTTTGATTTAATGTTTGTGTTAGTTTTCGTAACAGTTTTCTGTCCACAGAAGTTTTAACATTTATTAATTTCTTGCATTTTTATAACACTAACGCCTGGCTGAACGTAAAACGAATGTCATTTTTTCTGCACAAGTTGAAGCAAAAAATATACAGCTGGATAATTAGTCTTCATAACAGTGGTATAGCGTACAAAAGGCATGTTATTAGCACATACATATAATAAACTCACGCCATCTTCCAATTGGGGTAGGCAGAAACTACAGAAGGTCACCCGTTACGATCCTTACACACTTCTTTTGCTTTAGTGTAAGTTATTATAGTTAGTTATAGTTATTATGTTATGGGTATTCCATATTATTCTCCATTATTTATTTACAATTGCAATAGTATATTTTTGATATAAGGGGCGGTTGCTTCCAATCATCCTATTGATATATTAAAAACACTTTCCAGAGCATCGTAGGTGAAGCAGTACTTATTATTAGAAAGACTATAAAAAGCACTTACGTTACGCATAGAGTACTAAGATAAAATCATCTGATTCATCATTAGAATTGAGTCCAAGCAAATACACATCGCTAATCCATCTCGAAAACCTAATAATGTAAAGTCACTCATAAAACGTACACTGTAAGTAAAACTGAATGGTCCACGTTTTGTATTGTCTGGGCACATTGAATATTGCGTTTTCAGCTCAATATTATTGTACCACTGAGTTATATTAAACTCCTTTGTTGGCCCGATCACAATGGCCCGCAGTGTACATTGCGACTAGTTCGGATTGTTATTAATTTTACTGTTTTGTTTTGTTTTTCTGTATTTAGACTTGTTAAATTGACTTGTATAAGCTTTGTTTGTTTCTTAATTAAATTGTAAAGGGCTAACTAGAGAACTTCATAAACTACGAAAATGTCTAGAAAAGTCAAAATAATAAATTGTCAGACGATTTATTTGGGACTAGCTTCTGCCAGCGGTATTGCCCGCGTGGAATATGTTATGTGTTAAACGAGATTCCTAATTCTGTGTTTCTGTTCTCTGATTTATCTGTGTGTGTTCTCTATATTTGTGTGCAAATTTTTTGTAGTCATTTTTGCGTAATTTTGTAACACTCAATTTTTTTGTCATCCGAACATACAAATTCTCACATTTATGATATTAGTTGTACTAGCTTTTGCCTGCGGTGCCACCCGCGATGTCCTGTAGACAATCTCCAAAATTTTATTATTATTTATTTATTTAACCATTTATACACATATACAAACAGACAAGAAGAAAAGAACAGAAAAAATATTATGCGCAAGGTTAAGGTTTATCTGTATGTCTAATTTCATCCAAATCCGTTAAAGGCTGTAAAAGTAGCTAAAAGTTAGTTACTTTAGCATTTATAATATTATGGTTTGCATAATATGGTTCACAATTCTTTCATCTACAAGTCTATCTTCCTAGTATTAAACTATGTTCTTGTTCAACGGTTCCTAATGGTAACGTAAAAATACAATGCATCTGTTTCACACACCTGAAAGATTAACTACCACCAAATCCATACATTTGTATGCATTTCCTAGTCCCAAATCATATTCAGGCATACGCCACAACAAATGGAAAATTTTGACACAAATCATCAATCATCGATATATTAAAACTAGATGCGGTAATAGATGTTTTTATAACAAATAGGAACGCTTAGTAAACTACGTGCAAATTGTATTTTTCAGTATTGAACGTTTTTGCTGTCGACATATTAAACAATGTGAGTATTGGAATTTAAAAAAAATCTATATATAGCATTGCAATTATTCATTATTATTATCATATCAGCTGAATGACGTCCACACGACATAGATTTCTAAAGCGTCGCCAAATTATATAAAACTTATACAAGTAGTTTTACGAGAAGACGTTATCATAAAGTACCTAATACAAACCTAATAAGACTTTAGTCAACCCAAAAATCAAATCCAGGACTTCATGCCCAACAGTAGCACTTGCGACTACTAGACCAACGACGAAATCATGGAAAAATACGTTGCTATAAAATGAATGAGATCTAGTTCGTGCAGAATCTACAGAAGGTACTTCCAGTTTTATTGTGAGGTGGTACTGTCTAGCGTAGCAGTGACATTCGCTTTATTAAACCGCTCTCTAGCTGAGCCAAGAACAAGAAATGTCGCGAAGATATAGCTGCTAAACGAGAACTGACACTTAAAGTTAAGCTGCAGACCACGGGGCTACCTGTAAGCTGTATAGCCTTGTTAAACTTGATGAGGGACGTGTTCAAGAAAAAAAATTACGGATGTTTTACGAAGGAATTATAGCCTTTATTATTCTATAGTGTCGGATTTTTCTATGTTACGTGTGGTGCCGAACATAAAGAATAGCACCATCTCATTTCTCCCCGTGGGTGAGGTAAGAGGCGACTACAGGATGCACTAGAGCATGGACTATTGGCAATAGCGTTCTCTATGCATTTTACCACCATACTGCGATCACCAAACCGCCAGCGTGGCGATTATAGAACCCCCCTTTGAGGGAAGCCTATATCCAGCAGTGGACGTCTTTCGGTGAAAATGATGATGGTGAGTGATGATATATTTTTCTATTAGACATTCTCAGTAGCAGCCCGGAGTGTGGAATTGTGGTCGGTTAAGACTACACCCCTATTACTTGGCGATTAGACATAACTGGCGAAATGTAGGTGTTCTATGGGCTCTGCTTTACCTATTAGGGAAAATAGACGTGATATTTTATTATATTATTATACAAGAAATGCCATAAATTAAACGCCAATTCTCAAAACCCAACCTAACTTTTATATCTTACCAAGTTTTTTTTCTTCTTTTATGTTATTCTAAAAAAATATTTATGATCACCCATTTAAAAGAAAGGGTTATATTTTCACGATTACAATCGTAAACCTTATGGATATTTGGGTAATGGTAGAGTTTTCATGCTCAATTTAACGCGTCTTATAGCTGTTCTCAGAACATTACACCCGTTATTTATAGTGTGGGTAATGTTCAGGATTTCGATGGTTGTTTTAATATTATTGATAGGTTTGGTATGTATTAAATATTTAGGTACATTTGTTTAATGTAGAAAAAATACTTCTTTATACATAGATATAAGTGTACTTCTCCTACAAAATAAACCTATGCATACATGTAATCAAAATACAGTGTTCCCACTGCTGGCATACAGGCCTCCACTCAACAAGGAGTGGGCCTTAATCCACCACGCGAGCCTAGTGGTAGTCGGTAGATGTCCATGTCTTCGATTTTTTTGTTCAAGGACATGACGGTTTCCTTGCGATGTTTTTTTTGCCACCGTTTTGAGAGCGATGGTGAAAGAATTTTTTACACAAAGTAAAACCTCTGTCTGAGTTCGAACCTACGACCTTCATACTCTAGACAACTCCTAAGTCGCGGCCGATATCACTGGGCCACAACAAATCTGCGGCAGTAAATTATTGCCTTTTGTTATAAGAAGAAAGGCACATCTTTTACTTACAGGAAACATAATAAGCTGCTTAAATATCTCGAAATACAAAGAAAAGAAAAATGACACAAAAAAACAAAATCCGTTTTCAAATCTTACGTGTTGCTGCACTGTGTCAGATATTAGCGTCAGGAGACCATCAAGGTTTTTGCTTTGCCATCAGATTTTTCTTAAAGCTTTTAATATACGTCAGTCACTGACCCGTATTATAATAATCTATCTGCCCTAATAATCCCAAAAAATACAACAGATCATCTCATTCAACATCTAGTATTACTAGAACTTCCAGCGTTCGTACATCTTCAAAGTCTTCGTGGTGAATTTACTTGGTGTTGTCGAGTTAAATAAAACTAGAAACATGGTTTTATCATGTCTATGTACTTATTTTAACGTGACATTTTCTTTTATAAAGATTCTTCGTGCAGTCAGCTGGTTTGCAATGCTTTTTTATTATGTTAGGATATACTTTCGCACACGAAAGTATATAACGTAGTAGGTAACGGCCTTACAAGTAGTAGGTAGTGAGTTCTAGCCAAGCAGGCGCATTACTTTGTGTAAATTATTTTCATCATCACTGCTCTCAAAACGGTGAAGGAAAACATTGTGAGGAAACCAGAATATCTTAGAACCAAAAATTCGAAGACATGTGACATCTACCAACCCGCACTGGACCCGCGTGGTGGATTATCGACCACTCCCTCTCACTGAGAGGAGGCCTGTGTCCCAGCACTGGGAACATTATAGGCTGATGATGATGATACTTTCGTACATATCAGGAGCTTGTGGCTAAGTATTACAGTCGTACGGTCGATCGGTCACGTTAAGCTACGCTTGTCGCCGTTAATGCGTATTAGTGTGGTAGCAATGGGTGACCATCCTGACGTACTAAGACCTCTCCGTGCCTCGAAAAGCACGGTAAACCGTTGGACTCGGCTGTGATTCGTGGGTTTTTGACAAAAGCTAGAAACTCTGATAACTAGCTTGACCAAGGGGTATCGTATTACATCCGTCGCCCCCTATTACTTAGGACCCGAGATGGTGGCGCGGAGTGTTCCACGCGCGCCTCTCTGTGATATACAGGGGGGAATTTACTCCCCCCCTAACGTGAGCAAGCCCGCAAAGGCGGGCCGAGACCAGTCGGGGATTACGGAAAACAAATTGGTTCCCGTGGTCCCCGACGTAGGTGTGGGACGGAACACCGGGGTGGTTTTAGTCAGTAAGAGTCTGACAGACCCGTCCGCCCACCCCAGGGCGGAGGACATCCATGAGGATTTCTACCTCGAGATCAAAAGAAAAAAGAAAAATAGGGGTATCGTGTTACCCAGTGACTGGGTTGTGGTAATCAGATAAGCAGTAGCTCCATGTAAAATACTAGAGCTCAGCAGCATTCGGTAAAACTAGAAGCTGACCTCAAAATAGTTGAGAAAATAGCGAGGTATCTATATTTTTGCAGGTTATTCAAGATTTATAAATCGTCGCCGTATACTATATGTAGATACCGTTATAAAGATTTATGATTTTTTCTTCGGTTCATTTTTCTTTGAACTTGACCAGTGCTTTTTGTCACTGGTTAGTAGCTTCGGTGTGTTATTTTATTAAACTTAATACTCTGTTACGGTTCATCTTTAAATGTGCATATATATTTATGTTCTTATGTATAATAAAACATCCAGTACCTAAGCCTACCTAGTAGATATACAAACAAATGTGAAAAAAATATGTTACAACTATTGTTACCCTACAAATGAAATATCTTTTTGTACCCCTAATGTAGTATCAATTTGAGGGCATATTGACAGTTTGATTGAGTCGATCAATCTATTCGGATTAATCAATTGCGTCTGTACAACCGATTATATGTAGCTGCGATCAGTATTAGTAAATAATTGTAGCTGTGCTATAGAATAAATAATATTAACCACTGTTAGAACGTTGTTAAAAAAAAAATACGCATCAAAAATTTCAAGTAAGCCCTTCGGAAATCATCGGCTAATTTCGGAAAAACGAATTCGTGGTTGTGAGATCTAATATAGAGCTGTAACTTGCCTTTTTATAGACGGTGATTATGAAATCATAAATCAACACCTCTATACATTACGTGAAGGTAAAGTTTTGAATGACATGTCATCATCTGCGACCGGAGACGAAGAGATCCCACAAAAAACAGTTTTCATGTAAAATAGCTTCTGCCCGCGACATGTACCGGTATAGCCCAGCTTCTAGCTTTACAAGCCCTTCCTTCACTAACTCTACACATTAGTTGTTTAACAGAAAAATAATGAACAGTGTATTTTACCTTACGGCCGTGTGACGACAGCGTCACTACCATACCCGCTGATTACTTCATACAACCGTATCAATGGAAGGTAGACTACTACAAAGCATGGCAGTACATAAGTTAGAAGTTTTGTTTCTATGAAGGATCTCTGTGGCGCCACGTTCGTGCTAGTTAGGAAACACAAAAGTTACCGAAACGCAAACCTTTTCTGGTTTTACTATATCAAAGATGACGTAATATTTTTGTGCAGTTTGCTCATCCTCTGCATAACTTTTTCCAAACTGTTTTTGAGGTTGGGTTCCAGGCTAATGCAGATGCAGCTGAATACCAGAATTTTACGTGGAGTGACTGTCTATCTGACCGCCAATACCCAGTAACAGGGTAAAACTATAGTGTCGGCGAGGGGTCGAGTTATGCGGACTCCCGGCCACCGTAGGCGCGAGCTTGCGGGTGGCGAGCAATGGGTAGCTTGCCGCCCGGTAAGGACCAAGCTCGGGTCGACGGCGCGTAGTATTCCACGCGCGCCTCAAAGAGATGTCTGCAACACTGAAGGGGTCTGCTAGGACCGATGCCTGCCGGGGTCGCGTGATTGTTCGAAAGAGATACCGTGACCCCGGCACATGGGCAACTGAAGGAACACGGGTGGGTTTTAGTCAGTAAAAGTCTGACACGCCCTCCCGCTCCGCCCAGAGCGAGAGAAGTCATTTGAAGATTTCCCATCCAAAAAAAAAGAGGGGTCGAGTTACCCTGAAACTGGTATACCTCTTGATAAGACTATCAGTAAGACTTTCGTGCCTCCGATGACCCGAAACGGCTGTGAAAAATCCACAAATGACAGCCGGTAACAACGGCTTAACGTGCTGCTTTTCACGGCACGGAGGGGTCTCAGTATGTAAAGCTGGTCACCTATCTACGAACCATGTTTGTGCAGTTTACTTTATTATATTCTGTTAGGTTACTTGTCAAGTGATTTCAACTACACAGCGGACAATTATAAGAGGTAGGTGTTTAGGCTTAGCCTAATTCAAAGTTTTAAATGAAAGCTATAATAATAATAATATCTTAAGACAACTAACATAACGTTATCTGATCCCAAACTAGGCAGAGCCTGTACTATGGAAAACAGATAACTGATAAACATCCTTACATATTTCTATTGAACAAGATTTGGTGAGTTTCTGAGGTGAAATTAACCCGGAAACATAACCGAATCTTTTTATTATTGCTGATAAATGTTGATCTGAATTTTTGGCTGCATTGTTGGTCCAGTGGTCTCAAGTGCTACTATTGAGCAAAAGGTCCTGAGTTCAATTCCCAGACTGGGTAAATTGTTAAGGGGTATTTCCACCTGGAATTTCACAGTACAGCCCAGAGTTTAGATTTGTGCCCGGCTGATGGCAAGAGCCTCGCCTTTTATTACAGGGGACTAAAACATAATTGGTGAAATGCCGATGTACTAATAAGGTACACCTTTGCTGTATCCTTGGAAATAAGGCTTGATGTTATGTAAAATTATTATTAATCTGAAATTGTGTTAAAAGGATTTTAATTGTTCATCATTGTTCTTCCTTTAATTTTTTTTTTCACAACTTTTATTCTTTAAGTATTCTTTACAACAATATGAAAGGGTTCATCAAAATAATTCCAAATGCGGTGTTTTTTGTTTGTTCGTGAAATTAATTGGGCTGTGCATGATATTCAAATTGGCCTATTTTGTTTTTTTTCACGGTTTTTGTTCAAATTATTATTGAAACAAAAACCGCGAATGATTCGTATTTACGGACAAATACCTAATTATGCAAATAATAAAACAAACATGTTTTGCTTAAAATGTATAAATTATTAATTTTATATCAAAATTAAACTAGGTTTTGTCCGCAGCTTCGCTCGCGTGGATAGCAGAAATTATTCCATGTGGACGTACTACCGACATAAAAACTATTCTTTGTTTTAATCTAGGTTATAAACTATTTGTCAGACAAATTTCATGCAAATCCGTTTTGCCATTTTTGAGTGATTGAGTAACAAACATCTAAACATCCATCTTTAACATTTATAATATTAGTAGGATATTTAGTAGATTTGTAGTCTAATAGACACGTGTGGAAGAAATAGACCCCATGTCCTTAGTACCATTCATAGATTAGACCCCAAAACGTCGTAGTTTTTCATAGATTAATTCATTTGTAAGAGTTTGAAAGCTGGTCAAATCACCAAATAATATATAATAATAAATAATAGTTTAAAAAAACTAAAAAACACGCTTCCATTGAAACCAAACTAAAAAGTACAAAATAATGGAAATAAATTATAGTTTAAAAAACTAAAAACACGCTTCCATTGAAAACCAAACTAAAAAGTACAAAATAATAGAAGAAAAGCGTGGGGTGCCTGATATCAATAAAAAATACCTAAAAAAGCTTTTTTTAAACTATAATTTATTTTCTATTTTTTTAGGGTGTTTCGAATTTTGAGACGTATGTCAGCGTAGTTTGTGACAGTTTTTCTGCTGTCCTGGTAACCCTGGCAAGGATAATGGCACAAATTTATCAAATTATTGCATTGTCATCGGTCCTTGACAGGTGTGCAAAGTTTGAATGAAATCTGGTCGTTTAAAGTGGGTCAAAATCGCGCTATAAGGAGTCGGTTACAAACAAACATACAAACATACAAGTGAAGCTAATATAAAGCGTGTAAAAATAGAATATACGAATAAATATAACCGTTCAAAACGAAACCATATTTTATAATTTCTTTCTTAAGTAATATTGTCCAAAATCCTATTTATACTATAACAACAATACAAAACCAACAAAAGCTCCGACCTCAATAATATTTAAATTTAATATTTCCAAATCTAGATATTGATATTGAATTACGGTCACTCATATTCTATTTAATCCATGGATCAGAACCGAAGCCCAGTCAAAAGTATTCATTACATAAATGGAATTGTATTTTTCCCCTCTGTATTTCCCTGCTCATTCGGGCGTCATGTTTTGTTCAAAAAATGTTTTTTGTGCTGTTGTTGGGGTTGGTACTGATGACGATTTTGCATTATGTTGAATTTATACTCTAATGATCTTTAGTTCCTTTATTTGTGGGTTTAAATTATTATTACATATATTTACACTAGTTCTTTAAGTCATACGATAATGAGGCCACAATGTACGTAAATAACAACTTATAACTTTTGCCAGCGACTTCGCCTCCGTATTAAATATCTAAATCTTCCTCTTAAATCACTCTGTCTATAAATGAAAACCGCATTAAAATCCGTTGCGTAGTTTAAAAGATCTTAACGTAGAGATTGTAATCAATGGAAACATTGATTCATAAAAATAATAACAAAATTATATCCTAACGAACTAAAATGTAGGGTCAAAAAATTCATCCGCATCGCTGTCGACTGGTAATAACCCAAGGAACTGGCATTTAAAATTATATTACAGCTTACTGGCATCGAAAACCAGTGGTCAGGGCTCCAGAGAGAGACCCCACTCATCATTTATTTATCATATTATTTATGTAGACACAGTAAATTGCATAGGGATAAAATATAGTTATGATTTGAGTACCTAATGGTACTGCTAATTTTTTTAAAAATTCTTCCAGCTGACATACGAAATGGTCATTATTATATAGTCTTATACGTTGACTATATAATAATGACCATTTCCTTGTTAAGTTTGAACATCCTTATAGCCACAACAATTTAATTTCTTAAAATGGTACCTACAAATCATTTAGCCCAATAGTAAATTGATTAATAATTGCAAACGGTTATGTCAAAACTGGTATGTTACTTATTAACGTTCATAAGTTTTGTATATGTATTTAATTAAGTACATCGTTCGCTGCTACGTTCTAAACTAATTACTTTGACAGAACTCTTGAATTTGAATTACAATCTCTAAGCGAGATTGCATATGTATTTCGTAGGTATATTTAGTTACTACATAAATTTACAATGAGAACACTAAACGAGTGTATAATTTACTTTGTGTGTGTGTTTTAAGTCATTGCCAATATAATGATTAGGTGGAAAAAACTGAATATCGATCACATTACGTTTAAAACAAAAAAAAAAAAAAAAAAAAAATATTTTAATTTTTTAGTTTGGCTAGCTACTAAAGCAGATTCTTAGTTTTTTTTTCATTTGCTGTCCTGGTGATCCTGGCCAGGATAATGGCATGAAATTATTGTATTGTCATTGGCCCTTAATGTGCGAAAAGTTTTAAATTAATCCGACGTTTTAAAGGGGATGAAAATCGAGTTTAAGAATTATACATACCAAGCTAATAATAATATAATAATAATAATAATCAGCGAACATTGTGCCGATAGTCGTCACAGCCAATGGCTTGATAGCTAAGAGGCTCGACCAACACCTGAAGAGGCTCTCGTTGGGCAGCTGGATCAAGGGCTTGATTCAGAAAGCGGTACTTCTGGACACGGCTCGCATTGTTAGGAGGTTCCTCTCTCTGGAGCCCTGACCGCCGGTAGCTTGGACCCTGTTCCCGATACCGGTGGGCTACTATTTTTTATATTTTTAAATGTTTTATTTTTTTAACTAATATTTAAAAATATAATTTATAAGAATGTCTAAATGAAATAAAGGAAATAATAATATCTTAGGACAACCAACACACTGTCATCTGATCCCAAACTAGGCAGAACCTGTACTATGGTAACCAGACAACTGATAAATATACTTATATATTTTTAAATACATACATACTATAGATAAATTACACCCAGACACGGAACAAATGATTGAGCTCATCACACAAACATTTGTCCTGGGTGGGAATCGAACCCACGACCTCAGTCTTAGCAGTCAGGGTCACTAACCACTAGACTAACAGGCCAGTCAAAAAACAGAAATAAAAGCGTGTTAAAAAACAGTTTTTGGAGTGTTCGAGCTATAAGTTTTCGGTGTTTAAATCACCTCGAATGAAAAACACCGCGAACGCAAAAATAGATTAAAACCACCATTTTGATGACCAACATTTAAAAAACAGTTGCGCACATAAATCAAACAGACTCGATTTATTAAATCGCACATCGCCCAACGCAGCGTAAAAGTTTTAGCGGCAAATAAACCATTTTCAAACTAAAATAAACCGCTTTTAGTCGGAAAATGTTCAGTGTCGCACCAATGCTATTGATTGGAATGCACCCACTAGTGCTGTCAAACGTCCCGGCTTCTCTCCGGGGTTTTACCCCTCACGGGATTCTAAATCCCGCATTTGCAGACATTTAGACTTCCATTGATGGTTGGTCTTGCCGGAAGCTGCATTATTAGGATAGGACGTCCATCAGCTGTCTGAATAAGTGATTTTGGGTTGTTTAATCTTAATTTAATTCTGCTAGTACTTGTGTTTTATCAAAAAGGCACTTAAAGTAACACAATAAGCTATTTAGTTTCTAATTTAAAAACACCGACTTTGGGTTGTCGACTTTCACCAATTCATCATAATACTTCAATTTCCTTATCATACTAAATTATTCGTTTTATTTACTATTTATTATTTTGAAAATAATAGTATTAATAATATGTACATGTATTAAAAGGAGGTAAAAAAAATCACTAATCAACAAAAAAATCGTTCGCATCGTGCTCAACAGGAAAAGTACCCAAAAGGCAGGCAGCATTGCCACAATGCATGGCGATGCTGATTTAATAAATGGGGCCCCTATTTATTAAATCACCATCGCCATGCCAGTAACGTAGAGAGTCGACCAGCCGCTAGGCGATTTGAAAATTAAAAAACCGCGTGACACGAAAACCCGTTAGTTCTAAAAAAATAATGATATATATAAACAAATAAAACGACTGAGCGGATGTAAATTAAAATTTGGCACCCAAATAGACGATTAACTAGGTAAATACATAGGCTATTTTTCATCCTGAATCGCAGAAAAAGTCGCGGACAACAGCTAGTAAACAAAAATTTCGAATTAAATTGCTCCCCTAACAATCTCATGCACACAATTGAATCAAACACTAGTACTGTCAGTTCAGAAGGACGCTTCATATAAAAGCTCCCACATATGAAATGAAGTCCTCTCACAATGGAATATCTGGACATGCGAAAGAATATTACGTTTATGAAGACTCTCTATTGAATATTGGATGCAGTGGAATTATTTAAAAGGAATCTCAGAAAGCATTCAATTGAGTTTCATTTGAGAATAAAAGTGGGAGGGTTGATATGTGAGCTCAATATAATAGAATAGTGTCTTTACAATCTTTATTAAACACTTTTTTCGTGAACAATAGAAAACACTTAAATTAACACCAAAATATTACATTGGTTAGATTTTAAAATCCATCGTAAAGCGTAATAAATCTAGCAGTGTACTTTTGTTGAGGCATTCATTTGGTGGTATCTTTTCTTTTGGTTGGGAAATCACCAAATGATTTCACCCGCTTTGGGCGAAGCGTGAGGGTTTGTCAGACTTTTACTGACTAAAACCCATCCGTGTTCCTTCAGTTGCCTATGCCAGGGCCATAGTTACTCTTTGGAACAAACCTGCTATCCTGGCAGATTTGGTAGTACCTAGTGTTTGTGAGAACTGATATCCATGTTATTCGGATGACATGGTATTTCCTACCACCTCACACACTTTTTATTTCACGAAGGTGTATTACTGAAATCAAATCTAATGGTATCTTTCTTGAATCTTTGTCTTTTAGATTGATTTTATTGTAGTTTGGTAGGGCATCTTGCAGTTAGCCTATTAAGGTTGTCACTACTTAAACGGTCTTTCCCGCGGATTCCTTAAAAGGGATTGATTTTACCCATCTTTTTAAGTTTTATACTGGAATATGGCGTAGCAACAAGATGTGTTATGGCAGGTATGTATGTTCATCTTCTAAACGGCTTATCATAATGTTGTATCGTTGGAAGCGTCTTGATCGTCACGACTTCAAATGTAAATATTCTCATATGAAGCCCGTGGTCGAATACGATGGCATCGACCACGGGTTGATGACTCAAACAAAACGATATAATTTTAACAGTAATAAGCGATCATAAGCATCAGAACAAAGCGGCATCCGGCCACGGCACTCAGATAAGAATATTTTCTTATTTTATAATTTTTAGAGCGTGATTTCTCAGTAATCAGGTTTTAGTTTTTTTTGGTTTCGTTACGGACTTAAATAGGGGCATCAATCATCTTGCCCCACGTGGTGACTGCGCCATTTCCCCTTGCTAGAATAAAGTTACGTCAACTGCAGTAAACAAACAGTTATGGATTTTTCTTCTTGCAAACTATTGAAGAATAAAATTCCTACAAAGTTCTACACACTTGTGTTAACTACATTTGATTTCAACTTCGGAACCTCAGAGAGAAGTTCAGAAGTGCACATATGTATCTTTGGAAATAAAAATTCCAAGTTGCACGAGGATGCGGGCAGCAGCAGTATAGAATAAAACATAATTTCTCCCAAATTCGGAAAAAACATGTTACCAACTCAAGTACTCACTTAATTTAAGTTAGAAAAGTCGTAATAGCTTTTATTTCGGGAGCGTAGCCGAAAAGAAAAAAAGTTCTATTTAGATTACTGGTTGATATCAGAAAAATTATATTTTCGATGTAAACTCCCAAATTATGTTTACCGTAGATGTAAACGTCGAATTATATTAGTTTTGTGGCGTTTACCATTATACCTACAGGGATTTTTAATAAAAGACTGAGTAACTAAATTGGTATCTAGATCAAGAGGCCTGTTTACATTTTAGACGTTATAATAATGTTTATTTGGGATATCTGATACTACAAAATTTAAATTAAGTTTCGTGTCGACTATCGTTACTTCTTTAGAAGACTGACTAGAAGACTTCTTCAAAGAAAACCCGATATGTTTTTCATCAAATTGAGTTTAGTTTTGGCTGCCAATTTGCGTACTATCGATTTATTTTCAGATATTATTTTTGGCGTAAGGTAAGATGTGTAAAGTGATAAATAAACTAGTATTTGGTACTCGGTACCTGATGAAGTGCTATTATTGCTAAAACAATAGGACACTTGATATCGTGTCCTGCAAATCCTGATACCTATGTTTTACTGTTATACACTACTGAAAACACCAAACTGGTTATCAATTCCATTTTCAGGTAATTATTACGTTTCAAAAGTGTATTTTAGCCTACTTGAATTAAGTAATTCCAGTCAAAAATTATTCGTTAACATTACGCTGAGAATCAGCACTTTTAGAACATCAAAGTTACATGAGATATTATCTCAAAACGCCTGCGCTTTACCACTTCCTAGTATATAGGTTTTTTTTTTTTTTTTTGTATGGGAAATC
Source organism: Aporophyla nigra (assembly GCA_947507805.1). Taxonomy (NCBI): domain Eukaryota; kingdom Metazoa; phylum Arthropoda; class Insecta; order Lepidoptera; family Noctuidae; genus Aporophyla; species Aporophyla nigra. Next base: position 25,392,172 of record OX382295.1, read on the forward strand.
ATCAAATGACTTCTCCCGCTCTGGGCGGAGCGGGAGGGCATGTCAGACTTTTACTGACTAAAACCCACCCGTGTTCCTTCAGTTGCCCATGTGCCAGGGTCACGGTATCTCTTTCGAACAATCTCGCGACCCTGGCAGGTAGTATATACGTTAGGAAGGCGAAGTGGCGCAACAAACTCCCCAGCAGCACAGCTGTCCAGTTATACCTACTTGATTCTATTGAATAGTAGAGATTTGTCTTTGACTGTGCCAATTCTGGGCAAAATCAATTAGATTAAACATATTTCATTACTAACGCAAGCATTTTAGCATTTACATGAGTATTCCAGTTTCTGTATTCACATGCACATACTTACTCGATTCACTGGTCACACTTATATATTAAGGCGTGCTAAATTTCAAATACATTTACCGATCTCAGAATTCAGTTGGAGTCATTCCAAAGTTTTAAAACAACCAAGCCATATTATGTACGACTTTTAGAACATTTTGTTTATTTTCTTAAATATAATTAAATTCTAGGGAAGATTGTGTAACCCATCCGGCAAATTTAAGTTAGTATTAGATATTAATTTCGATAGAATAACAGGGGCTTACACCTTTCGTCTTATGCACGGGTTTAAAATCCGGGCAAGTACCAATGTGACATTTTCATCTCTTGTACTATCTAAGTTAGTCTTAGACACCACTTACATTGGTGAAGAAAAACGTCATGAGGAAACCTGGTACTAAACTCGATGTCAGACTAAAATCACAAACCAGTCTTCATCAAGCGTGGCTACCTAAGCTCGTGCCTTTTTAGAATGAAAAAGAGGCATTTGTCCTGTATTGGGTCAATAGTATGCTGGTTTTACAACTGGATAATAATGTAACAGGAGCAACATTTTAAATATTGTGAATGAGAGAACGTCGTAGGCCTTGTAGACCGTAGATTTGTCGACAACTTTCTGTTTTTTTTCAGGACCTGGTACTTGTTGACAAGCCTACACTGTCTTCCCATATCTACTAAGACTATAATTTGAAACCATTGTAAAAACCAATTATTTTTAAAAGAGTAACCGTGTAGTTTCTTATCGCCTTTTCTCCATAGGAAACAACCGATTGGAACTTCATAAGTACCTAAGTAGGTGAATTTGAAATAAAATCATTTCATTAGGAAACACCCACCTCTATTTCAGATTGTCATTGAAGATTCCTTAAAGTCGTTTCGTTTGAAGTCTTTTACGTCCTTACGTATTATATTACACCGGCCTGTATTTTTTGCCAAATTGAACATTATTTTAAATATCTTGAAGTTGATTTACCGTTCCACCTTTTTTTACAGTTTTATCACATCCTTTACCACCATATATTCTCCAACTAACTCTCCACCACTATCTCTATCTTCTATAGCCTTTGCACCAAGCAATTTATTTCCCCAAAATATTTCCGTCTCAGCTATTTTAAAAGCAAGAACGTAATAGAACGTTCTACCGTCAAGTACCATTGCGTTCGGGAGCGTCGCAGCCTTGCCCTCTTGACTTTCAACTCGAACTGAAAGTTTAAACATGGACGCACTCGCCCCAGCACTGTTTACTCGAAAAGTGTAGTGGTTACAGTTGAAAATGTTAGTGAGATTGTACATGGCTGTGGTTTTAGTTAAATTGGGTGTTATAAAGTTTTTATTACTATCTTTACTGAATTGGTTTGGACAAAATGTATGACTTTTTATATTTTTGCTAAGTTGGTTATCTATTTTATTTAGTAACTAGGTACTAGTAAACCAAACATACTTCATTCGGTTTTTAAGACGTGACAGACATACGCTCAGGCCTCTCAAAATTCATTCTCTAAAGTTTAGAGAACGAATTTTTTTAAATCTAAACGATAGCAAATTCTTTATCAAAATCTGTCGCGTAGTTTGGAAGCTAGCAGTTTCACCTACGTAATATTATATATTGTACATATAATCCTTTCACTTAAAAAAAAAACACTCTGTCTATTAATGAAAACTGTATTAAAATACGCTGCGTAGTTTTAGAGATTTAAGCGTATGAACACGGAAAGCGACTTTGTTTTATACTATGTAAATATGCATAGATAATGTATATCTATGGTTTAAAACATCACAGTATTCATATTTTTTCACTTTCAATGATTCATGCAGTAGTTCTATTATTTTCAGTACCTATTTTCAGTATTAATCCTGCCTATAGAGTCAATTGATTAAAATTTACTGACAAAACAGTTTGTTCAAAATATTATTTCTTAATTGATCTACTCCATGAACCCAAGCAATCCGAAACCGACTAGGAAGCTCAAGTTTAATCAAGAGAACATTTAACAAAGGCAATTTGATAATCAAATTGTGAACCGGACTCACCAAATCAAATCATATGACCGAGTTAAGTAAACTCTTGTTCTCAAATTGAGTTATAGTTCAAACCAATCATAAAACTTTGAAAGCATAAAAATGGTGAACTGTTGGAAAAATTTACTGGAATACCCAAGTTGAAAAGTATCCGTTTTACGTAAAAAGCGCGAGGTTATTGCGTAAAACACTTACAATGTTACTGTCCTTCATTTTGACCAATCAACACCATGCATTGCATTGTTTACGTTATCAAGCTCAGGATTTTTTTTCAAAAATTTATAGAGCAATAAGTTTAGGAATTTCCTTTTAAATCCTTTGTATTGCGAAAGAAAGTGCTTTACGCCATTGCGGGTCTTCATTTACAAAACTCTCATCTGCATCGTCTACATATATGTAAATACGTGTCTAAATATTTGTAGAAGAACGTAATTAGAAAGAAGAAGCAAAAAGAAAGAAGTATCTATGATGAATTAAAAACTAATTTTCATGCCGACACGACAAATATAGATGGTGCATATACCATTTATACATGTGGCTGTGTTTTCACTTAATCATAGTGTGAATGTTGGCAAAGTGAAAGCATATATGGAGAAAAAGAGCAGTCAGCTAATATTTTATGTAATAATGCGTTAGAAATACATTAAATGTAGATATTATGGTAGAGAAATGAAGTTGAATTTTGACCACTGGTTTTTTCAGTGTAGTCGTTGTTTCGATCACTATTTCTTATTTATAATCTAATATAAAGTTAAATAATCAACAAAGTAGCGATTTTTGACATATTTTCTTCAAATGATTAATTTGTTAAGTACCTATATATCGTACTACTTACTTCGTGAACGTATACATAAAAGATTTTGCTGATATTGTTTGAAATGGGTAAGCAGCTCAAGTTTATTATAAAGTTAAACCTGATCATACTAACCGTCAGTCTTATCTCAATAGACGCAACTTCCAACATATAGAAAAGGACCTTTACCACAAAATAAAAAAGAACGTTACTTTTAACGACATCCGAACTGCTTACTTCCGCACCTTGCCCTAACCTCGGCTCCAAGTTTAAGAGGTTATGTGTTATGTTATTATACGCTCAATGATTTTACCCCAATACATATTTATTCGTTGGAAAATAGAAGAAAATTTTGTTGTTTTATATTTTACTTTTTTTTTTGCAAACCAAGACACCAATTACGAAACACACTATCAATCAGTATCTAAATCGGATATTGCTAATTCATTGCGAAATTTGTTCAAAAACTTAATGTCTGCTCAACAACGTTAATAGCGCAATTAATGTTGTTGATCCGTCAAAATTAAAACAATTGCTAATGATAGTATGTTACGCAATTACTCCGCTGTTTACAGTCAGTAACACATCGGCAATACGTCTAGGACTGCTAAACTATTAGCAGTCGCCTTGGCTTCGATTTCTCGTAACCGAAGGCGATTGTCGCGCGAGTATGCGTTAACGCGATCGTTTACATGAATGATGACGTACAAACGCGACTTGACTCATGGCACGAGTCATGTAAACGAGCACGAGTATTTCATACTCATGCGAGAGTCAGTTTCGTCACACATACATGTAGTAGATTTCCTACTAAAATGTCGAACATTATAACCCACAATTATAGCTAATAATAATGTATGCATTCGAGATTTTGATTCGAGACCGAAAAATCAAGAGTTGTTGCTAGTTTACCTACTACTAAAATAAGGGTACTATTATTCAAACGAACCAATGATATTATTTCCCAGATATTGTTGATTAGATTCCAAATGTTATTTAGTTATCTATTTTATTAAACATTCGATTGTTAGTTCAGTTCTAGGAATCTTGGTTTATTTCGACTATCTTTGGGCTGTTAAAAACTCTAGAACACATCTATACTATATTAATTAAATATTATTATAAAATATGAATTATAAAGCTGAAAAGTTTGTATTGTTGAATGTGCTAATCTCTGGAACTACTCGGTTTGAATTGAACTTTTTTTTAGTGTTGTATAGCCCATTATTTGCTATAGAATACCATGCTAAAACCTTTAGGAGCCGAGCAAAAACAAGACTAGTTATGAACACGATGTCGTCGCACGGGCAGGCGATTTCGATGCGACGAGGTAGGTCGGAGGAGCAAGAAATTTGACGCAGACAAAGTCGCAGGCAGAAGCTCGTTTGAAATAAAAAAAATAAACTAACTATTTCAGTCCGTAATGACGTCGCTTTGTTAGTCCACCAGACTATAACGAATTTGAAATTATTTGACGAGAAAATTGGACCTAAAATATAGGCGTGAAGCCGCAGAGCTGGGTTTATTGAAATTAATAAGTCTGGCGTAACCTTTTCAACTATTCAATAACAGATTGTTCTGAGTTCAGACGACTTCGTCTGTGATTTACAGTCAAGTGTTGTCAAGAGCAAGCTGAGTTTTGCTGAAATTCTCTGATCCCGTTTTGTAGATGGTATTTTGTTTAGTAGATATAGGAGATCGTTCTTGTTAAATGACAATATTGATATTGGATATTTTTAATGATATTTCTGCTATGTTGCAAATGGAAGTTCATAATAAGTAAATTAGTAATTTTAAAGTGTAAAGGTCTATCTGGCTGGTTCTCAACTTGGTTTTCTAATTTAAATTTTTATCTTATAATAAATTTAGCCAGTGGATCCATCTGCATATTATATAGTATTGTAAATCTTCCTCTTGAATCACTCTATCAATTAATGAGAACCGCAGCAAAATCGGTTGTGTAGTTTGAAAGATTTAAGCGTATAAACGCGGAAAGCCACTTTATTTTATACAGTATAGAGGTTTTTTTTATTAAGGTACAATATTTTATATAAGATATAGTAATTCATATAAAAAATAAAATTCATTAGTTTTATGAAAAAAAAAGATATTGGTGCCGATTCTGTTGTACAAAATTATCTAAACAAAACTAAAAATCACTAAAATTCTAAAGTGACACAACTTAACTATATTTTAGTTTGACAGCACTAAGATTGCACTGAGTTATTTTAATTGAGTGAAAATGACAATTTTGCTGTTCTGAGTTTGCCGGTTTTCACCAAAAATTTAGACTATAATAATTTATTTTGACTAAATATGACTATTTTTAATCGCGATTAAAAAGATGTGGAATAAAACTAGTGGTCATGAACAAAAATTTACACCAACGCGCAACGCCTCGCCTTCACGTGCAAAAACAGTGCTGTATTTTTTCTTTTTTCTTTTGCTTATATCTCGAAAATGGCGTGTCCTATCGCAAAAATAATGAAATTTTCGACCCCCTTTATGAAACCCCGGAACATAATTATAAATCTCAACACGTAGGTAATATTTTTTTTTATATTTTTCAAATAAAACGTGAAAAATTCCATATAAAACACGTCCAGGCTGCCCCCTTGCGCGCGCTTTCATCTCTAAAAAAATATTTACGTAGCGCACACAAGTACCATGTTGCGAAACCAAAAGAAAAAAAAAACTATGTTCATTGTCAAATTCGTTTTTAGTCGTGTCAAAATAATTTTTAAATTTTGAGTTTTTTCTTGCAGAATAGCGTTAAAATTCTCATAGCCAAAAGTAAGGAATTTTAGAGATAGTTTAGTTAGTTTAGTTCGGTGTACCAAAGAATCAGCACCATTGTGTGCTTTTGACCATAATTATGACATGATAGAATTAAAATACGCACCACTGGAGCCAAGTATACGCTATTCAACGCCAAAAATACACGATTCAGCACTGAGTATACTCAATCGGGTATACTCGTCAGCGACACCAACACGAGTGTGACGGTTCAGTTTCATTTACTGTTCAGAAACAGCACAAAGTTAAAGTTTTCACTTCAAAATACGCAATTTGCATTTCATTTAAAAGCAACGTTAATTGCCAATATTCCCATTCGCATTTCAATGAACTTCAACGGATTACTGAAAGCGCATTGCGACTGCTAAGCACAGAATTTTGCGAATATTATTTTTGCTTGTGAACTATTATTTTTTTAGTGACGTACTTTGTGAGGCAATTAATAGTTATATTTTGTTCCCTTTTATACGAGTAGAGTCATTTAAAATTATCTTTTTAATGAATATTCAGTGTAAGGTACGGAGTGATTGACCTCAACCTCGCTATAGAAATTGTATTTCTGTACGTTTCGGATACTGGATAATTCTATTTCAGAATATCACAGGAATTTTTAGGTTATTTTTTAGAACGTGATTTTTTATAGAGCCATTCCAATCCAATTATTGGTAAAAAAAAAAACTGCAATATATTGCAGGCAGCAGGCAGGCTATAAATGTCAAGTCTTTTAAATCAAACTCACCTACGGACGACGAAAACAACTGCGTCAATTTATGATATTAAATGTACGTGACAAAGTTTTCAGCTGAAAATAAAACCGGTACTAAATTATAGTCAAATTGTTTTTTTAAAACCATTTTCGACGAATTGGGTCAATTGTGGTAACTTAAAGGTAGTCGGTGCATTTTTAGGGTTCCGTTGCCAAATGGCAAAAAACGGAACCCTTATAGATTCGTCATGTCTGTCTGTCTGTCTGTCCGAGTATGTCACAGCCATTTTTTTCCGAAACTATGAGAGCTATGCTGTTGAAACTTGGTAAGTAGATGTATTCTATGAACTGCATTAAGATTTTTTACACAAAAATAGAAAAAAAACAATAATATTTGGGGTTCCCCATACATAGAACTGAAAATCAAAAAAAATTTTTTCATCAAACCCATACGTGTGGGGTATCTATGGATAGGTCTTCAAAAATGATATTGAGGATTCTAATATCTTTTTTTTTAAACAATAATATTTGGGGTTCCCCATACATAGAACTGAAACTCAATTTTTTTTCTTCATCAAACCCATATGTGTGGGGTATCTATAGATAGGTCTTCAAAAATGATATTGAGGTTTCTAATATCATTTTTTCTAAACCGAATAGTTTGCGCGAGAGACACTTCCAAAGTGGTAAAATGTGTGTCCCCCCCCCCCGTAACTTCTAAAATAAGGGAATGATAAAACTAAAAAAAAATATATGATGTACATTACCATGTAAACTTCCACCGAAAATTGGTTTGAACGAGATCTAGTAAGTAGTTTTTTTTTAATGCGTCATAAATCGTAAACCACAATTTACCTTTCATTCAATCAACTCAAATATAAAAATTAAAAAAAAAAAACATTTAATTTCATAAACATAAACCTTATGCATAAACTGTGAATTCCTGCAGGTTTGTACGGAACCCTCGGTGCACGAGTCCGACTCGCACTTGACCAGTTTTTTAATGAAAGATTCGAATCTTCTGTCGACACGATAGATGAAAAAGTCCAAATTACAGAACTTCAAAAAAAGCCAAACTAATAAAACCACCTTCTCATCAATCTGCCTTGCCTTTTCCCAAGTATGTTGGGGTTGGCTTCCAGTCTAACCGAATGCTGCTAAATACCAGTTTTTTTACATGGAATGGCTAATACGATAACCCTAGGTAAGACTATTTGTCAGACTTTCGGACCTCTAACGACTGTCCAAGATCCACGAATAAAAACAGAGGTCAACGTTTCTGAGGGTCGAACAGATTCATCCACGGACCGATTGCAGCAACCGTAGTTAAACTAATCGATCAACCAGTACGGTCATCACAAAACTACTGTCTAAAAGTACTACTAAGGTCAGCGGTAGCCGCCACATAACGGCCGCAGAAATGTAATGATCAGCAGCATAATTTGACTTTACGGCGTCAAAAAACACAATCTAAGAGAACACACCAACTTATTTTCATAAATACCGTGACTGTGACGTCATTCGACGATAAATTACGAACACTTTGTGATTGTCACCGTCTAAGAAAACGTAGGTGTGTAGCTTTTGCGGAAATACGGCTACAGCTACGACTGAATAGTTTTTTTTTTTTTGTATTTCAGTGAACTTTTAATGTGGACGTCTTTTTATATCGTTTACATTTATAATTTTAACATGAATAATCTTTTTTTGTAACAACAATTTGATTTAAAAGAGTGTGCAGTCAAAGAGCTTCTTGCCCGTTTTTCTTTTTAGGTTTTGGAATAGCAAGTTTCATTTTTCTGACTGACTGACCTCTTGAAAATACAAAAGTGCCTGTAATTGTTTTTTGTTTTGCGTTTGGGCAATGCACTTCGCAGTCATAATTACACAATTTTGACAATAACTCAACTCCCTAAAAACTTAGGAAATCGGCTCACAAGATGGCTGACCAAGACAAATAATTTACCATTGTTTTTGTCCACGACGGGATGACAATCTGCTATGATTTGTGAACTACAACTAAAATTTACGAGCACAAAATGTAATTGGTTCTAGTTTGTAGCGGTTAAAGGCAGAGTATCAAAAACAGACTGTTGAGAACTTTGTTTTATCGGTTCGTTTTCGACTTGCTTGTAACCTTCGATCGGTTCTTCGAAAATGTTCGGTGACCGCAATTGCTTTTGCTATGTGGCCTGTGAAGTCTGATTTTATGTTTAATACGTCTTGGGTTTCAACTCAGAAGTAACTTGTGCTTTTTCACATCATAACTTATATTTTAAATGCGAAAGTGTGTTTGAATGTTTGTTGGTTACGACTTCACTCTAAAACGGCTAAACCGGTTCAGATTAAATTTGGCACATAGATAGATCATTTCTTACGGAAGGATATAGAATACTTTTATCTTGAATCGCAAACTAACTCGCGGGTACCAGCTAGAAATAAATAATGTATGCTTAGGAACTGCACTAATAGACATTTAGAGGATGTCCTCTTAATAAATTTTGCCACTATAAAAGAAAACAATGAGTAAACCAAGCATCATCACAAACTTGCAGCTTTAGTTTTTGCCTATTGCACCATCTAACACATGATGCTGATAAAAAGTAAGTTCAAAAATCAAAACCCGACTACTGAAAAATCACACTATCAAAAGTATGAAACAAGAAAATATTCTCAACTGAAAGACAATAACGGTTAGAAGAAATAAGACAGTGACTTCAACTATCAGAATAAAGAGCAAACGCTAAATCCTCTACCAGCGAAGCTAAGCTAAACATTTCCACAGCGAAACAAAACCCGGAAACAGAGGAGGTCTTTAGTCGATATTGATTGACATCTGAGTCCCAGGTACCAGGCTAAACTAGTCGTGATGATATGTCAAAGTACCTTCCCAACTTCTATAAAAAACATAAACAATGATCAAAATCATAACACTGCCTTTACTCTGCCACAGTCGGGTCAAAATACTAGTATCTTGTGCCACCACAAGTAACTGTTCTTGCAACATCTAATCTCCATAACCTGAATTAGTTGATCCTTTCCACTTAAGTGCAAGAATTACTTTTAAAACTCCCCCCATAAAGATTCTTATGCGTTCTTACCAAATTCAATTCCAAATAGATTGGGAGCGTTTATTTTTATCAATATAGCCCCTCTGGGCCACAACACAAATCTGTGGCTTCACTTTACGGGCCCTTTTATTGTTATGGAAAGCTATTTTGAAACTTTATTGTGTACTAACTATAATGTTGGTTTTGTGTGTACTAACGAATAGTATTCTTCACCATGTACGCATCGTTTAACCGTAACTGCACCATTTGGTTCCAGGCCTAATAAACTGGCTAGGTTAGAATGATTTAGGGTGTATTTTGAATCGTATTTTGTGTTTAATTGTATATATTTTAATACATATGAAGGTCAAATGGAGTGTATTTAGAGGGTGTAAAGGTTGCATATGTTGCAGAATACACCTGTCTTGGCCAAATAGTCACATTCCAGGTGAGACAAGAAAAGAAGTTGCTAGACGCACCGGAAAACCCTTTGATGAGGTATTTGTTGATGAAACACCTCATAAATTAAGGCCTGCCTATTTGCCATTAACGCTAATTAATAGACATATTGTGCATATTCCCTATCCTCACACAAGGAGCTTAAACCTAGTATTTGAGAGCAGAGGGTCAAGGTTCAGATTTTCTAGCGAGCAATGAAGCGCAGTATTCTTGGAGGCAGATTAATGGACCATGTCTACAACACAGTGCTTCGCCCCAAAACACAAATTAACGACGTCACCCAACAGTAGCCCGGCTTAAGTGGGACTGGGCCAGAAATGTTTGCCGCATATCGAACGAGTCATGGACCAAAACCACCACCATTAGGTCCCAGAAAACATCCGGTGAAATCAAGGCAGATCCAGGAGAAGATGGCAGATTGAACTTGATGCCTACGGACAGGATTTGTCTACACTAGCTCAAGATAGTGAGGAGTGGTAAGGAGAAAGGGAGGTCTTTACCTTGTAATGGAACAACACATGACAAAAATAAAAATGGAGGTGAGATGCAGTTGAAAACCAGTATTTTACATGCAGCTTTCCATACAAAATATAGGTATTCAGCTTCGTGTGGTTAGACAGGAAGCCGACCTCAAATTAGTTGGGAAAAATCTAAGCTTTGATCGATTGATAACATATTTTACGGCATAAAAGTAGGTACTAAAAGTTCTTTAAAATATGCATATTTTTCTTACAATCTTCTACAACTTAAATCTATGCTTGGTAAGTCTCCATTATGAAGCCAGTTTTAACTACTCGCTTCAAATAGGGCTTGACAAAGTAAGCAGCAAAATAGTATCTTCCAACGTTTGATTATTTCTTTGGCATTGCGAGTGCACCGTGTGGTGCCGGACGTAAAGAATAACACCACCCCATTTCTTCCCCTGGGTGTCGTAAAAGGCGACTAAGGGACTTACTAGAGAATGGGCAGCAGCGTTCTCTATGCATTTTACCACAATACTGCGATCGCCAACCCGCCTGCCAAGCGTGGCGATTATGGCAAAGCCCCCCAAATTGGGGGAGGCCTAAGTCCAGCAGTGGACGTCTTACGGCTGAAATGATGATGAATGATGATTGCGAGTACTCAGATACCAAGTCACGCTCTAAATAACGCTCATCATAAAACGATTCTTCATTTTTATAAAACCTTAAGATTTTATTTCCAATTTTTTGCTCACCATTTTTATCTGAAGTATTAAATTAGTACGATCCCACTACTCCTACTTACCCTTAATGGATCACGTACAATGAACATTAAGGTTGATAGTAAGACCGGAACGTTCGGTGCCTCTGAACTTTTTACTGAGTCTTCGAAGTTTTTGTCAAAGCTTTGTGGGCCCGGAATTATTTATAGCAGTTATGTTTCTGAAAAGGAGAATAGTTAACTAGCTGTACCCTGCTGATCTACCATAAAAGATTGTTTTCTCATTTTCCGCGAAGTAATCTTCGTTTTTTTTGCAAACATTTGTCAGATAAAACCCGAAAATCTACCATACTAATAGGTTAAGAGAACTTGATTACATTCAGGGATTTAGAGTTCCAAAAAACTTTATTTTTTTCTAATTACTTAAAAGACTAGCTTCCGCCAGCGGCTTCACCAGCGTGAATGTCGAAAAATATCTCACAGGAACGTACTACCCAGATTAAAGTACCCCGTGTGTTAATCCAGGTAAACAATGTCTTAGCGCACTGTTTGCTTGGTCTTATCCGACTCAGAGAGTAAAAAGTTCCTTAGAAAATTCAACCCCCCATTTCACCCTTTTAGGAATGGAATTTCAAAAAACCCTTTCTTAGTGGATACCTACTCTTCACAAACAATACACACTCCAAATTTGACCAGCGGATTTGGCTGTGCGTTGATATATCAGTCAGTCGCTCAGGACTTTGAATTTTATATATATATAGAAGATAGATTGAAATCACCAAGCGGTTGGTCGGCTCTTCACGTAACCAGAGGGCTCCTAAAATTTTTGACCGAAATATCAGTATTACCATTCAACGTTGCAATGCTCCAAAACTTTTTGGTACTTTTCCTGTAGACAGCAATACGGACAAATTTTTTGATGTTTTATTCTTTTCCCTCCTTTGTTTATACAGGTATTTTAATAGACTACATAATAAACATTTAACCTGTTCTAATGAAACACGAAATTGTAATAAATTACTGGGTTACTGGGTTAAAACCCAAATGGGTAACACTATGTATGGGTTTACTACCCAAATACATAATACAAGATAAACCTCCACTACCTAATTATGCTTACAAAGTAAAGGAAGTTATTTAGTTATCTTAACCATTTAATTACATAAGATTAGACACTAAAGTGCTTGACTTTATCCCAAAACAGACCTATCTAAATTAGGTTGTGGCTTCCTCTTATAATATACTTGTACTGAACCGACTCAATTATAGTCAAAGGATCCCGGTATTCCGGGCTAGAACGTTCTCAAGGAAGAGAATTTAGATATTCTGATTAGATTATCTTAACTTTAAATGAAATATATCGTGTGCATACTTACACCTTTTCTAGTGTGAAGAGATTTGAAACTTCCAAATGAGGAAGCGAAATATGCAAAGTAATTATAAAGTAATATTTTTAAAAATGACGTAATATTTTTATTGATTGATCAAACAGGAATTCCGAATCCAGAACTGCTCTGATCAATTAACTCAGCATATCGCAGTCCACTGTTGGTCATAAACTTCACTAAAATTGCGCCACAATAAATTGGATTTCTGTTCTCTATATCCAGTCTATACTAGCTCGCTTTTATTTCTGCCTGCCTACTTTACTCGTAACTAACAAAATGACCAGCATTACGTTTTACAACGCAATCATACAAATTCTCATTAAAAACTCCAAAAGTATTTAACGGAAATAAATCCCTAACATTACCGCCTGCGTCAGCAAAAATGAAAAAAATAAACCTCGCAAAATTTTCGTTCATAACCGTGAAAAAATCGTTGTCCTACGCAGGTAGGGATAATCAAATATCTGGGAGAACAGACCCGTATATCAAAGGCCTCGGTGGGGTGCTTACGTGAAAAGCGGGTTGGAATAACTTAGGACCCTACGGTTGTTACTTTTGCTAGAAAAACTGGATCGTCTGGTGAAATTGTGTAGGTCAACTACAGAAAATTATGAGTGTTAGGTGATATTAAATTTATACTTGTGTATGGTAATGTTCGGGTAAAGTATTTTCGTCCCTAAATAGCTCTTAGGAGGCTTCTGTGAAAAAAATGTCAACGTGGGCGCGATATTTTCATTTCATGTATAAATAAATTTATTTATTGAGTAGGTTATTGGTTATATTTTGCTTGAACCTAAAGTCTTATAGTCAATACTTTGTGTTCTGAATAGAACCTAATAGGATTTGTAAATGTCGAACTTATAAATTCTGACACCCTTGAAAAGTATGAAAGAATTTTTCTTTTTACCGAAACCAAGTCTTTCAAACCAGTTTTTGAGTTGAAATTGTCAGTATCAGTTTTCACAAATCTGGCTAAGTACGAACTCCAGGCGAAAGGTAGATCCTGGCTGAATGCCAGAAACTAAAGGAAAAATGTTGGGAACTTGGAAACATTCTTTCTCGCATTTAACATGAAACAAAACGCTAGAAATAAAATAGTCTTACTAAAATTGAGATTGGGTAATACATTTAGGGGTGGACCATTTTTTTTGTTTCTATTTATTTGGTCCGGTCTGGGCGAGATGTTTTATTGCGTTATCTGTGTTTCTGTGTGAAATAAACTAGGCAAATTATTACGATGTAATCTTCATGGACGTTTTCCTTATATATTAATTGCATATTATAAGATTTTATCAAACACAGCGAGAGAGCCACTTAGTAGTTAGAACATTGTAACTCAATAATAAAGATTCTAACTGCTCGTATATATCACACAAAAAGTATCTACAACAACCTACAGCCCAATTTCAGCAATCTCTAGAAAATAAAGTACAATTTATCAACCGAATGTTATTTACGAATTTCCCTCGTGAATAATTTGAGAACTCTACCCTTAAGTCAATTAAATTGGATTTTTAATGGCTATTAACTTACCTGCGTCAATCTATTTTTCTCCATTCAACATTTCCTTGCCATAATTGAAATTTCATCGGATCTATTTTACCTGAGGACGGTCAAAGTTTGAGAATAGCGGTATGAATAACTTTGGCATGCATAAATTCTTGTTCATAGTCCTTGGGATGTTATAAGTCAAGAGGAATGGCTCGATACGGTGATCAAAAAGATTGGGTACTAACTTATCTATGATACTAACTTATAGGCTACTGAAAATCTTAACCATACTTTGAAACTTTCCATCCATACCAAAATTATGAATGCGAAAGAATCTTTGTCTGATGATTACCTATTCACGTTTTAATGGCTGAAAGGATTTCGATAAAATTTGGTCTGACCATGGTTATGATTAGACACAAACAATAATGGTAGTTGATAAGTTTAACGTAAGAAGACGGAGAAGACGTAGAGTTAGATGGCCTCCTAAAAGCTAGACCGATGACCTTGTAAATTCCAGAGGAATCCGCTAGATGATAGAACCGGTAGCAGTGGCGAAGCTTAAGGGCCGCAGGAATGCAGCGAGCACAGAACTGGTCAAAGTAGCGCTGGGGGAGTCCTATGTCTAGCAGTAGGCGTCCCTCTCTTGAAATGATGATGATGAGTTTAATATGACTAAGCACAAACATGATTAGCGGTTTCGTAAAGTGATTCCATAGTGTACACGCAGATGTTTCCACAATGTTAGTAAAAAGTGCTTGTTCAATCCTTTGTGTAATACAGATCATTAATTTCTTGCAGCCTAAAGTTGGCGTGGCTTATTTTATCTTTTTGTTTTCCTCTGGAGGTTTAAGATGGATTAAATGGATTAAGCCCTAGTGTCTGAGAGTTTTGGTGTTTAATGATCGTGAAATTTGGACAGACACACAGAAAATTTTACAAGTTGGTCATGTCATGTTAAGCCTATCATTATCTTTAAACTGAGGAGTTGCAGATACTGCGTTTTCTTCATCTCGGTTTTTATCTGCATATACGTTGTGG
Source organism: Aporophyla nigra (assembly GCA_947507805.1). Classification (NCBI taxonomy): domain Eukaryota; kingdom Metazoa; phylum Arthropoda; class Insecta; order Lepidoptera; family Noctuidae; genus Aporophyla; species Aporophyla nigra. The sequence goes on from OX382295.1 coordinate 25,407,428, forward strand.
TCTTCGTTTTCATCATGATTACGATTGTCAACATGTCAGTCAAAGAGACAGTGAAATACATTCTCTCTTTTTCCGTTAAGCCTCTTTTCCATACCATTTCCGAAAGGTCCAAATAATGCCTTGATACGTACACACGATAGCTAGCTGAGCCCATGTGAAAATGGGATTATCCACTGAAACTCACCGGTACATTGCGAGCACGTTAGTACTTCGAGAGTCGTTTACAACTGAAATTGCAGCATGCTTTGAATTTGGAGTATGCGTTATATAAAGAATGTGCACGATTAACATTGTGTAAGTTCTGTGATATTTTTTTCGTGTCACGTTGCCTCCGTGCACACGTTTTTTGTTCTTTATAAACACAAAATAATCGAAGCTATTTGTAGACATGTGACATCTAAAAACCCGCAACGAGCTCGCGTGTTTGCCCGCTCCCTCTCACCGAGAGGAGGCCTGTGTCCCAGCAGTGGGAACATTATAGGCTGCTGATGAAATACAAAATAAAAGTATAGTCATATGGCTCGTGGCTAAATAATGACATACGCACAAGTCCATCGAAAGTTAAGGTACACTTGTCATGGCCAGTTCATGGACGGATACATATCGAGACCCCTTCTTGCCTCGGATAGCATATTACACCGTTGGTCTCTTATCAAGGAGTGTTATTCATCGTGTTACCCAATAACTGGGTTGTGGTCGTCAAATAGGTAGTCGCTCCATCTTAAATACTGGTTGGATTTGATAAGACTGGTGGCCGACCACAACGTAGTTGGGAAAAGGCTAGATAGATTGATTTTTACAGGTATATTTATAACAGAGAGTATCAGAAACCATTCAACAATATTACAAAATCTTTTTCGAATCAGTATAAAAAAAAAAACTTCCTGTAGCCATAACAGAAACATCTTTTTTTTTCCTTCACAAAATTCCTTCCCAACACTAAATCAAAAATAAAATATTTCCTTCCCAACACTAAATCAAAAATAAAATGCTTATCCTAATGGTTCGACAGGCGCCAATAATGCAAAACTTAATACCATAAGGGAACTTTTAAATTACTACATTTTCTACGAATTTCGTCGAGGCTAGCTCTCGCAAGTCAGCCGAACGTACAAGTTGGGGACTGGTAGAACAGTAGTAGCAGTTTACGGAACTTTCTCAAACACTTGCATTCCCGCTTGAATTATTGCATAATATACGTTTGGCGATAAAACTAACAGTTCCCAGTGTTCCGCATCATTGTTTTTATTGGTGCTTGTAAAATGTTTGATGGTGCTCCTGCTTTATAACTGTTTGTTTCTTTTTGGCAACGTTTATGGAGTTCTAATTCTTGTTATATGGTGCTTTAAATTTCGAACTAAGTATATGTGACCTTATTATTCTGTTTCCGATTCTCTTTTCTCATTCTTCTACGGTACTACCAATATGACCATAAAACAGACATACCTCCTTTATTCACATTCGAGTGTTCACTTTATAAGAAAGTTACGTTTTTTCATGATAACGAAATAGTATTAGAGCTCAGATAGATCTACACTACTATTTATTTCCAATTGTCTGTTCTTAGGAATTTAATATGCTCGAGTAATCTTGGTCGAGAAAAATGCATGGCATTCCTAGGTAAAAGAAGCTTTGAAATATAAAAAAAATATTAATTGAATTTCAACAATGCAAAAGTATTTAATGTGGTGAAGAATTGGTGCAAGAAAAGAACTGGTCAAAGTGGCGGCGCAGAAGGCCTGGTTTTTCGGCTATAAAATGATGATGATATTAAATGTATTTTGAATAAGAGCAATTCTTGTTCTTAGTTATTTTGATGATTCCATTTTTAATATTTTATAAGTATAAGCTTCGACCAGTGCGGTGTCCAGATCATAAATACATGGTGCACCCTTGTAACAACTGGCACTCAGTAACGCAGAGTTAAGCTGGAAAATCCTCTGACCACAATTATTCGCCTCGATCCAGGCAGACAGACCGAGGCACTGAGGTTTTGAAAAAAAAATATGGTGATTACACCATTTTTTGCGAATGAAGCACCGGCTGGTGGTACTCAAACACATGTAGCAAAGTAAAATCTAGAATAAAATAAAAAACCGTAACTTTAACTTTTAGGCATTAGTTAATCGTATTTTTTTATAATATCTGTGGAGGCTTATTATTAGCAAATTAATTATATGTTTTTGTTACCTATTATTCTGTTATTAGTCTGTAAGCCTTCTTAAAAGGAATAAAAATAAAAATAAAATTATTTCAAAACCACCACAACCAAAAAAACCTAAATTAATAATACTAAAAGACACAGAACAGTTTTATTATTTGTACCTACGTATGCGACGTAGGTACAAAAAATAAAACTGTTGTGTCAAACATTAAAAAGGTACACAAAACAAGGAGCCTGGTACGTATATTACGGAATCTATAAAACTTTGCCATCATGCGAACGACCCACCCATACATCAATTACCTTTAGACTATGTTTTATGAGACGCCTTCAATCTCCGACGTATCTAAGTCCGCCAGCCATTTCACTTTCCCCACAAATCGTTTCAATCCGAAATAAAATGAAACATTTATTCCCCACTTTATTTCTATCTCACAAATCTGGAAACACTGTTGATCACACCATAAAACAGGACGGGAAGAAACCGAAGCCGTGATCCAATTTACTGCGAACAACAAACATTATAAATAAACACGAGACCCCACAAATAGCGAAAACTATAAATAATACGACCACATAAACATCGCCATAGTTCAACACCATGATATTGATAATAAAAATTCCTTTCCGGACTGCGAGGGGGATACTGAGCCCGCGAACTGAATGCCAAAGTGTGGATATATCGAGATCTCCCGTAGATGGTTTTTCGAAAACGAAGTTATTCCGTATTTTCTTAGAGATTAAGTGTGCATGTGGTGTGTTGACGTGTGATTCCATTGAAGGGCGCAAATTGAAGAGAGTTGTAACGCATGGTTTGAAGGTATTATAGAATTATAGGAAAAAGCTTACAGCTGCTTTGAATCCCACGCGTTCGTGGTAGTCTGTAGTAGTAGATAATATCTATTGTGGGAGTGATGTCAATAAAACTGCTCTTTGGCGTAATAATAACAATGTTGCTGCAATAAGTAATAAGTCGTGTTCACATATAACAGCAGCAACAAAGTTATTTCATGAGTAACTGCGTAATACATACAATCGTTGTAATATTCTAAAGCATTTTATATAACTTCGTCCAAGTCTTAGAAAAATATTGAATCATCGCTCAAGTAAGTTTTTTGAGTTAATATTACTTTACTGGGAATTAGTCCTGTGCTCATTAGCAAAATACAACCAAATTCACGGTATTCAGGATTATGGGAATAAATCTTTCTTTTTATAAAAAAACATTGACCTCAGCCAGCCTTAGGCAAACTAGCTTCTTCCCGAGATAAGTCCAAGAAAAAATTCAAATCCAAAATTAAGTAGCAATTTGTCTTCCTACGCAGACAAATCCGAATATTTTACATAAGATCGAATACGTAGACTGCGTCGGGTCGAACCCTTAAGATAACCTCGAACGGATGGGAGAGAGCGGCCACAGTAAAAATAAAATTCTTTCATGGAGCCAGCACGTTCACGAACGAATTATAGCACTGCTACTGCATTATCTGGATGTTTGAGTTTAATTATACTGTGTGTTTTATTGTTTATGCCTTCACGTAAATGGTCTTCGGCAGCTGTGGATTTACTTAATAAGATTTGGTTTTCAGTGGTTCTTGCTCCTTCTTTGTTTTTACTAATTTCGTAATTAAGAAAGTTACAATTTTATTTGTTTGTTTTCAGTTTGTGTGGCTGTGAACTAGAAGTGTTTATTGGGTATGTAAATTATCATTTCATTCTCAAATATTTTCACAACATAGAAAAGTAAGTACCCAACTAGGGTTGAAAAAGAAAACAAAATCATTAACGCTTACTGTGATGCGTTTATTGCTCAAATAATAAATATATTTCAATATTAAGAATAATTACTAATATCCAACGTTCACGTTTCGATTTTTTTTTTACTCGTCCCCAATCCCTATTCTACTTTGAAGTAAAGAGTTACTTCACTCGCAAACGTAGCTAGTACATTTGTAACCTCACCACCAAATTAGAAGAGAAAGAAGGTGAATTACATGATTTTATTGTAGGGTTCAGTGGCTGTAACTATTTTATTATCACTATAATTGCGCTTCTGGTACAATTCCTTACGTCCAAATGAAAAAATGGGCACCCTTATAGGATCATTTGTGTCTTTCTGTTCGTCTGTCACTGCCAAATTTGCTTCAATTCTACAGACCGATTAAAAAGTACACAATTTCACATACGAATTTCTGTGAAACTTCGTGTTTATAAGTAAATTAATGTCGAATATATTTAAATAGGTGTCAGTTATGGGGGCAAATCATTAAAAAAAAAATGCAAAATGTGCCGTGTGACATACATATAAACAAAATGCATCACATGATATTGTGCATACAGCATACATTCAGTCAGTATGTAGGAATTGGGGAACATGCTTCAACTAAGTAAAATGTTAAGATTGTTGTTTGGGAAAAATTATCCCGAGTCATCCATTAGGCGTGGTCGGACAAGCAATTGGACGGTTTTGCCTGAAGGCAATGTGAGTGTGTTTTTCTACTTATTTAGTAAACAAACCACGAAAAAAAAAACAAGGTTTTACATCTATTACTTATTTTAATTCAGTTCTTCACAGCTCTAACTCAAATTAGTAAGTAATTCAAACAACCTTTTCCCATAATCACACAGCATCTACGCCACATAATTAAAAAAACATTTTACATTATTATTTGGCAAGTTTCCTACCTTCATGAAAAAAGTTGCCTTTATTCTATCTGTCGACATCGCCATCGGTACTTTCTAAACACACACTATATTAGCGGTCAAGTAAACCTCTAAAATATATAACTATATAAGTAAAGCTCGTAATTTGTTATCAGAGAGGCTCAAGATTTATCAGGTCAAGTCTCTGGTGAATATGTTAAAATTCACCTGAATTTTGACGTAACCGATATTGTATTTCCACGAACAACTCAATTTGATAAACCAATCACGATACCGCTGGTATTTGGATTAAGAATTCATATTGGCCATATATTGACAATTTCATTTGTCTAGTAGTGGCTAGCGTGACTGCTGTATCAATGACCCTGGGAACGATTTCGTTACTAAGCAAAGGATCATTGGATTCTTCCAAGTGACGTACCCCTGGATACAGACGCACTGATGGGTATCTACCCACTAACTCACATCACGGGGAATTTATTGGTGGAAAAGCTTGGCTTCACACAGAGGCAACCTGAAGTCTAGATGTCAAAATACGGGTACACCTTTGAATACTCCTTTGGCATTAACTAACTCGTCGGCCTGCGCCGCGTTCCAATGCGGACGTGTTTGCATATTCTGTGTATTGACTAGCGCGGCGCAAGCTGTCGCACGTAATTTTCTCGCCATGAGTAGTGAACTAGTGGCGAATGAGCTGCTGGCGTTCCTGCAGCAGAAACTGGATGTGATGGACGAGGTGTCCGCTGTCCAAATCTGCGCAACGAATTTCAGCGAGGAGGACATAGCTGCTGCTAAGCTGTTGTTGTTCAACGTGCTAAACAAGCGCGACCAGATGGTGTCCCGCCGGCGTGACGGGACTAAGAGAAGCCTGCAAGATATTATCACGCTGTTCAAGGAGACCGACCCGGACGACGTGCCGACGTTTGTGGCGAAGGAGCTGCACAAACTTCCTCCTGTCACTTTCGACCATGTCGATGTAACGAGTCTTCTGAAGGACATTGTCTTTCTGAAATCCCGCCTCGCGGATGTTCTAGCGAAGTTAGAAGCATCCCAGAACACTGTCGCCGATTTGCGTAAAGAATTCAGCGAGTTGCGCAATGGGTTGACGGTATCTAGGTCATCAGTCGATGCGTCAAACGTAAACATGTGTCGCGGAGCTGGCCTCGATGTATCGCCGTCAAATTCCGCGTCAGCAGTTTCGTCGTTAGCGCATCCATCGTTTGCCGAGCTTGCAGAACGCCCTGCCCGCGTGCCTCGCAGCCCCGCGCCCGTCAACGCGGCTCCTCCACGCACCGCCGCCCGAGCCCCTCGCCCCGTCCCGCTGCCAGTGACTGCAGCCTTGACGAAACCCTCACAAAAGGGTTTCGCTAGCGTCACTGCGAGTGCTTCAGGCGTTCCAACTAAGCCTAAGCCGGATAATGAGGGTTTCGTGACGGTGCAAAGGAGGAAGCGCCGTTCGCGAACGAACAAGAACCGCTGCGGGAAAGCTACTGCGAAGTCCGATGTCAGCTTGCGCGCTGCAAAGCCGAACACTCCGGTGTACATTTCTCGCCTACACTACACCACTAAGGCGGAAGACATCGTGGAGTACGTACGCCAGAAGACGAAGTACATGCCGAGGGTGCAGTTACTGGAGTCACACCGCAACGTCAACTTCAAGGCATTTGTGGTGCGTGTACCGGATTGTTATCTGCCCATCGTCATGGACGAAGACTTTTGGCCACAGGACGTGGTGTTCCGTCGCTTCCGCGGACAAGTGCCACAGGACAGCTCACGGACAAGCTAGTGAAGTGTTACTAACATAGTTTAAGGTACTATTTTATTAACACAAATTTTGTATAATACCTATGTATGTTAGTTTGTAAAGTATATGTCTATGGGTCTTTGGCACCTGAAAATAAATGTTTTTTATTATTTATTTATTATTTATTAAAGCTCTCACGGACCGACGCGATGCGACGACGTATTACTACTAGTACGTCAATTTCCACAATGTTTTCATAGAAATTTGTTCCATTAGAGACGCATCGCGCCTATCTGCGGAAGTATTTACGCGTGATAATATAAAATGATGTGTATTCACAATAATGTTCTTGTTATAAAACGTTCTAGCTACAGTAGGTTATGGTAGTACTTTTATGTTTTCCCTTAACACAAACCGCGAGCAATCCGATGACGAGATAACCTCGGTTTTGTATTTTTAGAAGCAAATTGTTTTGTGGAGTCGATCGGTTTGTTTGCATGTGCACTACATTCGATTGGCAGTTGGTAAAGTTCTATGAATTAATTGATTAGTCGGCGATTGAAAAGTAAAAAAGAAAAGTATAGGTAAATCCATATAGACAGTGGGAACATTGCATGCATTACTAAGGTTCTCATGAAATATTTTAAGCGTTGGGTGCTGCCATCTTATTAGTTTAGGATGTAAACTGCTGCAGAATTTAGATCAGTTAAAATTTACCAAAACCGTAAAGAGCAATTCAAGACAGAAAATTGATTTTCTTTTATACTCCATCACACATCTTAGGGCTCGAACAAGCAGATGCGACACGACGATGCGACGCGATTCTGGTAGAACAAATTCCTCGAAATTTTCACAGAAATTGATCTACTACTGTCGCGTCGCACGTGTTTGCAGGAACTTTTACTTTTTGATACTCTGATATTTAATGATAAGTTACCATCTAAATAAATTATGTGTTTAAAATATTCATTTTATCAATATAATTCAAATTGTAATTTAAAGTTACGTCTTGTCTGCCAGGGTCACGATATTTGTTTGAAAGAGATACCGTGGTCCTGGCATATGGGCAACTGAAGGAACACGGGTGGGTTTTAGTCAGTAAAAGTCTGACACGCCATTCCACTCCAACTAGAGCGGGAGACTTCATTTGATGATTTCCCACCCAGAAAAAAAAAGTTACGTCTATAACTTAATCTCAGTTCGGTAACATAAAAAATGCAATTAATATTTGCACTCCACTCTTGCCAGAATATGATGATATCAGCGACAAATCTGAAAACAACGTATAATGTATCATATTCTAACAAATAAATGATAAAGATTATGATAGAAGCTGCATTCGTAAAAAAATAAGCAAAATTCATCAAAGTAAATCAATTTAATTGAAAAAAAAAAACAAACTCTTAAAGAAAACCAACCATTACAACCGTACACTGAAGAACCCAGCCATCAATTCACTTTGTAACATTAAAAGGAACTATTTTAATAAATTCCCTTGCCCGAAGCACGCGATTCAACAAAGAATAATATTTTTTGTAACAAATGCAAGGCTTTGCTTTTAATGGAAACTTTCCCTGCAGCATCAGGCTGTCAGCTTTGTAACTCCTTTAACAGTATTTTATAGTTTTAACTTCTGTTTGTGCTGTTGGAACGTAAAAATACGGGCAATATATTGCAAATGTGTTATGTTGTTTGTTTGTGCATTCTGTTCTGGGAATGTTAAGCTGCTATATTGCCTGGTTTTGTCAATAAAGTGCTTCTGATTGTTGTAAATTGAGCTTTGTTTGCTTTAAGTAAACTCGCAATTCCTACTGAGAAACTCAATATTTTTTAAAGAATCATAAGTGATATATAACGTGTAATATTGTAATTAAGAAGATTAGACCTTATAGACCCCAATGAGAGTATTGAGTTAAAAGCATAATACAGTGACCAAAACTTATTGTTTTTATACTTACCTGTTATTATCAAGAAAAAGACGCATTGACCCTTGCATTACTTTATGCATTTAAAAATGAGTCTTATTTCTTAGAAAAAAGATTCAATTTTCTTAGGCTTAATCGGCGGTAGGCATGGCAAAAAACGCATCAGAGAAACAAAGTTGACAACATAGCTCATAGAATTAGCAAGCTGAACTTGCAATGACCCAGCCACATTAGCCGTAGAACCGAAGACCATTGAGGTAGACTGGTTCTTGAGTGTAGACCGCTAATCGGCAAATGTAAGGTAGGACGCCATCAGGCTAGGTGGAGCGACGATCTTCACATGGTGGCTGGTAGCAGCTGGAAGAGAGTTGCCGAGAACCTGTGTTGATGATGATGATGTTGGCAAAATGAATTTTTTTTAATACCCATATTTAAAGTTACTGAAACAGGTTCAGTAGTCAATTAAGAACAAACTATTTTCAGTTCTTGCGTTTATTATGTTACATACATGACTAATTTCAAACATATTTCAACATTGATGATTACTTTCATTGAACGAAATTGTTTGAAATCTCTTGGGTCAATGAGATGTTTACGCTCCAAATATTTTGCACACACTTGTGTAGATCGACATTGAGAAAATTGAGCACAGCGGCAACTCATCTATAAAAATATGATACAGAAGTAATTAGATTGCTCTCCGCTCCTGAACTCATAGCCTTAGGACACAAGGGTGTCTGCCAGTTGAGGCTTAATTGGGTTGTAGAGGTCAGACGGTAGTCTCCACGAGTGAAATACTGATATTAAGATGCCCCTTATCCGCTTGGAAACCGACTTTAACGTATTACATTCTTCATAGTGCATTTTAACCTACAACTAAGCGATAGAAAGTTTTTCAGAAGCTTTCGCGTGAATAGATTGAGACTTGTTTTCACATAAAATAATTATTTATACGTTTAATGCAAAACATGTAACATTGTTCTTTTCAGTCACTTCCTGAACACTTAACTATTTTTAACCGACTTTAAAAAAGTCTGTACGTATATAAGCTTGTTTGTCAGCGTTCTCTCAGAAACTACTGATGCACTTAGTAAATGACCCGCCATTGCTAGAATAGATGACTATGTATTGTTTAGTCCATTCTATATCACAACATCACCTGTATGGTTTTAGGAGGTAAACAGATGAAAGTACATCTTAATTTTATAGTTGTTTAACACCAAAAAATCATAAAGTAAAATATTTTATCAAAAAAAAAAAAAAAACAAAAAAAAAATACAATTTCCAAAATATTTTATGTAATTAGTGGTGCAAACATGTCTTAAAATCCTGTAACATTAAGGATTTTAGAGACTCACTGAAGTTAGTCACTAAAATCCTTAATGTAGAAGAGACAATGGTGCCGATTCTGTTGTACACCGAACTAAACTAACTAAACTATCTCTAAAATTCCTTACTTTTGGCTATGAGAATTTTAACGCTATTCTGCAAGAAAAAATCTCTAAATTTAAAAATTATTTTGACACGACTAAAAACGATTTTGGCAATCAACATGGTTTTTTTATCTTTTGGTTTCCCAACGTGGTAGTTGTGTGCGCTACGCAATGAATTTTTTAGAGACGAATGCGCGCGCAAGGGGGCAGCCTGGACGTGTTTTATATGGAATTTTTCACTTATTGTTTGAAAAAAAAAAATTACCCACGTGTTGAGATTTATTTGTTCCGGGGCTTCATAAGGGGGGTTGAAAATTTCATTATTTTTGCGATAGGACACGCCATTTTCGAGATATAAGCAAAAGAAAAAATAAAAAATACAGCACTGTTTTTGCACGTGAAGGCGAGGCGTTGGTTTGAATTTTTGTTCATGACCACTAGTTTTATTCCACACCTTTTTAATCGCGATTAAAAATAGTCAGATTTAGTCAAAATAAATTATTATAGTCTAAATTTTTGGTGAAAACCGGCAAACCCAGAATAGCAAAATTGTCATTTTCACTAAACTAATAACTCAGTGCAAATTTAGTGCTGTCACACTAAAATATAGTTAAGTTGTGTCACTTTAGTCTATTTCAGAATAGAAAATCGTTGTTTGACAGGAATAAACCAAATTTTATTGATTTTTAGTTTAGTTTAGAGAATTTTGTACAACAGAATCGGCACCATTGTTTCACTTTGCAATACCAAAATTTGGTCAATCTGACGTTCCATAGACCCATCTAATTGGCCGTTACATCCATACCATAGCCGTTGAATTGGGTAACATAGTTTGACATGCCTGGCTGCATAGTGCACGTACACTACCTTGGTGAAATTGGCGTAACTGTGTCTGCTAAGTGTTTATTTGTTGCTACTATAGCAGGACTACTATTATTATCATATCGATTAGTTCTTAAAACATCTGTTTCAATTTCAACACAATATTTCTATGCGTTTTTTAACCTTTTTACATGTTTTATATTAGCTTCACTTGTATGTTTGTATATTTGTTTGTAACCGACTCCTTATAGTGCGATTTTGACCCACTTTAAACGACCAGATTTCATTAAAACTTTGCACACCTGTCAAGGACCGATGACAATGCAATAATTGTATACATTTGTGCCATTATCCTTGCCAGGGTTACCAGGACAGCAAAAATACTGTCTTCGAAAACTACGCTGACATACGTCACAAACTACGCTGACATACGACACAAACTACGCCGACATACGTCACAAACTACGCTGACATACGTCTCAAAATTCGGAACACCCTAAAAATAGAAAATATATATATATCTAATAGTTTAAAAAAACTATAAAACACGCTTCCATTGAAAACCAAACTAAAAAGTACAAAATAATGGAAAAAAAGCGTAGGGTGCCTGATATCAATAAACAAAGACCTTAAAAAGCATGTTTTGAAAGTTTGATTTTCAATGGAAGCGTGTTTTTAGTTTTTTTAAACTATTATTTTTCTATCATTTTTAAACAGTACCGGTGGATTTACTTGCCCATTTTTCTCTATACGAAGCTACCTTTTGTAAAGGGTGACTAGAATCAATTCTTTTTTAACGTTGACGTTCAAAAGTGCCTTTTATGTGCCTATTTGAAATAAATGTTTTGAGTTTCACTTTTGAAATAAACCTGTATCTGATCTGAACAATTAAATATTATATCAAAATCGTTTTCATACGGTCTTATATCATCAATTTCACCACTAGCGTCATATGACTATTACCACTATTTATCATTTTTAACAGTAATGTACTGTCAGCACAACAGCGTCCTTTTGCAAAAATGTAAAATTTTCTAAAGTCCCGCTATCTACAATTTCCTACAGAAAGCTGCACAATTATACAAATCAATTGCCCCTATCCCCGAGTTTGGAATTAGCGAAATCGTTTCTATCCCACAGTAGTACGGCTCTGCAAAGTTGTCTTTGTTCGCAGAGCTGTTCTATCCTCTTTGCGACGGCATTCAGTTTGTTCCCTTTATTATATTTCAATACATTTAACTATTAAGTCGGTAAATTACAATTGCTTCGCGGATGTTTGGTTAGAAAGCTTCTGTTACAATTTCTGCAATTTAAATGGGTTTAGAATTTTTTTCGTTGTCAACATGGCAAGATCTTAGAACCTTAGTTTTAAATATTGTTTTTCAGTAAGTGAATTTGTACTGCAATTCTTTATGAGAAATAAAGTTGTTCTAAACCGAAGATGGACACTGTTGGACATTAAATTGTGAGCAACACTGTTATGGATCGAAGAAAACGTTAATCTTTATCTTTACTTCATCATCATCATCATTTCAGCCGTAAGACGTCCACTGCTGGACTTAGGCCTCCCCCAGTTTGGGGGGCTTTGCCATAATCGCCACGCTTGGCAGGCGGGTTGGCGATCGCAGTATGGTGGTAAAATGCATAGAGAACGCTGCTGCCCATTCTCTAGTAAGTCCCTTAGTCGCCTTTTACGACACCCACGGGAAGGAATGGGGTGGTGTTATTCTTTACGTCCGGCACCACACGGTACCTTACTTATCGGTATCTTTACTTAGTACGTATAAAATAAAATATTTTCCTGCGTCTGTACGCTTAAATCTTTTCGCAACGGATTTTAATGCGGTTTCATCAATAGACAGTGATTGATCAAGAGGTAGGTTTATTATATGTATAATAGCTGGCAAAAGCTAGGTTTCTATGAAGTAATAAGTATCAGAATTTCTTAATTATTCGCCATATTTCCTCTCGTGAAATTATGCGTACCTGAAAGGTAGTCGACACAATCAATACTATCTAAATATTGGATGTCTTCAGATTATGATTCTTCAAATATTTTAAATTTTTTTGTATTTTTAATATGCATATGTCTTTAATTCTACTTTAAATTGTGAAGAAGTAGTCTATAGTACTAGTCTATAGATCAAGTGAACTATATCTTTCTCTCGTCAATTTTTCACATTTTATAAAAGGTCTCTGATCTCTGGGTTATTTGCTGGGTTTCCAGCCAGATGTAGAAGTAATACTGTTGTTTAAAGGATCGTAACAATATGTCACCGTCGCCGTCGTGGCCAGTTCCTCTAGTATTACTTGCGCAGTAAAAGAAGAGTAGTGTTTTCTGTTTAGACGTGGATACACGTATGCTATTTGTTTCATTATATTCTTGAAGTTTTTCTTTTTTTGTTATAAATACTATTATAATGATTGAATGTGATGTATCTAACTACGTTTATAGATTCTAAATTGTTTTATTGTCTCCTATATTATAAATGATTTTATTTCTGTAAGTAGGTTAGCACAAACACTTTTACAAGACAATTTTATTTTAAAATTAGATGAGGTCAGCGTTTCCTATCTAAGAACTCTGAGAAGAAAGGCTGAAACTCTTTTCAAGTTCAGACATAATATTGGTCAGATCATCACAAGACCATGTAGATTGGTGAATTTATACATTTTTTGTCTCATTATAATCACATTATAATATATTATGATTATGTTTATATATGTTATTACATATAATACATGTTATTCTATAACTTAGCTAGTTTGAATTATTAGGTAAGCTCAGATTTACCAAGTTTCGAATTCACATAAATTGACAATAGAAGCATCTCCGTCACGATAGTATGACGCATGTTCTTCAACTCTTCTCACCAAAACAACACCTCTTCACCATAAATAAAATTTGAGGAATAATAAAGCAATCAAATTATTATTTTATTTCCCTCACAGATATTATTGTTTTTGAAGCAAGAAGTAAGAGAAGGGGCTGATGTTTAATTTAATGGGAATCCCATATAAAAACATGAGGGAAATGTTTAGGGGACATTCTGTCGATTTCTTCTTTCAAGTTATTGAAGGGAACTCTAGAAGGGTAGCACCTGGCATTCAATTTTCAACACTAGGTTTAGGAACATTTGGTTCAAAATTCTTTGCCCGATATGAGTGCTTATTTTTAGTATCAGCTATTAAATTATCAAAGTAATCTAGTGATAAAAATCTCGATGTAGAGGGAATGTATCACTTACGCTTTCTTGTGTTGGGGTGTGAGTAGGAAGTGAGCTGTACTGTGACGAAACTCATTTCTGCAATCCGCTGTGATAACATCTTTCAAATATTATTTTGAGGGTGGTAATGACGCAAGAGAATAGAGACGTAAAAGCTGTGATGGCCCAGTATTACGGGCCCAACTTACTAGTTATGGGTTCGTGGCTTCGAATCCAGTAAAGCGATTTACTTTGTAGAAAAAATTTCATCACCATTACTCTCAAAATGGTGAAGAAAAATAAATGTGAGGAAATTGGCATGTTATTGAACCAAAAATTCGAAGATATTTATTTATTTATTGGTCTATCTACAATTGTTACACTTTATAATCTAATAATACAAGTTATAATACACACCAAGTGTACAATATGAACCAATGAACACAGCATGCATGAACTTACTTAAAAATAATTACGAGTACAGTGGTTTTAAAGTTATACAAATAAACATACTTAATATTAAAGACATTCTTATTATTACGACAGTTAAAAGACAACTACCAACCCGTTCTGGACCCACGTGGTAGATTAAGGCTCACTACCTCTCACTGAGAGAAGGCCTGTGTTCCAGCAGTGGGAACAATATACGGTGTTTATTGTTGAAGGTATTCACTAGAATAAGTACTTCGTACTATTCAGTACCTAAAATAACTGACGTACTTACTTAACTTCTAATCAAGGCATTGCCAAGCTCAAAAGTATAAGTAAAAACAGTATTCAGACTGTGTTTTGAATCTATTATATTTACATAAACCGAAGCCGTCCGTTATGGGGGCAAAACAAACAATATATCAATTGTACTCGGAATAGTCCCTGCGGTATATTGTAATTAAACTTTTTGTATGTTAGCTGTGCCCCAGTTTCCTGGCCGATACATTAGTAGGCTGACACTCTCTTTTTAGGGTTCCGTTGCCAAATGGCAAAAAACGGAACCCTTATAGATTCGTCATGTCTGTCTGTCTGTCTTTCCGAGTATGTCACAGCCACTTTTTTCCGAAACTATAAGAGCTATGCTGTTGAAACTTGGTTAGTAGATGTATTCTGTGAACCGCATTAAGATTTTGACACAAAAATAAAAAAAATATTTGGGGTTCCCCATACATAGAACTGAAACTCAAAAAAAAATTTTTCATCAAACCCATACTTGTGGGGTATCTATGGATAGGTCTCCAAAAATGATATTGAGGTTTCTAATATCATTTTTTTCTAAACAGAATAGTTTGCGCGAGAGACACTTCCAAAGTGGTAAAATGTGTAGCGTATAGAGAATGGGCAGCAGCATTCTCTGTGCATTTTGCCACCATACTGCGATCGCCAACCCGCCTGCCAAGCGTGGCGATTCTATAATCGTCCCCCAAATTGGGGGAGGCCTAAGTCCAGCAGTGGACGTCTTACGGCTGAAATGATGATGATGACGATGAATGTCGTCACTACTTGGACACGGTTCCTTTTGGTGGGAGAGAGTGAACCTTAAACTACCTAGTGTGGGTTGGTAGATGTTACATGTCAACAAATGTGTATTTCTAAGACATGCTGGTTTCCTCACGATGTTTTCCTTAACCATTTTGAGCGCAGTGGTGATGAAATAACTGACACAAAGTAAAGCCCCCCCCCCCCTGTTTTGAACCTGCGACCTACAATTTGTAACACGCGGCCACCACACCACAGCTCCGAGAGACGAGATACAATTATTTTGCACCTGTTCGAAGCTAGGGCACGTCTTTTAATTTATAAATAACACGAAGCCAATTTGTATATTAATTTTCGTTTCACAAATATAATGGTGAACCAAACGTTACCATTGCTAATTGCATCGTCGTCAAAGACATTTCGTAGAGAAGAAATTTTCGGAGAATTCTCCAAAGTAGTTACCATCTTGCTAATTAGAGTCACCCGCTGTTCCAATTTTAGGTTGAAGTAGGTTTTCGTTTTTACTTTGCGCTTTGTAATATTAACATCGGTTTTATTTTATTTTTTCCGGAAAGGAACCTCTTGCTATTACGTATTAGTATTTTTTTTATAGAGCAGTGGTGACCCTGGGTAATGGCCCTGACTTAAGACTTTATAGGTCGTAGGTTCAGCCTCAGGCAGTTGCTTTACTTTGTGTAAATTATTTCATCACCCCTGCTCTCAAAGGGTGAAGGAAAACATCGTGAGGAAACCGGCATGTCCTAGAACTAAAAAGTCGAAGATTTGTGATAACTACCAACCCGCACTAGGCTCGTGTGGTGGATTACGGCCCACTTCCTCTCACCAAGAGGAGGCCTGAGCCCCAGCTGTGGGAAAATTATAGGCTGATATGATGATATTTTTATCTTAATATTGAAGTACTTACCTGGTCCGTGGATGAGTTACAGTTACACAGTTTGCTACAGATGGTCATCTGTAGTTACATACCAAGACTCTTACGTGCCTTGGAAAGCACGTTAAGCCGTTGGTCTCTGTTGTCATTTGTAGATCTTTGAAAGTTGTCACGGAACGCCAGAATCATGGAAATCTGATTTTCAAATCAAATCATAATAATTATTTTATTTCACATAAACCCATGCCCATGTAGGGCACTTATGATACGTCAGAAGTTAGGTGCACGGTTGCACCTGTGGATGGTTGATTCCTATGAAGAAGAGCCCGCAAGAAACTGTACGGTTACTCTTCGAAAAATAATTTGCTTTTACAATTATTTCAAACTAGCTTCTGCCCGCGACTTCGTCCGCGTTAAATTTCTTGTGCCCTGACCCTTCCCGTCGCGTCGAATCGCCTAGTCATGCGATTTTCCCCGTTTTTACAACATTTCTCATTACTGCTCCGTTTCTCTTAGTTGGAGCGTGATGTTATATAGCCTATAGCCTTTCTCGATAAATAGACTACCCAACACAAAAAGAATTTTTCAATTCGGACTAGTAGTTCTTGAGATTAGCGCATTCAATCAGACAAACAAACAAACAATTGAACAAACAAACTCTTCAGTTTTATAGTATTAAGTATAGATTACAGTGTTAATAGGTATAGGACGACAATATAGGCCTGTCAACAAGTAACAGGTATTAAATAAAATAGCAAATGGTCGACAAATCTTCAGTCTACAAGTCCTATATCGTTCTCACATTCACATTTAGGATATTGGTTTGATTTTCTCATTTCAAACTTGAAAGGGTTTTTAGTTTTCACATGCAAAACACCTGATGAATCCAGTTTGATCCCAATCAGAAGAATAGAGAAATAAGATCGCATAATTCAGGAAGAGAGCTCTTTCCGGATTGGTCGTCATAAAATATTTTGCACGTAAAACCCTGCACTACTGTGAAGAACATTTTGGTTTATATTTTTCTGATAACATCGTAAACATCTTCTTGGGTAGAGCGTAAATAATGAATCCGTTTTATAACTTTTTTTCTTATTTTATTTTTGTAGTGTTTTTATACTGATAGACTGAAATATACTGGGATTATTGACTTTTAACTTTGTGGTGTTTTGTAGAGTATTTTTTTAGGGGACTTTGTTTGTAAGTACATATTTACATTGATACAAGAGACCACACTTCAGTAGTAACACTTTGACTTTGAGCTGGCATAATGTAGTGTGGAGTTTCAAGATAATGTGAAGTCAGCTTAAATACTGGTTTTGTTACCTAATGTGTGACCTTACAGTACATAGAAGATAACGTGTTAGAAATCGTACTACGAAGTTTAATGCTTAATTCGTAGAAGTTTTATCTTCGCCGTTGACAGCATGCTTAGTACTTGTGAAAAATACATTATCCTCCGATCCGATCGCAGTTCAAAAAACTTTTGAAAGAAAACTTAGAAAAAACCGTGTTATACTTAGTTATTTTTTTAACATCATACATTAGATCGTTTCAAGTTTATTGCAATTTCAAGTTACTGGGAATAGATGTGAAAAGTGGTAGAGAAATTACGTGGTTTTTTTTTTGGGTGGGAAATCATCAAATGACGTCTCCCGCTCTGAGTGGAGCGTGTCAGACTTTTACTGACTCACCCGTGTTTCTTCAGTTGCCCATGTGCCAGGGCCACGGTATCTCTTTCGAACGAATTTCGCGACCCTGGCAGGGAAATTACGCGATCAAGTTTATCTTGATTATTTGTTAAAGGATTTACCATTACCCAATCTCAAGTAATTCATTCAAAAGATTTCAAAAACTCTTTTGCAGCAAAAAAAAAAAATTGGTACCATTATGATTAAATTTTTATTGATAACGTAGACTAGACGAAACGCTAAAAGCTCGATGACTCACTTATAACGTAGAAAACACTTCCAAATAAACATAATTTTTTGTACAATACACATTGTATCTTCAAGTGTTTTGTTTTACGGTGCGTAAAATAAATTACCGACACATACATTATCTTCTGTTTTACGATAGGGGTAAGCTTCTAGGGATGGGACGAATACAAACGACCATTCTCCGAATTCGATAAAATGAATTCGTAATTTCGATGTAAAACATAACACCTTTATTCCCCGAAAGGTTTGGCAGAGGTGTTCCTATGGGGCGCGGAGGGAGTGGCAGTCTCTGCGCCCTCACGTCCCTAGCCGCCGCAGGAGGAGACGCCCCGGGCGTCGGGAGTCGATTGCGGACTCCCGACCACCGTAGGCACGAGCTTGCGGGCGGCGAGCAATGGGTAGCTCGCCGCCCGGTAAGAGCCAAGCTTGGGTCAACAGCGCATAGTGATCCACGCGCGCCTCAAAGAGATGTCAGCAGCACTGAAAGGGTCTGCTAGGACCGATGCCTGCCGGGGTCGCGTGATTGTTCGAAAGAGAAACCGTGACCCTGGCACATGGGCAACTGAAGGAACAAGGGTGGGTTTTAGTCAGTAAAAGTCTGACACGCCCTCCCGCTCCGCCCAGAGCGGGAGAAGTCATTTGATGATTTCCCATCCAAAAAAAAAGAAAAAGAGGTGTTCCTATAGTACACCCACATTTCACTAGTTATGTTACAGTTAAAAGGAATAAGGGGCGGGCTTATTGTCATCAACAGGGCACGAATCCAGGCTCTAGATTGTTATTGGAATTTTGATGTCTAAATCAGTAAGTAAATGGAATTTAAATTGTGATGAAATGTATACGAAAACACGAAGCTTGTTATTCAATATTACAAAATTAATTTACAAAGTTGAGTAACTGTTAATAAAAACTTAGCTAGGATTTCGTTAATTAAATTTGGCATTCTAAAAAAATCATTCGATATCTCCCCGTGTATACAGTTTATTCAGAACGGAATTTATTTATTCACGGAATGTTGGTTTTATTTTATTTATCTTTATTTCAAGCAAATAAGGCCCATAAACCACAATACATATATAAGTATAGAAATAATAACTATAAACTAATACATAATTTATAAAACAAATTTAAAAACTGCAGAAAACTGACGAGTGAGTGAGTGTGAGATTAACCAACCGTTCTAAATCAAATATTTGTGTTCTTTAAAACTTTTTTTTAACTTCTTCCATGACGGCCTTTATCTGATCCCCAGACGTGAACATTCTGACCACTAATATTTAAATAATAAGAATAAAAAATTATGTAGTAACTACCTGCAAACGGATTAATCGAATCAAATCGATTCACATCTGTCTCACCACTAGTTCTAATAAACGGCTACCCTAAACTCCGATTAAGGTCGAAACATTGTTCAGATTCTGTTGTATATTGGACATCAGACTAAAATTTATATGGCTGATTTTATTTGCCTATGGAAATTGTTGCCATTCCGCTATTGTTTCACACAATTTGCGCTTATAAGTAAATTACTATAGGTTTGTGTTTTGCGTAACATTTGTGGGGTGCATACGTAATACGGCATTATGTTGATGATGACTTATGATAATGGCAATAGGAATATATTTCCATGCTGATTTTAGGTGGGAGAGGAAAAAAGTTTTAATATTCCGGTACCCATTCGCATACACAGTGTTATTATTTTATGCTCTCTGTTCCCTAGAATCAGTTATTAAGGTGTGCAGCA
The DNA here is from genome assembly GCA_947507805.1 of Aporophyla nigra. Classification (NCBI taxonomy): domain Eukaryota; kingdom Metazoa; phylum Arthropoda; class Insecta; order Lepidoptera; family Noctuidae; genus Aporophyla; species Aporophyla nigra. The sequence continues at coordinate 25,427,432 of OX382295.1, forward strand.
TTAAAAAAAAAAACAAATACCAATATGCCATTAGTTCAGTCAGCGAAAACGATAAACATTTCAAATTTTTAAATCTTAATTATTAATTAGTTAAATAATATTGAATTCAAATCGGAACGAAAACAAACCGATCCAGGTGGAGATGCTTATTTCCAAAGGAAACTCTAACGGTAGTAATGACTTTCATTTCTTGAACATCTTTAATGAAACGATGGGTTAGCAATATCCTTCAAAATCATTCAGATTGTGATTGATACAATGGGACACAATTGAAAGGTTAAGTGGACAAAGGTGTTATCTGACAAAATCAAAAAATCCGACTTTCTTGCATGAACATAGCTTTTAACTGATGATGAATCGATTCATGGATTTAAAACACACCGATTATAATTCGTTTCATAGTTACAGACGCTACCAAAGGTGTTAACTGTCAATCAAGTATATATTTTAGATTTGCAAAGGTGTTAACACAAAAAAGTCGGATTTTTTGATTTTGTCAGATAACAGCTTTGTCCACTTAACCCTTAAATTACGTTGAAGCATTGGACCTCTTTCGGCCAAAATAATGATGATGATAATGATGATGATTATGATATGATCAATGAAGTAGTATCTTCTGATTATTATATATGTGTAGATACACATATATAACTACCAACTGGATTATTTCGGTTCAATTAACATCTTAAACAATAGCATTATGAATTATGTAGCACTATGTTTAACTGATTGTTAGAACAATTATCTTACATCATGCTTAATGTGTGCATATTAGATTATGGTTAAGGGTGTTGTCACACTAGTGAATAATATTGTAAGATACGTAATAATAGTAGGAAATAAGTGAGAAAAACGAATGCGCAATTTTAAACGCAATTTCGTTCTTTTTTCAGTTTAAAAGTTTTTAGTAAAATAATTTAATATATTAGGTTGTCGCTAGCCTGTAATGAGGCGTAAGTATGATAAATCTAGTTGATTCAATAGTCTAGATAAGTAAGCAATCAGATTATTAATGATGGATATGTAAATTTTTCTCTTTGACTTTTGAAAGAGAAAAATTGTTGTTTGTTCTTTGTGTTTTTACCCATTCAAATTTATTCTAATTTCATATTTAAACTTGTCTCGTGAATTCCCTAAATCTTCCTTATAAATGGATCGTTGGTACCAGAAATACAGATGACGCAGGCAACGAAATATAATTCTATAGAAACTTTAGAACACCTGGTATTTCACAAACCTACATTGTTTTTATAACGCCGTTTGAAAAGGGCTTCCCATTTTTTGGCAAAAAAGGGCTTGTTGCTTGTTATGTGTACATAGTGTAAACTTTTGTGTCTTTTTTAAATCTCGACACTGTATTTACACCGATTTTTTATTACAAAGTCAGTCACCCAAAGGGCAATGGAAATGCCTATGCTCGGAGTTTCCCTACGCGATTGAATGACAGAAATGACGAAATCTGCAGGAGAACCAAGGTAACTGACATAGTCTGAAGAATTACTAAAGTTAAGTGGCAGTGCGCAGGGTACATCGTTCGCAGAACAGATGGCCGTTGAGGACGAAAGGTTCTGAACTGGCGACCACATACCGGAAGACATAGAGATGAAAGGTCCAGACAAAGTGGACCGATGATCTTGTGATGGCCATAGGAATCCACAAGATGCGGGAAACACAGAACCAATTGATGAAACAGAGCTTGGGGGAGGCCTATATCCAGCTGTAGACATCTTTCTGTTGGGTCATCTCGTAACCATAGGTTACAGGGGTCGCGTGATTGTTCGAAAGAGAAACCGTGACCCTGGCACATGGGCAACTGAAGGAACAAGGGTGGGTTTTAGTCAGTAAAAGTCTGACACGCCCTCCCGCTCCGCCCAGAGCGGGAGAAGTCATTTGATGATTTCCCATCCAAAAAAAAAGAAAAAGAGGTGTTCCTATAGTACACCCACATTTCACTAGTTATGTTACAGTTAAAAGGAATAAGGGGCGGGCTTATTGTCATCAACAGGGCACGAATCCAGGCTCTAGATTGTTATTGGAATTTTGATGTCTAAATCAGTAAGTAAATGGAATTTAAATTGTGATGAAATGTATACGAAAACACGAAGCTTGTTATTCAATATTACAAAATTAATTTACAAAGTTGAGTAACTGTTAATAAAAACTTAGCTAGGATTTCGTTAATTAAATTTGGCATTCTAAAAAAATCATTCGATATCTCCCCGTGTATACAGTTTATTCAGAACGGAATTTATTTATTCACGGAATGTTGGTTTTATTTTATTTATCTTTATTTCAAGCAAATAAGGCCCATAAACCACAATACATATATAAGTATAGAAATAATAACTATAAACTAATACATAATTTATAAAACAAATTTAAAAACTGCAGAAAACTGACGAGTGAGTGAGTGTGAGATTAACCAACCGTTCTAAATCAAATATTTGTGTTCTTTAAAACTTTTTTTTAACTTCTTCCATGACGGCCTTTATCTGATCCCCAGACGTGAACATTCTGACCACTAATATTTAAATAATAAGAATAAAAAATTATGTAGTAACTACCTGCAAACGGATTAATCGAATCAAATCGATTCACATCTGTCTCACCACTAGTTCTAATAAACGGCTACCCTAAACTCCGATTAAGGTCGAAACATTGTTCAGATTCTGTTGTATATTGGACATCAGACTAAAATTTATATGGCTGATTTTATTTGCCTATGGAAATTGTTGCCATTCCGCTATTGTTTCACACAATTTGCGCTTATAAGTAAATTACTATAGGTTTGTGTTTTGCGTAACATTTGTGGGGTGCATACGTAATACGGCATTATGTTGATGATGACTTATGATAATGGCAATAGGAATATATTTCCATGCTGATTTTAGGTGGGAGAGGAAAAAAGTTTTAATATTCCGGTACCCATTCGCATACACAGTGTTATTATTTTATGCTCTCTGTTCCCTAGAATCAGTTATTAAGGTGTGCAGCATTAAAAAAAAAAACAAATACCAATATGCCATTAGTTCAGTCAGCGAAAACGATAAACATTTCAAATTTTTAAATCTTAATTATTAATTAGTTAAATAATATTGAATTCAAATCGGAACGAAAACAAACCGATCCAGGTGGAGATGCTTATTTCCAAAGGAAACTCTAACGGTAGTAATGACTTTCATTTCTTGAACATCTTTAATGAAACGATGGGTTAGCAATATCCTTCAAAATCATTCAGATTGTGATTGATACAATGGGACACAATTGAAAGGTTAAGTGGACAAAGGTGTTATCTGACAAAATCAAAAAATCCGACTTTCTTGCATGAACATAGCTTTTAACTGATGATGAATCGATTCATGGATTTAAAACACACCGATTATAATTCGTTTCATAGTTACAGACGCTACCAAAGGTGTTAACTGTCAATCAAGTATATATTTTAGATTTGCAAAGGTGTTAACACAAAAAAGTCGGATTTTTTGATTTTGTCAGATAACAGCTTTGTCCACTTAACCCTTAAATTACGTTGAAGCATTGGACCTCTTTCGGCCAAAATAATGATGATGATAATGATGATGATTATGATATGATCAATGAAGTAGTATCTTCTGATTATTATATATGTGTAGATACACATATATAACTACCAACTGGATTATTTCGGTTCAATTAACATCTTAAACAATAGCATTATGAATTATGTAGCACTATGTTTAACTGATTGTTAGAACAATTATCTTACATCATGCTTAATGTGTGCATATTAGATTATGGTTAAGGGTGTTGTCACACTAGTGAATAATATTGTAAGATACGTAATAATAGTAGGAAATAAGTGAGAAAAACGAATGCGCAATTTTAAACGCAATTTCGTTCTTTTTTCAGTTTAAAAGTTTTTAGTAAAATAATTTAATATATTAGGTTGTCGCTAGCCTGTAATGAGGCGTAAGTATGATAAATCTAGTTGATTCAATAGTCTAGATAAGTAAGCAATCAGATTATTAATGATGGATATGTAAATTTTTCTCTTTGACTTTTGAAAGAGAAAAATTGTTGTTTGTTCTTTGTGTTTTTACCCATTCAAATTTATTCTAATTTCATATTTAAACTTGTCTCGTGAATTCCCTAAATCTTCCTTATAAATGGATCGTTGGTACCAGAAATACAGATGACGCAGGCAACGAAATATAATTCTATAGAAACTTTAGAACACCTGGTATTTCACAAACCTACATTGTTTTTATAACGCCGTTTGAAAAGGGCTTCCCATTTTTTGGCAAAAAAGGGCTTGTTGCTTGTTATGTGTACATAGTGTAAACTTTTGTGTCTTTTTTAAATCTCGACACTGTATTTACACCGATTTTTTATTACAAAGTCAGTCACCCAAAGGGCAATGGAAATGCCTATGCTCGGAGTTTCCCTACGCGATTGAATGACAGAAATGACGAAATCTGCAGGAGAACCAAGGTAACTGACATAGTCTGAAGAATTACTAAAGTTAAGTGGCAGTGCGCAGGGTACATCGTTCGCAGAACAGATGGCCGTTGAGGACGAAAGGTTCTGAACTGGCGACCACATACCGGAAGACATAGAGATGAAAGGTCCAGACAAAGTGGACCGATGATCTTGTGATGGCCATAGGAATCCACAAGATGCGGGAAACACAGAACCAATTGATGAAACAGAGCTTGGGGGAGGCCTATATCCAGCTGTAGACATCTTTCTGTTGGGTCATCTCGTAACCATAGGTTACAGGGGTCGCGTGATTGTTCGAAAGAGATACCGTGACCCTGGCACATGGGCAACTGAAGGAACACGGGTGGGTTTTAGTCAGTAAAAGTCTGACACGCCCTCCCGCTCCGCCCAGAGCGGGAGAAGTCATTTGATGATTTCCCATCCAAAAAAAAAAAAACCATAGGTTACACGATTTGAAAATAAAGCAAAGGAAAGGTAATTTAATTTTGTGGTAGATTCATGGTGCATACATATTTAAAAATATTATAAAAGAAGATGATATCATAACAACTATAAATGGCCTGCACTTACAATATTCCAAAAATCCATCATATATTAAATAAACTCACAAAAATTGGCTTCCACTTAAACACAGTCAACAGCATCCAAAACTAAAATGCGAATAAAATGTCCAATATTTTATTTCAATTGAATATTGAAATATTTCATTGTGAAGTCTAGCGATAAAATGGAGTCCCAATAAACTGTCCATTAAACAAATAAAATACGTTCGGTAATAAAATTCGGCGGAACTGACTCGATAGAAGCATTGCTCTTTGAGTATTTGGTTTTTCACGCCACTCATGTTCTTTATTGCACTATGTATTACTGAAGCCCGACTAAATAGAAATCTACTTTGACTCATAGTTTACACGACTTGAAAAAGGTACATGGGTCATTCTTATTTTCTACCGAGAATGAAACGAAGTTTTTCTGTTTTTTTTGGTTTTTGAACTATCCATAATTGTCCTTTCTGTGTGGAAAAAAAAATGCATCTGTATTTTCATTAGGACTAATTAAAATTTCCTTTCCGGCTAATAAATATACTTTTTTAACTTTTGTTTTAGAAAAAAATTATGTGACTAAGGGGCCCTTTTCTGTGGAGACCACATTTCGGCTTACTGTCACGGCATTCTACTGGAAAAGACATATTGAATATGCTGGTTAGAGAAAATGAAAAATGACATAATATTAATAGATAAGAAAAATACGGACGTTTATTTGAACCAAATTAAAAAACCTTAAATATCAATACTCCAACGACATGCCATAACAAGACGAAGGACAGACCGTTGTCGGTAGAAAAGTAAAACGTCCCATATTTTATTTTTCTTTTGATGGAACGTAAATGGCCCTTACTTGTTTTTTTTTTTTAAATATTTTAGTCCTTTTTACGGTCGAAATATGGGTGCACCTCTGCCTAACCTTTCGAGAAATACATTCGTGAGTTTATGAATGTGCTATCCCTACATCATCATCATCATCACCATCATCATTACAACCAGAAGACGTTCACTGCTAGATATAGGGCTCTCTAATTTGGGGGGTTTACCTTAATCGCAACGCTTGGCAGGCACGTAGGTGACCGCAGTATGGTAGAAAAATGCATAGAGAACGATGCTACCCATTCTCTAGGAAGACCCCATTTTTTACTGTCGGTGGGAAATCATCAAATGACGTCTCCCGCTCAAGGGTGGAGCAGGAGGGCGTGTCAGACTTTTACTGACTAAAACCCACCCGTGTTCCTTCAGTTGCTCATATGCCAGGGCTGCGGTATCTCTTTCGAACTAATCTTGCGACCTTGGCAGTAGTAAGACCCTTAGTCGCCTCTTACGACACCCACGGGAAGAAATGGTATGGTGCTATTCTTTACGTCAGGCACCTTACGAAACTAGAAATGTTTAGGAATATTGACACCAAAATAAATTTTGTTATAGTTAAAAGTTTCGTAAAAGGACAACAACGTGTACTATGTACATGCAGTTTACTGCATAGGACGTTGATAACAGACAAGCAGCCCTCATCAAAAGCGTTCCCCTAAACATTAGTCCATAAAACAAATAAAAACAAACTACAAAGCCCAAAAATGTAGTGAGAACCAACCTTTTGTTCTTATTCAAACTACGAAGCGTTAATTACTAAAACAGTTCGTTTAATCGTCATGTACCGCGATCATCGCCCCCACACCGTTCAAACTGTAGTAGACTCTAAGCTTTACGTTGCAAAGTTAATTTTTAATTGCGGTTTGTTAGCTATCGATCTATTTGTAGGAAACAATGTTGGGAAGGTAATTAAAGATGTTATATTATACATTTTCCTGTAATAAGCTTGTTGAGTTTTGTTTGAAAACAACGAGTTGTTTGAAACTTTGTGTGGAGTCAACAGTTTAACAATTTGTTTCAGAAAAACAAATGTTATGAGGGTTTTGAGACGGTAATTCGTGGAAGATGGGAAATAAAATGCTTAGTTACTGATTATCGTTATCAACCTAGCCTTGTCGGCTTCCAGACTAAATGCACCTTAATTCCATTATTTATATGTAGCGACACAATACCCTTTTAAGACAGTCTGACTATCAGTCAGACTTTCCGGCTTTTGACAATCTGTTACAACTGTCAAAGATTCACGAATGATAGTCTGGAGCAACGGCTTGACGTGCTTCCCGAGACACGGAAAGGTTTGGTTTGTAAAAATGATCACCCGCACGAACCAACTGCAAACACCGTAGCTTAAGGGGCAGATACATGATTTTTGTGACTTTTAAATATGTTATTACGCTTTCAAATACTGCACGTTAGTTACGCAAAAAAATTGCACTCCGGGAGTGCCGGCAGAAGTGAAAACTTGATTATTAACGTTGAGCATGTTTGATATTTTGGAATGGTTAGGGAATAATTTGTTGTTCAATTTCCATATTTTAAGCACTTTATATTCACGAATTTTACGAATACACAACAATGTGATCACTACACAGACGGTCGAGCCATCAGCTGTCACCATCCATGGATGCGCGTGGCACGCTGTAACATAGACGAACATTCGCGCAAGCGCCCTGCGCCGCCTAAACGAAACAGTAGGCCCAGGCATACATTTTCGCCGCGCCGTAGAGAGGGGATAGCTGTCTACTCTCCATCCGTCCTACGCTTTTTCGATCAGGTCACGTGTCCTGACGCGAGTTTAAGATTTTATACCCATTACAGAAAAAGTGCTCAACGCCGCTAAAGAAGTTTTCACTTCAAAAATATATGTGAAACTAGACCGCATACACATCAATTACGTTTGGAAATGTATTTTTTTTTAGTAGTTTAGTTAAATACTATCTGAAATAAATTCAGGAAGTAAGGTCTACTCAAAATACAAAAAACGATATTTCTTTCAAACTACTTAAAATATTTTCATGACTTTTTTTATACAAACAGATGCCGATTTGTTCAGATTTATAGGAAATATTATTATTTTTTTGTAAAAAGTATGAGTATTTAAAAAAACACAGATAGAATTATTGATAATTATATAATCTGAAGAAGTGAAAAATCTATTCGCAGGTGTTATTTAAAACTGAAAAACGATACTCAAATTCGGTACACACAAAACTAAAATTTGTCGTGAATAAACACTGTGCAGTAAGTGTCATAAAAACACATGGACCCGAAACCTCTGCAGATACTAAAGACTCTATTTTTAAAGATGGAAGGTCCATTACAGCTTGCAAGAGTGCATATGCTAAATTGTCCTTGTAAAGACATGTCATGCCCGGGCGAATGTTATGCTCCAACAATTTTAGTGCCCACAATAACAGTGATTCCTTTGGGTGACACTAAGAGGACATACTGTCAGAGTAGTTTATTTGGGTATCGTATAGCTATTAAACTTGGTAGCGTTATACTGAGAAAAGCAAGTACGGTTAAAGCTGGGTGTAAAATGAAGTGAGTTCTAAATAATCTAATAGATAGTGATACCGATAATGAAGCTGAAGAATTGGTGTGTGTTTCTGTTTGTTTGTTTCTTTATACGCGCTCATCTCTGGTATACTACTCGGATTTGAAAAATACTTTTTGTATTTGGTAGCTTAATTCTTGACAAATACTATAGGCTACTTTAATTGTGTTATGAAAAAACGCAGGCAGGCGATGCGATGCGATGCGACGAAGTGTGTCAGAGGAACAGAAAATTTCACGCGAAGGAATTTGTGGGCTAGTAAAAGTAATTTAGACGCAGAATGAGACACTGCACATAAATGATCGCATATTTTGAATGAGATTTTGCACTTCAATCCCTTGCCAGGGTCGCGAGATCTGTTCGAAAGAGTTACCGTGGCCCTGGCATATAGGCAACTGAAGTCTGACACACCCTCCCGCTCCGTCCAGAGCGGGAGACGTCATTTGATGATTTCTCATCCACAAAAAAAAAACCCTTGCAATGTAATTGCCAATATTTGATAAATTGTTTTATTGAAGTTTCGGAAGTCCCAAGGTCAAATAATTATCGTACTACCTTCAAAGAAACAATAGATACAATTGGGTAGGACCGGTTGCTCAATATCGGTCCTTCCTTCAAGTCCCTAAGTCGCATTTTACGACACCCATGGGAAATACGATAGTGTTTTCTTATCCACAGATCGAAAACCCAAAACAGTTAAAAGTGATGAAAACCAAAAACATGATCTGCTCTAGAAATTATCAAACATGTAGGTGAATAAAAACTTTTTACCAAAAAATTTAACCGCCGAAAAAACTGAAAAGCAAAAACTAATAAACCTTAAAATTATGAGTCGGCGCTTTGAGTGATCTTTGTTCATTGATTTTCCAGCGCCGACTCATAATTTTAAAGTTTATTAGTTTTTGCTTTTCAGTTTTTTCGGCGGTTAAATTTTTTGGTAAAAAGTTTTTATTTTATAATTTTTTGTGGTTTTAATATACTTATAATACTTAATAAGATATACCCTACACAATGAATAAAGAATTATTAAAATCAGACTATTTTGTATAAAGTTATGCGTGGTTAAACATAACAATCAGTGAGTGAACAATCAATCATCCCCTGTTTTCCGACCCTTAGGGTTCGATTTTGTTTTCCAAATTTATATGGGACCATCCTCGAAGTATACTCTTTCCAATAAAAAAAGAATTATCACAATCGGACTACTATGTAAAAAGTTATGCGTGGTCATACATAAAAAAAAAAATAAAAAAAATATACGCGTCGAATTGATAACCTCCTCCGTTTTTTTTCGTCGATTAAAAAGGTAGTGAAATGCAGAAATATGGAAAAGGTAACAATCTGCCTAGCCTTATCCCAACTATGTTTGAGTCAGCTTCCAGTCTAACTGGATGCAGATTAATACCAGTATTTTACTTGGAATGACTGCCTATTTGACCTTCACAACCTAGTTACTGGGTACTACGATACTCCTAGCTTCTGACGTCCCATAACGACTATTAAAAATCCACGCATAGCAGCCGAGACCAACCGTTTAACGTGCTCTCTGAGGCACGGAGGTTTTGATATTTAAAGATGGTTATCCATCTTTTTTTTTTTGGATGGGAAATCATCAAATGACGTCTCCCGCTCTTGGGTGGAGCGGGAGGGCGTGTCAGACTTTTACTGACTAAAACCCACCTGCCAGGGCTGCGAGATTGTTCGAAAGAGATACCGTGACCCTGGCACATGGGCAACTGTAGGAACACGGGTGAGTTTTAGTCAGTAAAAGTCTGACACGCCCTCCCGCTTCGCCCAGAGCGGGAGAAGTCATTTGATGATTTCCCATCCAGAAAAAAACAAAACCCACCCGTGTTCCTTCAGTTGTCCATGTGCCAGGGTCACGGTATCTCTTTCGAACAATCTCGCGATGGTTATCCATCTTAGGTGGTTATTACTAAGCCACAGGTCATTCCAAATTTTAAAAAGGTAACGTAGCTACAAAATCTAGCTAGTTTAAAATATTAGTGAAACAATGTAAGCCTATGGCATGTTACGAATGGAACATTTTTCTAAGCGGACGTTTATGACTCGCACGGTACTACAGCTGGCTGCAAATTTTGCTCGTAAAATTCTGCAGAAAATTACAAAGGTAACTTTGTGGATATTGTGTTATTAAAATATGACGTAGGTTGTAATTGTTCCGGGTTTCATTGTAATGGCTTCTTCGTTCGACGGAAAGAGAAGAGCATTGGTCACAACAATATTGTTCGTTATCAGAAAATGGGGTATTAACAAAGTGTAATTGAAAACCTGAACAGTGTCATTAGACAACTTTTCTTGCACTGCCCAAAAAACTAACCCAGTAATCGTCAGTAATAAGTCAGCTACTACCTACATTAATCTTCACACAACTCAATAGAATACGAGGAACATTAGATTCTTTTCAGGCATCTAGTGTTTTTAAAGATAAATGTATTGAACCCTTTTTTAAGTTTTTTGTTATTTTAATCACACCTTGTATAGGTGGGCATCGTTTTTGATGCAGCACTGTTCTCTTTCCTAATCAAAATAAATCCTAAAAAAACCGTGTGATCAGAAACGAAGTTTCGTCAGATTCGGAAGAAACGTAATAATTATTTTATCTTTAAAATACTCAAAGTGAATACTGACCTCACTATCGGCTTCAGCATGCGAAAACCATGAAAACGATACTCATGACGAAAAATGAGAAAATATTCGCAGCCGACATCTTGGATTTTTATTTAGACCTCAGTAATGGCTTCTGCAGCCTCGAAAACCATAAAAACGACGCCCATGAAAAAAAAATTGTGGGGTACTATTGATTTCATTTAACAAAACGCTAAACCCTTTTTCGTTAAGTAATGCTATTTTCGATAAGTTAAGGTTTCTACAAACTCTACATAATACCAACATTGAATGCAACTTATTCTTACGAACATATTGATGCATTCCTAATAGGTGCTCCTGTTAGCCAATTCCAATTAATCTAAAGCGTTCGTTCAATCTATTCAATGAAGACGGATTCTAATCGACGGTTTTCCAGCAATTAGTTCACCTCAATTTGTTGTGCCTTTTCATTAATTCAAACTTCTATCGAGGAACAACTTTCACGTTTTGTTTATACCGAAAAATCTTCAGAAATAAAATGTTGAAACATGCTCGTTTTTGTCGTTTAAATATATTTTGAAGTGACATAAAAAGTACGATACGGTACGGTATTACCCAAAACATCTAATTCGAAAAACAAAACAGATTATTTTTACATAACATCCACGAACAAATAATTGGGTACCCCTAAACCCCGCTTTAAAAACATGTCCAAATTTAATTCAGCCTCTGAATTATTCGCAAATAAATAGGTTGCGTCCAACGCCCTGATTTTGTGCTTCAATTTCCTAATTCAAATCAGACGGTTGCCTTATCTCAGTGTTAAACAAAGACCGCGCTTAGTTCCCGGCTTAGAGATATCTTGGAAAAAGCGCGTAAGAAAATAAATGGAGGTCAATGGGTCAGTATTTGTCTGTGGATTCACTCATTTGGTCAAAATGTAGACTTAGGGCTTGACGAATTGAATTAAGAAACCTTTTAGGAGATTTTTTTTGTCTCATAAAATTTAACATTCTAGGTTTTGTTGAAATGTTTTTACAAGTTTCAAATTAGTTATGTAATAATCGATTTTAATTCGTGGGCAGATACTTTATATTCAATCTCTTTCATCATTGCCTTCTTCAATAGTATACACGTGTAAGTATTGCTCAGAAATATGTATGTATAATCCAACTGAATCTCTGAATAATAATGTTTTGTAGATGTATTCTTTTAAGACGGATGTCTTATAAATCACATGCGTATGAATATGTAGTAATATTTTCCAAATACATATCATTTCTTTCCATTTCTGACATTTCGTTCTATACATCATGAATCTATAACACATCAAATCAGAGCCTCCCAAATCTCTTCGCAAAAGATTTCTGGTGAAGATTCTCCGTAAGCCGACTTGTCTAATGGACTAACAAGAAAATGTTGAACAAAAAACTACAATGAAATAATATTGTGATGACAACAAACAACATTTTCTTCTGAAAAATCATCGTTACAGGAAAAACACAAGGGAAATTGATACAAAAGGGATTTACGTGTACTCTCTTTAAACTCGGCTTCCGAAATCGCTTGGGGTATAATAATATTGATCCCTCGCGGCAACGATGGGTAATCCCAGAGGATGGTGAAGATACAATGACTGGCGTAGTATGGGAATAAAGTGACGTAGACTGTGATAGAAAATTAAAGAAAAAAAACGTATCTAGCCACATGTTCAAATAATATGATATATTTATTTAGGTACATAAAGGTATTTTAGTAAAGAAGGGACTTAAAAAATAAGCATTATTAGTAAGATATATGGTACAACGAATTTTTGGGTGAATCGCTACTCTCTAGCTAGATTACTGAGTATTCTGTATTTAGGAGAGACATTGTTAATTGTAAGAAAGGCATGACATATTAAGTAATACGTTGGTTACAACAGCCTATATTGTTCCCATTGCTATGGCACAAGCCTCCTCATTGTGAATGGTATTGGGCCATAATCCACCACGGGGGCTAAATGCAGTTTGGTGGATGTCACGAGTATTCAAATTGTGGGTTCTTGGATATGTTAGGTTCCTCATGATGTTTTTCTTCACCGTTTTGTGTTTTGAGAGCAGTGGTTTTAAAATTATATACTCAAAGTTATGTGCCTGCCTGGGTTTGAATACACGGCCTTAAACCTGTAAGTTGGGGTCGATATCACTGCACCACCAGTGCTCATCGGTACGTTGGCTATTATTTTTCAAATTATTCAATATTTAACTAGATGAGAGCCAAGTCAATTCAAGCACTCACAAACTTGATAAAAACTTTTTACCAAAAAATTTAACCGCCGAAAAAACTGAAAAGCAAAAAATAATAATCCTTAAAATTATGAGTCGGCGGTTTGAGTGATCTTTGTTCATTGATTTTTCAGCGCCGACTCATAATTTTAAGGATTATTATTTTTTGCTTTTCAGTTTTTTCGGCGGTTAAATTTTTTGGTAAAAAGTTTTTATTTTATATTTTTGTGGCTTTAATGTACTTATAATACTTGGCAAGGTATACCCTATCCAATGAATAAAGAATTATCAAAATCGGACTACTCTGTATAAAGTTATGCGTGGTTAAACATTACAATCAGTGACTGAACAATCAATCATCCCCTGTTTTCCGACCCTTAGGGTTCGATTTTGTTTTCCAAATTTATATGGGACCACCCTCGGAGTATACCCTTTCCAATAAAAAAAGAATTATCACAATCGGACTACTATGTAAAAAGTTATGCGTGGTCATACATAAAAAAAAACAAAAAAAAATATATATATATATATATACGCGTCGAATTGATAACCTCCTCCGTTTTTTTTCGTCGGTTAAAAATTACTAACTCCTTACATTTTCTAAATTAGTATATTCTATGTCTTAGCTATCAAATCCCAGAACCAACTGTCCAAAATCAATTCAATGTGTAAACACCAAGGGACAACATTACATCTGTAATTAATTTGTATGAATACACTATTAACATTGTAACTACTTGTCATTGTGACGTAATCGGTCCTTCAGCTTGTCAGAACATTATTATTATAAACAGTGACTGTAGTGTCTGGAGTTATGTTTTTCTGTGTCTCCAATTTACACTCTGTTCAGACATCATGACATCATTGTCTTTGTCTTGTAAGTACATTCAGTATTTAAAAACTTAATCACATGATGTTTTTTCATCATCATCATCATTTTAGCTGAAAGACGTCCACTGCTGGGCATAGGTCTCTACTAATTTACTTATTTCGGGGGGGGGGGGGGGGGCATAATCGCCACGTTTGGCAAGTGGGTTAGCGATCAAAGTATGATATTAAAATGTATAGAGAACGCTGCTGCCCATTCTCTAGTAAGTCCCAAAGTCTTCTCTTACGACACCCACGTGAAGAAGTGGGATGGTGATATTCTTTACTCTCGGCACCACCCGGAACGGAGCGGGTTTATACTTAACCGTAATATTATCATGTTCGTTGGTAAAATAATTCAGCAGGCCTGTTAGTCTAGTGGTTAGTGACCCTGACTGCAAAGACTGAGGTCGTGGGTTCGATTCCCACCCAGAACAAATCTTTGTGTTTGAGCACAATCATTTGTTCTGTGTCTGGGTGTAATTTATCTATAATATGTATGTATTTAGAAATATATAAGTATATTTATCAGTTGTCTGGTTACCATAGTACAGGCTCTGCCTAGTTTGGGATCAGATAACGATGTGTTGGTTGTCCTAAGATATTTATTTATTATTTTATTAACACTTCTGAAGACCTACTACTCCTACTACTAATATGCAACTGAAACGATCGTTCAGTATCATGTAAAAGCTCTGATAGCATTTCTCCCATTAATTTTTATTTTTCGAACAACAAAAATAAAACTTTTGCTAAGAGGCTGTACACTAAATTTTTCGGATTTCGCTAAGTAATATATATGTTTTTATAGACGTATTTTTTATAGTTCAAATACTATATTTCAATAAAAATTAATGCACCTTATGAAAGATCATTTTAATTTTGATCAAACGAATGAGCTGCTTTTTATTTTTATCATTTGATGTTGATTAATCGACCTCAAACGGACAAGTGTTTTGTAAATTTACCGCTGAGATGTTTAGAATATCACATATTTACGACTCGTTTTACAACATAATTTTACATAGGTAGGTACCGTGTAATATACGGTATGTAGAAATTACATTGTATTGTTGTGAAAGTCATCTATACCAACTATGTATGAATGACTTTTTTCCAAATTCATATTTAAAAAAATATAATAAAAAAATACTTAACTTAGTCTTTTAAAGAAAATTGGCAAAGAATTGGTTTAATTGCGGCCAGTCAGAACTTTCGTTTATTTAATTAAAATTACTAATATAAACCTCTACTTCTTCTTCTTTTTTAAGATTAATCCACTTCCCGAAAAAACAAAAACAACTGGTAGTAAATATCTGTCAAAGTCATAAGTCATAGTCATAAGTCAATTAATCATTTGTTTCAAAATAACCTAAATCTCCCAACGCAGCTCATTCATAAGAAAATAACTGAAACGATATTTTATGTTGTGCATTAAAACTAATGAACATGCAGTAATTTAACTGTAAAAGCACGTCCAGAAATCAAGTAACTCAGCGAAATAGACAGAATTTCGTATATGGCCTCTTAAGCGAATGCATAAATATTGCATACAATCCCAATTTAACTAAAAGTTACTAAATCAAATTAACTATTTATCCAATTTACTACTAACTGAAATTATCCGTATATTCTAATCAACACTGTCATTCTTTGACAGCTGCATAAAATAGCTATATCACGACTAAATTGATCCTGAAGTTAGATATTTTGTTTGAACATACATTCAAAATACTTCACATAATGCTGAAGCACAAAGGATTTTACTAGGCACAGGTCGGCATTCATCCCGAAAAATCCCAGGCATTTTAAAAGAAGATTCCAAAAAGATAATTTTCAAACGTAAATAGACGAGCAGCCCACCTTTCAGTCCTCGAAACCATCTGACATGATACTCGTAAATGGAATCCTTTTGCTCTTTTACTATTCGCGTCGATTGACAACCGGTTTCAATTTTCACTGTAAGTAAAATTGGATTAGGTAGTCGAGACTTTGAAGTCTAGTAAATTAGTACCACTTTGATTCGTCAAAGGTGACAGTATTTACGTATTGATATGTAGAACCTAGGTGTTAGTCTAGCGAAAATCAAGTGCCGCCTCTCTCCCCTTTGGGGAAGGCCTATGTTTAACAGTGGACAGCATTTGGTTGAAATGGTGACGATGATTGATTTTGACAGTTAAGGTGATTTCATTACTGTCAAAATTATGAAGGAAAAAACATCGTGAGAAAACGATCTAGTACCAAAAAAAATATAAAGACATGACCCCCCCTAACCTGCATTGGGCAGGTGTGATGGATTATGGCCCACTTCGTTTCATAGAAGGGCTGTGTCCCAGCAGTGGGAACATTATAGGCTGATTATACTAACCAACCAACAAAAAACTTGTTGGTCCATCTTTTGTATAAGTATAAACGATTAATTATACTTCAGTAAATCAATAACCACTATCTACATTTTAAAACTGTGAAAACACAAACTACTTTGGGTAATTTAGCAAACCGCATACATTATTATCACGGTAGTTTTATAAACTAGTTCAATGTTTTCAATTCCCCGGTGGACGATGCTGCCCATCTGTTACTAGCCATTTACGACACCCCAGAGACCTGAACGCGTGATCCATTTGTTGCCAAAACCACGCGACGTTCATTACATTACACAACACACTAATTAATTTACATTTCACATACATTTTGAAACAAAAATCCTTCACAAAGTAAATATTCAGTCAACTTAATTCAATTTAAAAGACACTTGAATTAAACGCTGTTGACACAAGCACGTGTACGCTATAAAATTCTAGTAGCCCTCAAATTAATTATGCTAACTTTGACATTAATTTTCAGTCTAGACAAAAAAACAAGCTGAAACATGATTGAAAACTAAATAAAACTTTAAAAACCGGCCAAGTGCGAGTTGGACTCGCGCACCGAGGGTTCCGTACAAACCTGCAGGTATTCACAGTTTATGCATAAGGTTTATGTTTATGAAATTAAATGTTTTTTTTTTTTTAATTTTTATATTTGAGTTGACTGAATGAAAGGTAAATCGTGGTTTACGATTTATGACGTATTAAAAAAAAACTACTTACTAGATCTCGTTCAAACCAATTTTCGGTAGAAGTTTACATGGTAATGTACATCATATATTTTTTTAGTTTTATCATTCCCTTATTTTAGAAGTTACGGGGGGGGGGGGGGGACACACATTTTACCACTTTGGAAGTGTCTATCGCGCAAACTATTCGGTTTAGAAAAAAATGATAGTAGAAACCTCAATATCATTTTTAAAGACCTATTCATAGATACCCCACACGTATGGGCCTGATGAAAAAATTTTTTTTGAGTTTCAGTTCTATGTATGGGGATCCCCAAATATTATTGTTTTTTTTTTCTATTTTTGTGTGAAAATCTTAATGCGGTTCACAGAATATATCTGCTTACCAAGTTTAAACAGCATAGCTCTTATAGTAGTAGGAAAAAAGTGGCTGTGACATACTCGGACAGACAGACAGACATGACGAATCTATAAGGGTTCCGTTTTTTGCCATTTGGCAACGGAACCCTAAAAACGTGATTACAACAGTTTATATGGGGTGAAAAAACTTGGCGCGTTTTTCAATGAATTTAGCCGTTGGAAGACTGAATCACGGTATTATATAATTAAAAGGGAAAGTATTTTTTTTTCTGCTAAACTTCTAATTTTGGTCTAAAAAACAGCGCCTGGCAATAGACTACAAATTAGGTACGCTATGAAAAATCATATTATGAATAGAGTTCCTAACTTTAATTAATTACCAAATGAAAAATATTTTTTACTTGGTTGAACTTAATCTTGTATCGCTAATTAATCTTACGTAGGTAGCTGAGCGGTATGATTTACTAATTGCCATGTAAATTGAAGGTAGAAAATATATAACTAAATATGTAACAACTCCCAGCTTTGTAAGACTGAAAAGTATCGTGTTTACTCAAGAACATTTTCTAATTCTTAATGTAAACTACATAAAAATACTGTTTGTCTTGTAATTTAATTTTCCTTTTTCTTATTAATCTTGGTTTAAGAAGTATATAGTTCAACTTATTTTATCCTAGAGACTTTAATTTTCTTATTATTGTATTTATAGCTTACTCATACAATTGCTGATTAACCTGTAATTGGCAACTGTGTAAGTACATAAACAGTGTGTCTGGTTACCGGTGTCCGACCCGTTAAGGCGAAGCAGTATGATCGATTTTATGGACAAATCCACCATAATAAGGTATTTTGCCCCTCATCATTCATCATCATTTCAGCTGTAAGACATCTGAAACTGCTGCACTGCTGGACTGAGGCCTCCCCTAATTTGGGGGGCTTTGCCATAATCGCCACGCTTGGCAGGCGGGTTGGCGATCGCAGTATGGTGGTAAAATGCATAGAGAACGCTGCTGCCCATTCTCTAGTAAGTCCCTTAGTCGCTTTTTACGACAACCACGGGAAGAAATTGGGGAGATTTTGCCCCTACTGTTTTAAAAGGGCGGCCATTTCAAAACAGTAAAAAAAAAACAACCAAATTTTTTCACACTTTTTTAGTTTCCAGTATTTTTAATGGTAGTTTTTAATAAACTTGTTAGTGTGAACTTATTGCTTACTTTTGTAGCTATCGAACGAAACCACTTTTATGTCTGTTACCTCTAATATCGCTAGATATGGCAAAATAAATGAACCCAACCGCACTCAGTAAAAATAAAATGGCCGCCATTTCAAAACAGTTGGGGCAAAATGCCTTATTATGGTGGATTTGTCCATAAAATCGATCATATTGCTTCGCCTTAACGGGTCGGACACCGGTGACCAGACACACTGTAAATATATGATATATTAAACACAGAAGCTGTTAGTGTAACCTCATAAATAAATAAACTACAAAGCTAAAACGAGTACAAAGAACGTCGTTATAATAATTTTTTCATCATCATCATCATTTCAGTCGTTAAACATCTAATGCTGGACATAGCAATCGCTGTTTGGTGGTATAATCGTTTAAAGACTGTCGAATAACGGTCATCTGTCGAACAATTTCAACCAAAATTGAAAATGCTCGGAAAAAACGTCAATATTGCTTAACGACTCATAAATCGATTGAACAGCCACAATAAGATATTTTCTCACAACACACAGTAAACACTGGAGGAGCCCGCTTTTTGTTCGATTCGACACAAAGAGAAGTAATAAACTCTTTCCTTTCAATATGCCGGGTGGGGAAGCAGATGGTTAAAATAGTATCGATTACAGAAAGTCGATACCGTTTTAATTTCAACACGTCGATGTGTTGATATTAAAATTGAAATCGAAACAAATTTATCATTCGGATCTTATTTCTTTTGATGAATGGTATTCATTAAGTATGTTTGATTGTAAAAGAGCCTGATCCATAACTGATATTTTAAAGTTCTAGGAATATTGATCTGATCAGTTTTGTTAATTCATAATATTAAAATCATATTACTTCATTAGAATTTATTACACTGTCTCATATACGAGACTGATCAATATTCTTACGGAAATGCTACTCATCCTAGCCTTTTAGAAACTATGTTGCGGTTGGCTTTCAGTCTAACTGGATGCAGCTGAGTACCAGCATTTTACATGGAATAACTGCCTATCTTACCTCCACAACCCAGTTACTGGGTATTACGAAAACCCATGGTAAGACTGGTGATCTTATCGAGATGATACGAATCGAATAATATTTCTAAATCAATTTACCAACAATTCGATACAGAGCCCGTCCCTAGATAAGGGTGCTAGAAATGAAACTTGGAGTAAAGTCGAAAATCACATCTTTGGGTTTCAGCGTATTGAGCGGAAAGTTGAAGTTCGGGATACAATGCTCGGAGTAAATGAACATTTTAACTTGAAGAAAAAAGTAATTCTACAGTTTCTCGAGACTACACCTTTGATGGCAGTTGAGGAGGAGCTTTTTTGTTTTACTGAAGTTTATGAAAAACGTATCTGACGCAAAAAAATCTTTTGTCAAAAATACAACCGGCTTACAAAAAGAACACTACATTGTGCAAAATAGTTTAGGCCATCGACGATCGAAACTTATGTTTCACTTTGTAGTGTTTTTTTTTTTTGCAATCCTGCTGTATTTTTTTAGAAAAAAGTAAATAAACTATAAAGTAAATAATACCTACACCTACAGATGAATTGAGAACCTTTGTTTTGAAGTCGGGTAGAAGACATTCAAGGAATTTGTCCAAACTAGGCTTAGAGTCAGCACTTTTATAACGTCAAAGTAACAAAAGACAGCTCCCTAAAATGCCCGCCCTTCACCACTTCATAGTGCTTTACCTAGGAAGAAGTGGAGCAACAGACTCCCCAGAAGCACAGCCGTCTGTTTAGTGAAGAGAACTTGATTCTATACAATAATATGTTAGTAACCATTGTTATATGATTACTGCACTGACAAACAAACAAACAAATGACTCAGAGGCAACAGCATTATTAATTATTTTATTTTATTGTTAATTATAATTTAATTGTATTGATTTTGATTTTAATTTGATTGTATTAATTTTAATTTAATTATAATGATTTTGATTTTAATATTTGGTTAATTAATTATAATTATTAATTGTTAGTTATAATGATTAATTATTATAATTATATTTATTGTAATTATTTTTAAATATTTATATTTTATTGTGGTTAAATTGTAAAAATTATGATCTCGATGTGGGTTGAAATAAATTATATTCATTAATTAATTCATTCATTAACATTCATCATTATCATTATCAGCCTATATTTGTTCCCACTGCTGGGACACAGGCCTCCTCTCGGTGAGTGGGCCGTAATCTACCACGTGGGCCCATTGCGGGTTGGTAGATGTCACATGTTTTCGATTTTTTGGTTCTTGGATATGCCGGTTTCTTCTCGATGTTTTCCTTCACCGTTTTGAGAGCAGTGGTGATGAAATTATTTTACACAAAGTAAAGCGCCTGCCGGGATTCGAACCCCCGTAAGTCTAAGCCGACACCACTGGGCCATCGCTGCTCCCTAATTAACATTACGAAACAAAAAAAAAATTGTCATTTATCAGCTAGCACACCCCAATATACAAACAGGACATTGAAATTTTGAACATTTAACATTTTTAATAAGCTACAGGACGCTGTAGTTAATAGGTAGGATTACGCAGGTATATTAAAAGACTCACCCCCCCTGGACACGAGTGGTGGATTAGGGCCACGCTCACTCCCGGCCAGGCATGAATACTCGCAGCGGAAACATTATAGCCTGATTTTGATGCAATAAGCCAATTCAAAATTGTATTTGAATTGTGACTGTTTTCAGACGTATGTCTGTTGAACCATCATCACCATTATCATTTAAACCCCTTTTCTCTTTCCTTCGGTCATACTTCCAGTTCCATGCGTCTCTCAACCAGGTGTATCCCGTGTCTTTGACGATATCGTCATCCTAACGCGCTTTTGGATGCTCTGGATCTTGTTAGTAAACCATGTCTTATGACAAATTTTGATTATGACTGTCTTGTTGGTCTTGTGGTCGCAAACGCGACTACTACGATTTTTTTTTTGGATAGGATATCATCAAATGCCTTCTCTCGCTCTGGGCAGAGCGAGAGGGTGTGTCAGACTTTTACTGACTAAAACTCCCCCGTGTTCCTTTAGTTACCCATATACCAAGGCCACGGTATCTCGTTTCAACAATCTCGATTTCTAGGTTCAGGTATAGAAGTTGGTGGTATGAGACACATGTGCCTCGGAAAACACTTGAAGTTGTGGTCTTGCCCTAGATCTCTCTCCAAACATGTAAGATTACGTGCCGTCCCATCGGATTATACAAGTGAGGCGAAAAAGTGCACTTGTGTCTGCGCACACACTTGTGCATTATAATATCTCATGCTCTGAAGACTAAATTCCTTTAAAATTGGCCGCCATTGCTAAAATATAGTCTGGAGCAATATTCACGCTAAAATAAGGACAGAAAACAGCCGAGTAGTTTCAACTCAATTTGCGAGTTACAATTTAATGTAGGGACATGGGTTTCCGTGATATGCTAGCAACCTGTTACTACAAACTAATCCTGTTCCGCGAACCCTTCTTCCTGTCTACATAGTTCAAGTTAGTATCCACTGAGTCTTAATTTATAACCCACACCCTACTAAAGAACATAGGAACATAACGTATACGGTGGGACTAACATTGGCGGAAATATATTTAGTCTTTTTTACTGAATTGCCAAATTCTGTAGAGCTTTTTCTGAATATATTTTACATACTTATATGATAAACTAGCTTTTGACAGTGGCTTCGCCCGCGTATTATACATATAAAATTCCTCTTGAATCACTCTGTCTATTCCTCTACCTCTGTCTATTGATGAGAACCGCATTAAAATGTGTTGCGTAGTTTAAAAGATATAAGCGTACAGACGCGCGAAGCGATTTCGTTTTATACAGTGTAAAGATATGAAAGTTAGTATATTTGGGTGTTTGTTACTCAATCACGGAAAAACATTTTTGATTTGAATAAAATTGAGGCAAAGATAGTTTATAACCAGGATTAACACATAGGATACTTTTTACACCAGTAGTACATATTTTCCTGCAGGATAATTTGCAACCGCCATGCGGGCGAATGCGCTCGCTAAAGCTAGTAAACTATAACGTAGATGAAATGAGCTGTCAATTCACTTAATGATTCGGATTGACACTATTTCAGCTCACTTCACAGAAGTTTTCACGGTGAGACTTTTACAGAATAGACCCGCGGGGTAATTGCTGAACATACTAGCAAAGGTTTTCAGTTTGATAAATGCAGACCAATTTTTCGAAAATAAGTAGCCATAGATTACCAACAGTCTTTCAAACTGATTCATACTGTGATTTGTGACGTAATTAGGGTACATCTGTTGTTTGTAAAACTAAGGACACCCGTAAAAAAATAACTTCAAAACAAGTGAAGACAAAGTACTTACAAATAAAAAATATATTTGTTTATTTACAAACTCATTCGCGGTAAGGTAAATTGAATTTGTCCCATCATTCATTGTTTAATTTTAAAGAACCTCAATTAATACCTGTCAATGCTGTCGTAAAGTTGAACGATGCCATGAAAATAAAAATTGAAGTGCCCAACGTCTTCATTTACTTTTTTAGTCCTTCATTTTATAGAATAAGCTCTCGAAGAAAGTTCTTGGATTTTTTTTGGGTAATTAAACACCGTCTAGCTACTATCAAATACTTATAAGGATTTTCTAATGAAATACATTGTTAAAACTTCCATAGTTTCGTTTTTTTTTTTAAATAAAAAATATACTATCTTGTTTACCAAGAAAGATCCACATGAAACTCCACACCTCATTCGAAATCATTTATTTTTTTCAGAGAATTATATTATACACACCATCATATTATATTCAAATATATTTACCATCGAAATTCGATAAAAAGGCACAATATCAAAAACAAGTCTTATAACCAAAAACAAACAACATAACATACTCGTATAACAAACAAGCTCTATTACCAAAAACAAATAACGAAACTTTGAAAAAAAAAAAATTGCACTCCGGGAGTGCCGGCAGAAGTGAAAACTTGATTATTAACGTTGAGCATGTTTGATATTTTGGAATGGTTAGGGAATAATTTGTTGTTCAATTTCCATATTTTAAGCACTTTATATTCACGAATTTTACGAATACACAACAATGTGATCACTACACAGACGGTCGAGCCATCAGCTGTCACCATCCATGGATGCGCGTGGCACGCTGTAACATAGACGAACATTCGCGCAAGCGCCCTGCGCCGCCTAAACGAAACAGTAGGCCCAGGCATACATTTTCGCCGCGCCGTAGAGAGGGGATAGCTGTCTACTCTCCATCCGTCCTACGCTTTTTCGATCAGGTCACGTGTCCTGACGCGAGTTTAAGATTTTATACCCATTACAGAAAAAGTGCTCAACGCCGCTAAAGAAGTTTTCACTTCAAAAAAAACTCCTAATATAACGAAATCAATTAAATCTCCACAAATGCAAATAATTACGAACCACAACTGAGACCCACGAACAAATATGAAAGAGACCAACTCCCAATGAATAGAGTGAACTACCCTTTAGAGAGTCGGGAAACTAGTTAGTAACAGAAAAGGACAGTTAAACTGTTGATCCGCTGATGCCGGATGAACACTCGCTCAAATTATTGGGGCCGGGTATTGACAAAAAAAGACCAAATGTCACCGCGGCGGATATTGCGTAGCTCTTTGATAGGTAATGTTGGGAACTGTACTTACCTCCTTTTCTTTCGGTTTTCCTGTCTTGGACGATATTATATTCGGGATCTAATTTTTCGAGGACGGAAGTATTGATTTAATGAAATTTGTTTTGTTATAGTTGTAGTAAATAAAAGAATTTTACTTATGTGTAGGTAGTTGAAGATTGCGACGTCAGAATTTATTAATTGCCATACATTGGCCCAACCTGTTTAAGTTTAACCACTTTCTCTAATAGGTTAAAATAAAATACGGTTTGTCAGTTTCAGTTATCGTTTCAAATACACTAAATAAATTTGTAAAACCGAAACAAAATTGTATTGGTGTTTTTCATGTAAAATACCTCAAACATGCCAAATTTTGACTCTCATTAATCTATTTCGACATTGTAACAATATTTACTGAATCAATCCCCAGAAGCGTTTAACAGTTAAATATTCACCAATCCATCAGCTGATAATTTTTCATTCGTTATTTTGCACTGAAACTGATATGCTAATATTAATAACCCATCCATGGGATCAACAAAAATGCCCTGGAGCAATCCCCTATTGATATATCAACGTGTGGCGAGGTCGTCCAATTTGTATAGATTACACCGTCCGTTCCCACACCAGAGAATTACTTGAAAAATGGTTTTTAATTTGTCTTGCAAAGAGTATATAATCCAGGAAGCGAAGCTACGGATGGAAATTACTTTGCTGATTTGTGATCGATAGTCTTTTCAACTTTGGTATTAGCTTTTTTGCTGGAGTCGCCATTGTTTGTCTTTTAGAGCGAACTGTCTTGTTTCTTTGTTTTATGGATCGTCGGTTGTCTCTGTGAAGCTTTGTTGGTTTATAAAAGGATTTGTTCTGGGAACTAATAGATAGCAGAGAACAAAATGAAAATTCTTACTTCTGTGTAACTTTGAATTTTTCTTGTTATTGTTCCATGTTAGTTTTACTTGTGTTAAAAGTAATAATTGCTTACTGTCTGATTCTGCATAGTATTATTATTTTACAGTGAAACACGCCTTTTCCCTACGCGATCGAATCAGAAATGAAGAGATCCGTAGGAAAACCAAGGTAACCGATATAGCCCGAAGAATTGCCAAACTTAAGTGGCAGTGGGCAGGGCACATTGCTCGCAGAACGGATGGCCGATGGGGTCGGAAGGTTCTGGAGTGGCGACCGCGTACTGGAAGACGGAGCGTTGGAAGGCCTCCCACAAGATGGACCGATGACCTGGTGAAGGCCGCAGGAATACGTTGGATGCGAGAAGCACAGAACCAGTCGAAGTGGCGGTGCTTGGGGGAGGCCTATGTCCAGCAGTGGACGTCTTTCGGCTAAAATGATGATGATGATGAGTGAAACACGTCCCATGGATTTTATATACATTGATGTTATGTGAGTGTGTATGGTGTGCTGCTTTGAAATTAGTCCAAATCTTTCCCATAGCTGCAATTATTCTCAAAATGCGCTGGATTCCTGTAAAACAAGAAATCGTTGCAATCAATTCCCTTATCATTCATAAATATGAACAAGAGTTTACTGAACAAATCAACAGAGTAACGTTTTGAATTAAAACGCTAAATCAAATCCTGAAAGCAAATTGTTAATTGTATTAACCTTACATAAATCTCTAGGGATATTGTGAAATGTTCATATTTTATGTTTGCCTCCATTCTGCTGTGTTAACATGTTTTGTTTTTGCTTCGTTTTTATTTTTGTTGAAATAGCTATGTTTGTTTATGTCAGCGTTTCGTGTGACTGTTGATCGTGAATTTTGTGTACTTATCGAAATATATTTTTTAATTTTCAATATTAGAGTGCTGTTGTTTGAACTTCTGATTTTCACTATCCTCCCATATATATTAACGCTGTAATTTGAAAACATTGTAAAAGCCAATTATTTTTGAAAAAGTACACGTGAAGTTTCTTATCGGCTCTTCATAAAAGGATCGATTAGAATTGATTTTTAACCGACTTTAAAAAGGAGGAGGTTCTCAATTCGTCTACAGTTTTTTTTTTCTGTTTTTATGTTCCACTAGCTTCCGCCAGCGGCTTCGCCCGCGTGAAAATTCAACCCCCCAATTCACCCTCTTAGGGGTGGAATTTCAAAAAAACCCTTTCTAAGTGGATACCTACTCTTTACAAAGAATACACTCTCCAAATTTCATGTCTCTAGGACCAGCGGTTTAGGCTTTGCGTTGATATATCAGTCAGTCAGTCACTCAGGACTTTGAATTTTATATATATAGATGATATCTGACCTCAAGTATACACAATCAATCACAAAAGTAAAATACAGATCCAATAACACCGATTTCCAAAATTAAATTTATTTTTCACGTGGTAATGTTTTTTTTTTTTCTTGGATAGGTAGGGCCGTATGGTCTTTTTTATAAAACGTTTTTATAAAAGTTGATTTTCATGATAGAGACGTACAAGCAAAGATTTCCCCCTTTTTAAATGGCGACGAAACACATAGAATACTTATTTTTCCACTCATCTTTAACACAGACATCTTTATGAAGCATGTCTGGACGTGTTTACGAGGAAAAGCGTCAAACTTGCGAAGTAAAAAATAAATTAGAAAAACTAAACGTTGGTCGTTAAATAAATTGAATTTTCTTTGTGTAAGAAAACTTTTGTAATTCGTAGTTTTTTCGTTGTTCAAATATTTGCCGGAAAATTCTTGAAGAAATATTAACTTCTGAGGGAACTTATTAATAACGTTGGTCTTTGTTTAAATTGCTGAATACATGTTGTGACAGGGGTGGACTGTCTGTACGAAACGTTGGTTAGTAGGTTTTAGTAGCTACGTCTGAATAATTAATGATTTGTCTTTTAATCTTAACATCATTTCTAGAAATCGCAAAAAAAAACATATAGTTATCAGGAGGTCTTTGCGCAGAGATTCGATGGTCAGTACCTGAATATTATATGGTTCTGCTGCATGGTTCACATATGAAGCAACCGAAGTCAGTCAAACGTTTTATGTAGTTTTTTCTTTGTAGGTATGTGTTTTATGTACATTTTTGCTTTTCAATATTGTAATTGTTGTGTTTATGATCCCTAGTGAGGTTTTTATTTATAAGACATAGGTTACTTCACTATGTTTAAATTTAAGCCCTAGACCACATTAACGATAGCAACAGCTTCTCAAAAAAGTCACATATGAATAACATGGTATTCATACACAGAACGCAATCTCTAGTCAATGTATTGCAATCTATATTACTATTAGTATCGCTTCTAGGGATCCTAAAGTGATCAAATTCAAAACACAATATCACCTTTCAGCTGGACCCTAAATAATAATGAGAGAACCTTGTTTATATTAGGTACCCACATTAATTTTAGTTGATATAAATCTAAGTAATATTTCGGTCTAATATTACTTCTAAGGCTAACCTCAGGTAATTTAAGGACTATGATGTATCGCCTTTCTTCTCTTATCTAAATTTTACGTATACGGAAAATTCTTTAGTAAAATTTTCTCTGTGGGAGACTTTTATAATCGTTTAAATGTGAGTTTCAAAGAATTTTCTTCCTTTGACTTACGGTTATAAGTTCTAAAATTCAATGAAAAGTTTTTAATACGTAAATGGCTTTCAATTTTCAGTGGATAGTATGATGAAAGGAAGGAAATAGTCGGTAATAATATTCTCGTGTTTCATACATTGTAAGAAGTAATGAAATTAGGTACTAGGATTATACCAATCACTCCAGTGCGAGACAAAAGCTAAAACAGAAATACAAATAAGGCTGAAAATCACTGCTATATATATATTTATGCATAATCGTCCTCGTTCCGTGCGCTGCCGGGACGTAACAAATCCATCCAAGTTCCATTCCATTTCTTTCCGTGAGTTTTGTAAAAAGCGACTAAGGGACATGCTAGAGAATGGGCAGCAGTGTTCTATATCCATGGTGCCACCGTACTACGATCACCACCCCGCCTGCCAAGCGTGGTAATAATGGCAAACCCCCAAATTGAAGGGGGGCTATGTCCTACAGACTTCTAAAGATGATGATGATGGTGCATAAGCAGCATATTCTAGCTTTTGGTACACAGCTCTCCTCTCTTTGCGAGAAATGTGGTTATAATGTACCACGCAGACCCAGTGCGGGTTAGTAGATGTCACATAGCTTCAAATTTTCAGTACCAAGACATGCGGTTTCTTCATGATGTTTTCTTTCACGGTTTTGAGAGAAATAGTGATGAAATTTTTAACCGAGAAGAGAGAGTCCAATGAATAGCCAAACATAAATGGGAGTGGATGGGTAGTAAACGGAAGGCCAAAGGAACCGAAAGTTTTTGGAATAGCAACCGCGTACCGAAAAATGTAGAGTTAGAAGGCCTCGTACAAGGTGGACTGATGACCTTGTGAAGGACGCAGTATCTTCTGGATGCGGGAAAAATAGAACCTGTCGGATTGGTGAAGTTTGGAGGCCGCAAGTTGCCGCTTATTCAGCAGACCTCTGTCGGCTGAAATGGTGATGATGAAATAACATTTAAAAGAGATCGCAAATGATTTTATCAGTTCAGTGACAAGTTTAACGCCACAAGCAACACTAATAATTGATTAAGTTACTGTAGACTTCGTAATTGATATTATTATGTCCATAAAGTTGTCAATAATTGCAGACAGTAAAGTACTTTTAATAACTTTTGTCAGTGACTAAGAGTCACTGCCATTTCATAAAGAATGACATTGAAGCTGATAGCGATCGTATAAAAATTAAACAGCAAGCTGTAAAAAAGTTAAAATAAAACAAAACAAGAGTGTAGAGGACTTTTCCAATAAAGAGGAAACCTAAAATAATAATCTCAAAAAAATCACATTCATAATCTATACTAATATTATAAAGCTAAAGAGTTTGTTTGTTTGTTTGATTGAACGCGCTAATCTCAGGAACTACTGGTCCGAATTGAAAAAATCTTTTTGTGTTGGGTAGTCTATTTATCGAGGAAAGCTTATAGGCTATAAATAACATCACGCTACAACCAAGAGGAGCGGAGCAGTAATGAAAAATTTTGCAAAAACGGGGAAAATCGCACGGGTAGGCGATTCGACGCGACGGGCAGGGTCGGGGGAGCAAGAAATTTAACGCGGACGAAGTCGCGGGCCGAAACTAGTAATAAATAATTCTGCTTATTGCCATCCAAAAAAAATAATGCAAACGAGAACCCCAAACAGTAAACAAAAAAATATCTATTTGTTTGTATAGTTAGAAAATATTGCTTTGCAAGTTTTTGTAGCGGTCAAAGAAACTTACTTAGATGTCCTTTGCGAAAGAGCTTTCCATTAATTATTCCTTTTGTCCCAGCTTCGGTCAAATCGGGCTTATCCTTGTAGAGCTCGGTACCTGCAGTAATTACTTGAGAATAACCATTTCGGACTGACATTATTAAATATTTTCATATTTGTGTTTCCTTATTTGTCCTGGAGGTATGTTTTTACTTGCTCTTTATTATTTTTCTAACTTTTTACTGACAACATTTTGAATAAAAATAATAGTTCGAAAAGGTGATATATTATTTCCCCTCCCTAAAGATAAAAATTTCATCAAAATTTTCCTTGACCGATGTCCGTTCAAATTGAGTTCCATGTTCAACTTACAGTGGCATTTCATTGCAATTTTAATTCATTTGAGTCAAGACATGTAGACAATTATTGCAATACAGTTTCAGTTTTCCCAGAAAATCTGCTGAATCCGTCATGGATGACGTATGTGTGTTGAACTTTCTAACGCTTGTCAAAATCCTTTAAAGTTTGTTGAAAAGTTCGTTGACAGCACATGGTTTAACAAACAAACCTGCTGTTGCATAGCGCAGTTTTAGCTGACGGGGATTTTACCTTTGACAACGTGTAGGGTAATTTTTTTTGAATTGAATCTATGGAGAATCTGCAAACACGTTTTTAATACGGATTAAAGGTGGTTTCATATCCAGCACCGAGTAAGCGTAGTAACGAATGATTGTTGCTTCTGTTTACGAGAAGATGTCTCTCACAAATTACTCACATACCAGAACAAATTCCTTCTAAATATTTTTAAGAATATAGCACTCATTTGTATCTTGTATGTAGATGTTATTTCTCACAACCCTCCAAAATTACTTTCTAACAAAATTCGCTGAAAAGAACTTACTCTCGGAAATCCGGAGCAATCCGTCAAACAAATGAAGTGTAAAACCCGTTCCCGGTACATATCCGTGCCGGTGCGGCCGCAGCCAATTTTTCCGGATTACAGATTTACGATGTATCGGACCGGACCGAACGGCGTCGGGAAAAAATACGTAAATTCACAAACATCGAGGGCTATTTATTCACACGTAAGAAAATACGGCTTGTATCATTTGTAGCTAGAAATAAGAAAGTTTTTTTTTTTTTTTTAATGGATAATGTTATTAAAGATGTATTATACTCGAATGATCAGAAAAATTGAAAACCAGATTGATTTATAATCCACGAGCATGGAACAGAAATTCGTTAAGAAAGAAAGAGCGTACGTTGCTTAAAATAAATAAGTTAGTAACAATTTAAATTGAGACACTGCGTAAGGGTGTTTTTAATTAAATGAGCCACCATCATCTCTCTAGCTTGTCCCAACTTTGCTGGAGTCGGCTTTCAGTCTAACTGATTGCAGTCTAATACAGTTTTTTACATGTACTACCGAGTTTTTATTTATGTGACTAACTTCTACCTCTTGGAGAATTGTAAAACGCAAAACACGGTTCTAATAATTATAAATTATTAATAAAATATCTTTACAGAGGCAAAGATTTATTCAGTGTCTGCCATGTCAAGATCTTTTAATTCACTTCTTTTTATCCTAAATTAAGTTTGAGTGTTTTTTTCTCTAAGAAATATATAAAACTAGCTGACCGTACAGACGTTGTCCTGTTTCCTAGAACTCGATAGCAGCGCTATCTGTCGGGCTGATTTGTGAATCTAAACCATCCAGGGTGCCACCCAAACGCATACAAAAAAAAAAAATCATTCAAATCGGTCCAGCCGTTTAGGAGGAATTCAGTGACATACACACGTACAGTAGAATTATATTTATAAAGATAAAGCAAAGTGACATTGTGTACTCACATTGTTCTTGTAATACATAGTATCGATTGTCACTTTTCATTCTATTTCAAAGTCAAAGAAAATCGACTTTCGTAACTCCTATTACATGTCAACATCACTTTCGATATTACCTGAGATATTACGTTCAAAATATTCAGCAGCGTATTCAAGTTCATTCTCATATCAAGTACGTCGATAGATAGGTTTATCGTGCTTCTACTTGAGACATATCTCGTAGTATAATGACGCTACATATGATCTTCTACGATGCTACTTTCGATAACTACGTACTATATCTATCAGTTATGACACTTATCGTGTGCTGAATCTTGTAAAGTTAGGAGTAAGATAGTCACGTCACTTAAGTTCTCGTTTGGTAGCATAAATGTTGGTGCTCTAAGCTGGTTTTGTTGATTATATATGCATTTGGCTGTAATCTTTATAACGTCATCTCAGTATTATTCCAATTAATTTGGGATCGATGCAGTATGTTTTCTCCATGAAATATTATAAAAATCGTTATCAGACATTGTCAGTAGTAAATTTCTTTCTAGCCAAATCTTCGATCACGCTGTCCGTCCTTCGTACCTTTGGTAGCCACATGCCCATTATTCACGTCACCTTTCGTCATTCATCATCTGCCTAGCCCTTTTCGAACTATGTAGGGGTCAGCTTCCAGTCTAACCAGATGCAGCTCAATAGAAATAATTTACATGGAGCGGATTTGACTTTCATAACCCTGCAGGGTTGTTACCCAGCAGGGTTGTGAAAGTCAGGTCGATATCCTTGGAAAGACTGGCTGTCAGAGTTTTGGGTTTCTGACTACCCATAACTGCTGTCAAAAATCTACGAATGAAAGTTGAGACAAATGACTTATCGTGTTTCCTAAGACACGGAGGGATCATAGAGAGGGATACATAATGGATTGTCACCCATCTACGAACCGACCGCGGAAAGCGTAGCATAATCTGTGCTCAAACCGTGCGGCTGAACTCCGCACATCCGAACCTTTTTCATTTTACATTAAGATGTCTCAAAATTACCACACTAGAAATGATTGCTTTCGCCACGAAATATTATATTCGATCAATTTGGCCCAACAGATTTTTTCCGTGTTCCACAATGTTGGTGGCGGTAGATTTATGGGAAAGGCGTTTAATAGCCTTAATATCGGGACGATCCCATCTTAATTCAATATTTTTACTACAGATACTGATTATGACGTTTTTGCTGGAACCTACTATTAGGCTCAATTGTAATGTGAACAAAAATTGAGCAAATAAAAGATAATTCGACAATACAGTTCTCATTTTGGAACAAGAGAAACTTCTTCAAAATGAAATCAAGTAATCGAATAATGGTAATCATCTCGATCCTTTCATCGATAAAACCGCACACATTCCTACAAAACCGAGTGAATTTAATAAGCGGCCGACTTAACATTATTCAAATAGAGGCGGACGAAATTCGTAGGCATTTGTATAAAATTATTCAGCATTGAGATAAGTCGAGGAAAACAAGCGTCTTCTCACACGGTATGTATACTGAGCATTATTTAAATATAAAGGAAGTGGTAGATTGTCAAAGATCCTAACAATTTACTATTAAAGAGAGTATGTAGACAAATCTCCCATAAATTAGGTTCTATCGTCAAACTTCATTGGAATTTAAAAGTTTTGTAACATGGTTCATCAAATGACCTTCCAAGCCTTTTTTATACATGGTGGTTTAAGCATCGTTGAGCCAAAAGACGTCGACCGATGGATACAGACCTTCCCCAAACATCGCTAGATGTAGTCTTGAAACAGACAAATTATCCGTTCGGCCGTCGTATGAAGTTTCTTGCGCAAAATGCTGAAGATATTCACAGAAGTTATCATATTCACCACAAACCGCACACAAATTGTGGCCTCTCAGACTGGCGCGTCTGAATTCTTCCTAACAACCACTTTAAGTGAATATTTTGAGAGTACTGAGACGATTGCCGTTTAAAAGCGAGAGCGCCGCGCGATGGAAGACGAAAGTACGTATCTACCTACTGTAGTATACCTAATACAAGCACAGAGTTAGACAGAAGGTCGGCTTCCAACGACGAGTGAAAACAGCCGCACACACACATAGACGTGTGACCTATGTTCAGACGCCAGCACTTAAAGCTTCTACAATGTGTCAAATTTCTTAAATAGGTTTTCAACTTGAACGCTAAAAAATAAGGTTCAAGACTGATTCGGAAAATTTGACAGTTTCGGGTACTTTGATGTGCTGGTATCTGTACATACGTACAGAGATCTCAAACGATCTCAAACAAATGATAGGCGCGAGTGCACTTACACTCGCTATACGTGGAGTGTCTATGAGTGCGTGCGTTTTCGCTGGTTGTATAAAGCCGACCCTCTGTACCTCCCTATTTTGAGCCTCTGGTATATGCTGATATCTTACACGCGCGGATTTCGGTAGTGTTTCCTCAATTTATTTGAAGTATGCCTACTTAAATTTTGTTGTGAGTGCTGCAATAATACAAGAACAATGTTTGGGAGAAAGGAATGGTAATTGTTTGTAAGCGACGCGAGAGTGGTTAAGTAGCTATGCCTACAAGCATCGTTATTTATATGAAATATGAGCAAGACTTGCCTCTTGAGGAAACAAATTGAGTTGTCTTAATAAGGTTTGGAGATAATTTATTTTGGCTATACTCTATCTGGTAGGGCGCAGTGATGACAGGTGGAGTAAGGCTTTAACAGAGTGGCGTTCAAGGACTGGAAGACGAGTTGTTGGCGACGAGTGGGCAAAATCTGGATGAGGAGCGTGGGTATAGCTAGAAAAACAGGAAGGCCTATGGCAGTGGGTGAAGTTAGGCTGAGGATGATGATGATTGTATATTTTCACTACCGTTTTATAACAAACAGAATAACAGAATACGGATATATGTAAGTTAGATGTAAGTCAAGGCAGATAATTTACATAATCACAATTTTGTTCATTTATCAAAGACACTGTTCTTAGTTTTAACTTAATCTATTACGTAACATCTTAAGTTAGAGTTAAATTGCTTATTAGCCTTTTGGCTAGATCGTAATTAATTACTAAGAATATAGTTCTTACTAATAAAGTATAAAAAAATGTATCAAAGAATACCATAATCTATTGCAAATAATAACACAGGCCGACAAAATTTGACGAACACTCTTACCCAGAAATCAGACTATACTTTTCCGAAGGATTTTGACGCGCTGAATTCGAATCTGGCCTCACCTGGGAGAGCATGTCCAGCAGTAGACTGGGGTCATGCTGCTTTTGATCTTTGCAACGGATTTTAATGCGGTATTCACCATCATTTAGACCACTTTATTTCATGACATTTACATACGTGTCAAAACTTTAGCCGAAAGACGTCTACTGCTGGATATAGAACTCCCCAAATTTGTGGGGGTTTTCCATAATCGCCACGCTTGACAGGTGGGTTGGCGATCGCAGTATGATGGTAGAATGCATAGAGAAGGCTGTTGCCCGTTCTCTAGTATGATGTTTCACATTTATGTGTATAATGCGGTACCTAAATATATCTCAATATTTTGTAAGTCGTAATAATCGTGCGAAAAGTTGTTGTGTGTTGTGTGTATGTAATATAACTTTTCTCAATCTGTAATCCAAACCGTTTTGCCAACAAAATCACCATAAAACCATCGGTCTATTTACAAAACTGACAAAAAGCTCTACCTCTCAAAATCAATAAGTGTTCGATGCATAAAACATGGGGGAACTAAACCCGAAGGTAACTCTCCAAGACAAGAGTTGATCTTACGGTATTTGAACGTATAACACAATGGATGAAGGGAGTAGAGTGGTATCTACACTGACTTTGTGTTTGGTTGAATAAAGACCCAGCGTCTTATGTGTACATAGCGGCTTTAGAATTTTGTATTTATATGTAGTTTATTTGATAATTTAAGTCAAAATTGGAACAAGTCTTACCAAGGGGTATCGTAATACTAGTGTATCGAAAATAATTTTGCAGCCGAAAATCGGAAAAAACTTTGGTAATTGAGACTAAAGTCTTATTTTTTCCGAAAACGACAATCATTCAGATTTTAGTTTTATTAAACTATTATTTTATTTTCTATTTTTTAGGGTGTTTCGAATTTTAAGACGTATGTCAGCGTAGTTTGTGACATATGTCAGCGTAGTTTTCGAAGATAGTTCTTTTTGCTGTTCTGGTAACCCTGGCAAGGATAAAGGCACAAATTAGTTTGTGACGTATGTCAGCGTAGTTTTCAAAGACAGTTTTTTTGCTGTCCTGGTAACCCTGGCAAGGATAATGGCACAGATTTATGAAATTATTGCATTGTCATCGGTCCTTGACAGGTGTGCAAAGTTTGAATGAAATCTGGTCGTTTAAAGTGGGTCAAAATCGCGCTATAAGGAGTCGGTTACAAACAAACATACAAGAGTGAAGCTGTAAAGCGTGTAAAAAAAAAAAATCTTCTGAATGCGTATACGCGCGTAAAGTAAAAATACAACATAACCGCCATAAGTAAAATCGGAACCGTTGTTGTCAGCTAAGTAAAACTACAGCGGACTCCATTCACCCCGAAGTTAGCCGATCGTCACCTGACACTACCGAGCTTTACGAAATAAATCGGACGACGTGCGAAAATTCATGAACTTCTGATTGTTGGCTTGAGCGAAGCTGTGGCTGGTTTATTATCGAAAGAGAAATATGGTCGTATTTTTTTATTTTTGGCCAAAAAATGTCTGAAGATGAAAACAAAACTTCGGTCGGTCGTATTACCCAATAACGGGATACTGGAGATCAGACATGTAGTCGCTTAATGTAAAATACTGGTATGGTATTGAGTAGGGCACTTAGCTCGTAGAACAGGTGGCCGATGGGGCCGAAAGGTTCTGAAGTGGCGACCGTGTACTGGAAGGCGCAGCGTAAAAAGGGCTCCCACTAGATGGACCGATGACAGTTTGCTTTGGACCCCATTTAACGGAAATCACGCGAACGGAGGAGTATAAAATTGGTTACACTTAAAGTTTTTATGGAGAAGGAGTACAGAAAGCTACCATATATTTTTTAAATAATTAATAATTAGAAATAAATTATGTTTAATCGGAAGTATGGTCAAATTTCTTTCGATAACTGAGCGACCTCTATTAGATAGATATAAATAACGAAATAAGAAATAAAATAATATACAAAATTAGTTCTCAATGTTTATTACAGTTCAGTTAAAAAGGCTATTAGTTTTAAAAAATTTACACAACTTATATTCCGAAAGAACTGAGAGCCGATGAGAGAGATGTCAAATTAATAACTGTGAATACAAAACCTGAAATTGAGGTAAATATCTTAAAAACATGTGCATACCATTATCTTCTCCTTATTATGAAATAGAATAATTTGTTCTCATAAGTTAAACTATTTCCGTAATGTTAAAAATAACAACTATGTACAATATTTATTACTGTTTCATCATTTGTACATACAAATCATAAACGGACAGACGGATAGGTGACATATAAAAGAAATGGGGGAAATCTGCATAGTGCTTTGATATCTAATGTTCAACAGAGTGAGAAACTTATAGAAGTGATGCAAAGGAAAATATTCAAAGTAACCTGTTCATTGGTTTTAAATTATTGTGTGAATTCATGAATGATCTGCAGCCTTTAAAATGTATGACTGCATTTTAATAATCACGCCATTTTCCCATGGGGGTAGGCAGAATCTACAGAACGCCACCTGCAATGCTACGATCCTTACATACTTGGAAGTCATTTCATAAAAAAGCAGATCGATATGTCCTACGGAAAATCATCATATTAAATCACTTTTGATTATCACACACTCCCTACACACACACCTACACTCACACACCTACACTCACACACTCTTCTCTTCTTTGCTGTCTAATTAATTGTTTTTTTTTTTTGTTTTTGTTTTCTCCTTTATATAGAGTCATTTTTGTCTTCCATCCCATCATAATCATCTATTAGTAGATGCTTGTTAGGGTTCCGTTGCCAAATGGCAAAAAACGGAACCCTTATAGATTCGTCATGTCTGTCTGTCTGTCTGTCCGAGTATGTCACAGCCACTTTTTGCCGAAACTATAAGAGCTATGCTGTTGAAACTTGGTAAGTAGATGTATTCTGTGAACCGCATTAAGATTTTTATACAAAAATAGAAAAAAAACAATAATATTTGGGGTTCCCCATACATAGAACTGAAACTCAAAAATTTTTTTTTCATCAAACCCATACGTGTGGAGTATTTATAGATAGGTCTTCAAAAATAATATTGAGGTTATTAATATCATTTTTTTCTAAACTGAATAGTTTGCGCGAGAGACACTTCCAAAGTGGTAAAATGTGTGTTCCCCCCCCCCCCGTAACTTCTAAAATAAGGGAATGATAAAACTAAAAAAAATATATGATGTACATTACCATGTAAACTTCCACCGAAAATTGGTTTGAACGAGATCTAGTAAGTAGTTTTTTTTAATACGTCATAAATCGTAAACCACAATTTGCCTTTCATTTAGTCAACTCTAATATAAAAATTAAAAAAAAATACATTTAATTTAATAAACATAAACCTTATGCATAAACCGTGAATACCTGAAAGTTTGTACGGAACCCTCGGTGCGCGAGTCTGACTCGCACTTGGCCGGTTTTTTTTACTGTAGCTTGTCCGGATAGTTTGGGGGTCTGGAGACCTGTAACACAGGTATTCCTAGTACAGGCTCCAGTCTCCACGACATTAAACATTAATGTATTTTTGTTACGACTATTATGTATTGTACTGATTTATCATTATGTAGTGGAGAAAATAAACGTTTTTTATTATTATTATATATTATATATACTCTTTTTGCCTCGTTTAGGTTCATATCTGTTGGATATCGATATCGAAAACCAATGGAACGATAAATAACAAGAAAAAAAAATCTTAATTACAACAATGCCCGTAACCATCTTTCGTTAAATATAGATATGTTTTTAAGAATTTCCAAAAACAAAAGCATTACAGTAGTTTGGTTGCCATGTCAGTGTCATTTCTGTCTTTTGAATAACCTCTCTTATTGTTCGAAACTTTGTTACTTGCTGTGATATCAGATGTAAGCTATTAAACATGTAACTATGAACAGGTAAACCTGGACTCCTGGTGATCTGTATTACAGGTGTGACTACCTATCATAGGCACCAGCGATCCACAACCAAAAATCGTTAGCTATTTCTTGTGTGTAAAATATTGTTTGTATTTTTTGGCTTGTGGTGAGAAATAAATATATTTTATTATTATTATTTATATAATATATGTTAAAATATCACGGGACCCTAGGATCCCGGTCTTTTGGAAGGCGTAATTAAAGATCTGGACAAAATTGGAATGACGAATTTTTTTTTTTATGACATTCGTTTTCGATATCAATACCCAACATTTGGATAAAGTATTGCCAGCTCATTTCATTTGCCCCTGTATATAGACTTGTAAAGAAAACATTTTTCATTCGTCCATAGAGATACCATTCATTCATCAAAACACAGAATACCTAAGAGCATTATCCTAACTCTCAAATACGAGCTTAATGTAAAGTAGTCGAACACGGCAAAAAACCTCTTCGGATCGTATTCCTCAACTACAAAACGAGAATAGTCCGGAAGAGCAAAACCCAAACCAAAACGCGTCTTCTAGGTCACTTGGGTGCAACGGAGATGAAAATAGCAAATCACAAATGCAAGACAGAGAAAGGACATGCCCTAACGACTTCTCATTTTGACATCCTGGATGTTTGTATTTATAGTTTCCGTGAATTTCTGCTGATTGTCCTAAAGCGTATTAATTCTCAATTCTTGGAACATTAGTACTTGGAATTTTGTCACTGAATGTTTCTACAGCAAAAAAAAATGATGTGTTGATCAGAGGGGTAATTGCACAGCATCCATTGCGTTATTTGCATTGTTGAGCCGACAATTTATTCGAACAAATGACGCAATGGATTAGAAATCATTTTCAATGCGTGGTGCATTTTCAGTGGGTGCAGGCGAATGATATTCCTGTAGGTATGTTAGTTTTCTGCCAGGATCGCGAGATTTGTTCGAAATAGTTACTGCGGCCCAGGCACAAGCAACTGAAGGAACACGGGTGGGTTTTAGTCAGTAAAAGTCTGACACGCTCTTCCGTTCCTCCCAGAGCAGGAGACGTCATTTGATGATTTCCCACCCACATAAAAAAGGTATGTTAGTTTTAGCAACTCTCAAAAATTGTTAATAAAAAAGCCGTATTAGCTGCTTATCACGGACTAGTTGCACCTGTCCTAAGATATTTTATTATATTTTGGGGAAATGCAGTTGATAAGGAATCTGTATTTAAAGCTCAAAAGAAATGTATTAGAGCAATGTGTAATGTAGACAGTACTACCAGCTGTCAACCATACTTTAAGAGCTTAAAAATTCTGACACTGCCTTCATTATACTTATATGAAATAAATGTTTTTGTGAAATCGAATCCTAATTATCATAAGACTGCTTTTAAAAGTGACTATAGACAATTACGTGACAAAAAAAGATTAGAAATTGATATACCAAATGGAAAAACAGTACTAATAAATAAAAGCTTTCTTTGTATGGCATCATTGATCTACAATAAGTTGCCTGATGATGTTAAAAAGTTACCTATTCAGCCATTCAAGTCGAGGTTACACAAATTCCTGGTGGATAAATGTTATTATAATGTCAAGGAGTACTTACAGGATAAAAATATAGATGGATACATATAGAAGGACTAATTTATTGACGGAATAAGATGACAATACAAATAGAGTGACATGCTATATTTAGTTAATTTGACATTTGTATAATTTTATTTTAATTTGGACCTATATTTTAATTTCATCTATTAGATTGTATATGACATGTACTATACAATAATTCATCTTACAATTTTTACCTTTGAACCAACATTTGCAATATCCTGAATTTTTTATCTTACTTTATTATTGATTTTATTTTTCTGTATGTTTAATTTAATAACTATTTAATTAGATTAACATTTATATAAATATTTGCACACCTTACTAGGTAATGATACAGAGCACTTAATATTTCTTTGTAACATCTGTTTATATCTACCTGTATTATGCAAATAAATGATTTGATTTGATTTGCATGAGTTTATGATTGATTTGTGGCTTCTCGTAAACTTTAAGTAACTCTATGTATATTAGATACTTTTCAACATTTTCTGTGTATAAGGGTTTAATGAACGTGACATGTAGGTACATTTTGTAGGATCTCCATTGATGTGGAAGGAACCTGGAATTTCATTAAAATATCATCAGGTTCGCAAGTGAATTGTTAAACTTTAATAATTTAATTTGACGGCTCACTGGCTGTTCAATAATTCT
Source organism: Aporophyla nigra (assembly GCA_947507805.1). NCBI lineage: Eukaryota > Metazoa > Arthropoda > Insecta > Lepidoptera > Noctuidae > Aporophyla > Aporophyla nigra. The sequence goes on from OX382295.1 coordinate 25,468,394, forward strand.
GGTATGTTATGTATTTGCAAACAGTCATTGGCCTTTGAAACTGATGATTTTATAAAAACTTATGTAGTTTTTGGTAGAAGTAGTGTTGTATTTTGCATCTAGCAAGGACACTGGCACTCATCATCATCATCATCATTTCAGCCGTAAGACGTCCACTGCTAGACTTAAGCCTCCCCCAATTTGGGGAGCTTTGCCATAATCGCCACGCTTGGCAGGCGGGTTGGCGATCGCAGTATGGTGGTAAAATGCATAGAGAACGCTGCTGCTCATTCTCTAGTAAGTCCCTTAGTCGCCTTTTACGACACCCACGGGAAGAAATGGGGTGGTGTTATTCTTTACGTCCGGCACCACACGGGGTACCGTGTGGTAACACTGGCACTATTTTATACAATATATCTAACTGCCTCGTAAGCTCGATTTCTGGGTCGGAAATGTTATTGGGATTTTCTCAATAGCGTCCGGAGTCCGGATTTTTGCTTGCTTGATTGTAATAGGCTCTGCTTCTATTTCATGAGACTTAAACATTAGTGGCAAAATGTGGGTGTACTGTTGATACACTTTTATTAACTGCTGTTATTTTTTGTCTTTGTAGTTTACATGCATGCATAAAATACGCATAAAATTTATTTTTTTCATGGGGGTAAGCAAAAACTATAGAACGCCACCTGCTACGCTCCTTATATACTCCTTTTGCCGCGTTTAAGTGCAGTTCGAGGTTCTTTGTAGTTTTGTAGTACAACAACGTCACTTAATGCAAAAGATGTAATATTTCAGGAGAAGCGTTTGAAAATTCCACATTCTATTATAATGTACTGACTAAAGAAATTAACTGGTAATTTTTAAACTACAACTTTGTTAAAGTTAAAGCAAACACATTAGCTACTTTTTCTCATACTCATTGTCAGAACAATTTTGAAAAAAATTGCATAAGTGACGTTGTTGCACCGGAGGAGGTGCGATATTATTATTTCAAATGTCTCCATTTTAAAGGACAAAAGCCCATCTTTTTGTACTTCTTTGTCTAATAAAATATAAAATGTCGTTTGATATTACTTGTACAAATATCGTTTGTTACTACTTATATAGTAGTGAATCAAGGACCAATGGCTGATAACTTGACATCCATTGAGCTGTCAACTTAAATAAGTTAACAAAACACTTGTCAAACTGATATTATCAGATGTCAAGACCATCCATCACTTTGAACCCCATCACAAGGCTAAGTATACCATTTATAAAAAATAATCCCTTTAACACAATAAAAATATCATCTTGATAAACTTACAAAGTTATTTAATAATATTAATGGCTAAACAAGTGAAGTGAATCAAACAATTAGATAGCCCGTCACGGAAGCAATCAAGGAATCATCAGTCTTATTGACTGGGGACGAAAGACTACAGTCCCTTTCTTATGAGAGTTTCATTACGATCGTATCTAACAATTGACCCCTATACGGCGTCAATTGGAACTCGGCGTTTTGGTACAAACGTTAGGGTACATCTTAATGGTACATTAATTAAAGTAGACCTCAAATTGATGATGTCTCTTTGATCTAGAGCCGTAAGTGCTTAGTCAAGATTGTATTAGGTCGGTAGGTACCTATTTCAATTGAATTGATGAAAATAAAGGTACGTGCACACGTACATCAGTCAGTCATGTCAACGTTAGGGACGTAGTATGTTTAATGTGGTGAAGGTAAGGCTTGAAATCCCGGTATTTTTGGGAAACGGTACCTTTGACGTTGGTGTGATACTGGTATTAGAGTAGTAGGTACCTGTACTATTGATACCAGTACCAGACCTAGTACCTTTACTATTGGTACCGGTACCAAATGTAGCACCTGTACAAGTTTTACTGGTACCAGATGAAGTACAATTGGTACCGTTAGCAGATGAATTACCTGTAATATTGGTATCAATACTAGACGTAGTACCTGTACTATTAGTATTTCTTATCCATACCTGTGCTAATAGTGGTAGTAGGCAATAGTAAAATTAATCCAAGTTGACAACCGTACGAAGTACCTCGTAATAATATGAGATTTGTAGAATATGCTGGTAACTGAATCTGGTACTGTTATTTGTTAGGTAGAGTATCCATACCCGTCTGGAACCAGTACCCCGGTAACGAAATGCCAAGAATGGCTATGTACCGGTACAGAACCAATACATTTGGTACCGGTTCCAAAGGTTGGGTGTAGGTGAATAGATGGTCAGTTTCGTAAGCAACAACACACGTTTGAACGTGCTAGTGATGCGTCGTTGACTGAGATGGGCTGCTGGCGACGTAACTGACGTGTGGATCCAATGTTCTACGGCTTCGACTGAACTATACAACCTAAGTTCATTCAACACATTCCTGTTCGTATAATTTTTAAACTGTGTAAAACATCTGTTATTTTGCTCGGTTTCGGTATGGTAAAAGTGTTTAATAATGATGAGTAGGTACAATAACACCGTTTTTGATTTAGGGAAAAAATAAAAAACGCTTGTGTTTTTAACTGACTTCAAAAAACGAGGAGATTGTCAATTCGTTTTTTTATCTTTTTTACCTTATAACTCCGTCATTTAATATTCGATTTTGTAGTCCCAAATAAATTTGGCCAAGTTCTAGTTGGTGGTTTTGAGTAAACTTCAATAATACGTATTTTTTCCTATTTAGTCAACATGATTGACGATATTGTAATAAATAATTTCCCATCACTGTTATTTACTTAGCAAGTGAAAGTATACATATACATACATATGTGTGGGGTTGGTACCATAGTCAAAAAGTGCTACATAAAATTATTTAAAATAGACCACAACCCACCAAAATAAAAATTAACTTTTATTTCGGCAATCGGGGCAATTACTCCTGAAATTAAAGTAAATTTTCACTTTATATCTAGTGCATTTTTGGGAGTCGGTGTATGTTACTGATAGATGACTTCACGGTGACGTGAGTGCGTGACTAACGTGTGTGTATGAACCTTAAGTAGGCATATTTAAATGGGCTAATTGCTTCGTCGTGGCTACTGACGCAGTTAGTAGAGTCATCAATATGATTTATTGATAATGTAATGTTCGGTTTATGGGCGTGTTAGATCAACTATCTTGAACGTATTAGCATTACTTGTAATTAGGCTGAAATTATTAGTGAACTGCCAGTTTGTATGTAACTATGGTGGCTTTGTTTGAGGGGATCATTCGTTTTCATACGTTTCTTTATTTACTGAAAGTCTGACAACCAGTCAACGGCCATAAGCAGTCGCTCAATTTAATACTGCTTTGGAGTGAAAAATTGGGAGCCAACTCCAACATAGTTGGGAAAAGGCTATGCAGGTGATGTCCACGTCGTTTCTCTACCAATTAAATGAAGTGATTGTACCTGCATATTTATAGAAATTACTTTGTCTATTGTCGGGTACAGCAGGCGTAGCATGAGCACCGTCTTGTCGACGGAAGAATAGACAAGAATTACGTTTCGTGTAGACAGCGTGACGGCAGCACAGTAGAAAAAGTCAACTGCACTTTTTGCGCAGGATACTCTGTTCTGTCATACGATTTTTTTTTTTGTTTGATTCTCAATTTCTACTATCTTTAGCATGGCGATTACAAAATCAAATTGTCTTCACTACCTTAGACAACTGACAGTTGTCAGTGTAATTTTGACAGTTTGGATTGAAAACTTTCTTCTGAAGCGTCTACATTTTTATGGACGTAGACAAAGATCGTGAAAAACGAATGACAAGATCACACATTGTAGAAGAATATAAAAGGTGCAATGTCAAAAATAGAGAAACGAAGTGTCACTTTCTATAGAAAGAGCTGTCTCTATTCTTCACAGAAATAGAAAGCGTCGTGCTAAGCCTGCAGATTGGTGAAAAGTAACTTGAAATGTAACAAAAATGAACCTTCAAAATTATCACACTAAAACAAGAAATATAACACGAATGAATACAACTTAAAATGTAACACAAATAACTTATAGGTACATGAAATATTACGCAAAAACTTTGCAATTCACAACAACTAGACGACTTTCTTTCATCGTGCGTTACAGTTCATTTAACGTTTCATCAATATGTAGGCACCCAACAAAAGGTCATTCGAGGACAACGAAACCAGCATAGACTTTATGTTCTAAAAAATGTTCTTTTAGTGAGACAAATACTAAATAAACAAAATAACCCGCATTATGTATTATGCTAAAATAGCCTTAAAAATGTAAATGGGTTTTGAAAAAAAGAATTTTTCGTAACCCCAAATGGATTATGAAATGTACTTTTTTTAGCTAAAAGATAGGGCGTAAAAGGGGTACTTACGTAAATATAATAGGATAATCCATCAGTTTTACTGTACTTACGATAATGACCTTTTGGCTTACTAAGATTCTATTATTTATTTACATACAGAAAATAAAATTCATCAGTATTTACTATTAAAAAATTATCACCAAATCTTTGAAATATAAAGAGGTAAGAAGTTATTATGAATGTATTAACCAGAGTAATTAAATTAATATACAAATAACTTATTTAAAAGGCCATTCTTTATTATTGTTTTCTGTTCAAATAATTTTAAGGTCGTAATGTTTCTACTAAGAATTCGTTTACTCTAACTATTTAATCTCCAGCGTCTTTTGTTTTACTTTTTGTGCTTTCGTTTATAGCAAAAAGAAAACAAGTACACCTGTACTTGTTTTCTTTTCATTTGAAAAAAAAAAAATTAATATAGTAAATTCAAATTTACCTAAATTAGCTGTTTTTAGGGTTCCGTTGCCAAATGGCAAAAAACGGAACCCTTATAGATTCGTCATGTCTGTCTGTCCGTCTGTCTGTCTGTCTGTCCGAGTATGTCACAGCCACTTTTTTCCGAAACTATAAGAGCTATGCTATTTAAACTTTGTAAGTAGATGTATTCTGTGAACCGCATTAAGATTTTCACACAGAAATAGAAAAAAAAAAACAATAATATTTGGGGTTCCCCATACATAGAACTGAAACTCAATTTTTTTTTTTCATTAATCCATACGTGTGGGGTATTTATGGATAGGTCTTCAAAAATGATATTGAGGTTTCTAATATCATTTTTTTCTAAACTGAATGGTTTGCGCGAGAGACACTTCCAAAGTGGTAAAATGTGTCCGTCCCCCCCCCCCCCCGTAACTTCTAAAATAAGGGAATGATAAAGCTAAAAAAAATATATGCTGTACATTACCATGTAAACTTCCACCGAAAATTGGTTTGAACGAGATCTAGTAAGTAGTTTTTTTTAATACGTCATAAATCGTAAACCACAATTTACCTTTCATTCAGTCAACTCAAATATAAAAATTAAAAAAAAAACATTTGATTTCATAAACATAAACCTTATACATAAACCGTGAATACCTGCAGGTTTGTACGGAACCCTCGGAGTCCGACTCGCACTTGGCCGGTTTTTTATTTTATTTAGAAATCTAGCCTTATTTGATTTTAATATTTATATTCAAGATCAAATAACATTACGTACAGTACGTTAGGATTTGTTTTCAAGGTCAAATAATATTAGGTAGCGAAACTCAGCAGCCGAATTTTTTAACGTCAACGACTAATGGTAGTTAGGAACTGGAACTATGACTTGACAAAATCTAATTTTTTTTTTAATGTTCTATTGCGTTTAGATATCAATAGCCATTACGCCTTACAAGTTTAGTAGATTAAATAGAAACTGATTTCTAAAACGAATATTTCAAGTAACTTATGGTGCTCGTACCCATTAAAAATATGTTTTTTTTTCTTGTTTGGTTTCTTCATGGTTAGCTATCGACATACCTTTATTACGTTGGCGAAGTTTCAAAGTTTTTTCATTTCATGTATTGTTATTTCCGGTTTTTGTTCCATATATTTGACCCTATGTATTGTACCGTGTGGTGCCGGACGTAAAGAATAACACCACCCCATTTCTACCCGTGGGTGTCGTAAAAGGCGACTAAGGGACTTACTGGAGAATGGGCAGCAGCGTTCTCTATGCATTTTATCACCATAATGCGATCGCCAACCCGCCTGCCAAGCGTGGCGATTATGGCAATGCCCCCCAAATTTGGGGAGGCCTAAGTCCAGCAGTGGACGTCATACGGCTGAAATGATGATGATGATGATGTATTCGACTGGAAAATTTAATAATTTTTCCGTTTTAGACCTCAAACCTTTGCAATTTTGGAAATATCACATTGAATTTTTCAAATCGTCAATGTCGAAGAAATATAATATGGTATCATTTATCACCATCATTTCAGACAAAAGACGTCCACGCTGGACATAGTCTTCCTCCAAGCACCGCCACTTCGACCGGTTCTGTACTTCTCGCATGGTGTCTACTACCTACCTTTGCAATACCACAAATTGAACTCAATAACTAATTTAACCCCAGCCACAATCTTAAGTATTCCCAACTAACCCTTCAACTGCAAACACCACTAAATAATAATAATAATTAACCACTAACATAATAAATGTTAATAACCATAAACATAATCCTATCCGATTCGAGGAGGAAATTACATTCCGATACTATCTTGTGGGTCTCTCATTCATTATCTGAATTACCCCTAATTCTGAATTAGGGGTGGTATCGGTTTGATTATGACAATGAAGTGATTTTCATAACGTTATCGTTATTGTTATTGCTTTGTTATTTCGATGTATTGATATTGAGGATATTTTGTGGTTGAGCTTTAGTTGAATAGGTGAATTTGTGTTGCCAAACTATTTCTATTTTCAATTGTGTAAAACAACAAGTTCCTTTGAGTGCTCATTTTGAAACGTGAATGAAAAAATACCTTCTAGATTTCTAGAGGCAGCTGGCGTTATCCTGATCGCTTTTGATTGGAACGCAGTAGTGCGAGTTCTAATGTGAATTGAGGTAATCAATTCTATTTTAATGTAAATGTTGACGGTCAAAAGTGCCACTTCAGTGCCCCTTTGAAATAAATGCTTTGATTTTTACTTTGATTTCTAAGAAAGAACGCCATTGTTTTAATGAAAGTTGATATTGAGCAGCAATCCACTTATTGTATTGATTAAATCTATTTTGATAAGATTTTGCATTAGGTACATATCGTCACGCCCATCATCTCAGATGGGCTGAGCGTTTACCAATAATAAACCTACATTTAGTATCTTAAATCATATTATCATGAGAACTTATCGCGAACTAAGAAGTTAGTTATACCATAATGTAAAGACTAATCTAAGCTGACTATGAAAGCCACATGGTAACCCAAAATAATTATATAGTATCTATATAAAATCAATATTCAGCTACTAACCAGATTATCGACGAGACTATAAATACACGCAAACTCCGTGGGAGGGCGCCATTTGAAAGTAATTATAAATTATAATAATGTAAACGCGTTTGATGTGACGAAAACAGATGGTGACGTGACGTGGCGACTGATTAAGGTAAACTGTCATGGCTGACTGAGGTTATAAAATTAATTTAATTAATTATTGTTTGTATTGCAATAATGTGGGTTATTTAAGGGTTACGTGATGTGATTAAAAGTTTCATTTAAGTAATTAATTAAGGGTCGTCGTTTAAGTTTGCGGCGGTTTGTGAAAGCTAAATGTGTTTAATTTAACTCGTGAATACCAGACTGTGATTGAAGGAATTAGTAACTAATTAAAGTCTTTAGCACTTTTCTGAAATGCCTTGTTTATTATAATTGATTGTACAGACGTCAGCACATCGAGCTACTATAATCTGTCAAATTTCTTTAATAGAATTTCAATTTTATCAGCGAAGTATTAGGTTCAAGGTTGATTGGGAGAATTTGACAGTTTCGGGTACCTTGATGTGCTGGCGTCTGTACAAAAATTGATCCAGCAATGATTCCTAGGCATTATAGTCCAGTACATTTTATCTTAGACTCACAACTTACATAAACTATGAACTACGCTAACTAAACTAACTTAAAAGCCGCATCATGTCAATTTAATAATATCTGGCTTTATTATTATAAATGTCAAATCAAATCAAATCATTTATATATTTGCATAATACAGGTAGGTATAAATAGACGTTACAAAGAAATATTAAGTATGTACTCTTAATCATTACCGCGCGTTTCGCCGTTCGCGTGTCGCGTTTTAACATGGCAATAGCGGTCATTGATTCATCGACATTTTGTACTATTCTTAGTCCGTACCCAAAGGGTGCCAACGGAACCCTATTACTAAGCCACTGGGCTGTATCTCATGAACAGTGATAGGTAGCCAGTTGAAACGTTCACAGTGTGTAATATATTATACTACTACTATTACTATTGTCAATAAAGCGAAAAATAATGAAAACTATATAAAATTGAAAATTAAAACGATCCCTTAATAAATGTACGTAACATTGTATGGTAACAATGTACATAACATTGTACGGTGATACGGAACTCTACGTGTTTTTTATTTCAAAAACTGATTTAATGTCCACTAATTAAATATCTTTACGTCCGGCACCACACGGTCCCCATTTCTTCTCGTGGGTATCGTAAAAGGCGACTAAGGGACTTACTAGAGAATGGGCAGCAGCGTTCTCTATGCATTTCACCACCATACTGCGATCGCCAACCCGCCTGCCAAGCGTGGCGATTATGGCAAAGCCCCCCAAATTGGGGGAGGCCTAAGTCCAGCAGTGGACGTCTTACGGCTGAAATGATAATGATGATGATGAACTAAATATCTATAGTGATCTTCGACATGTTCCAATAAAAAACCGGCCAAGTGCGAGTCGGACTCGTGCACTGAGGATTCCGTACAAACCTGTAGGTATTCACGGTTTATGCATAAGGTTTATGTTTATGATATTAAATGATTTTTTAAAATTTTTATATTTGAGTTGATTGAATGAAAGGTAAATTGCGGTTTACGATTTATGACGTATTAAAAAAAAAACTACTTACTAGATCTCGTTCAAACAAATTTTCGGTGGAAGTATACATGGTAATCTACATCATATATTTTTTTAAGTTTTATCATTCTCTTATTTTAGAAGTTACAGGGGGGGGGGGACACATTTTACCACTGTGGAAGTGTGTCACGCGCGAACCATTCAGTTTAGAAAAAAGTGATATTAGAAATTTCAATATCATTTTTGAAGACCTATCCATAAATACCCCACACGTATAGGCTTGATGAAAAAAAAATTTTTGAGTTTCAGTTCTAAGTATGGGGAACCCCAAAATTTATTGTTTATTTTCTATTTTTGTGTGAGAATCTTAATGCGGTTCACAGAATACATCTACTTACCAAGTTTCAACAGCATAGCTCTTATAGTTTCGAAAAAAAGTGGCTGTGACATACACGGACAGACAGACAGACAGACATGACGAATCTATAAGGGTTCCGTTTTTTGTCATTTGGCAACGGAACCCTAAAAACGATTTGATTTATTAACACAAGTTCACGCACAGAACAGAAACCTTAACTATCTATTCTAAGAAATAACATGAGATGAATCATTAACGTAGAATCAGCTTGTACCGTTCCCACTGCTGGGACACAGGCTCAGTGACAAGGAGTGGGCCGTAATCTACCACGCGGGCCCAGTGCGTATTGGTAGAAGTCACATGTCTTCGAATTTTTGGTTCTAGGACATGCCAGTTTCCTCACAATGTTTTACCCTCCACTGTTTTGAGAGCAGTGGTAATGAAATAATTTATACAAAGTAAAAAGCCAAGCCGGGTTGTATTCGAAACCACGACCTCGAACACGTGAGTCGGGGCAGATATCACTAGGCCAGTATTGCTCTCTATAACCTATTTATCATTAGTTCATACAATTATTAAAGAGATATTGATTCCCCTATCACTGTAACCCCAATACCCCAATGATTGTAACCTAATATTATTATTATTAGCAATGAAAGGGTTACAATAAGGGTCGATCTTAATTATTGTTAACGTCTAACACTTCATTCAACTTGATCTCCAAATGGAATAGAATTAGGTTACATTTTTGATAGTGTTACTTGAGGAGGCCGTGTCAGAATAATTATTGCGGGAATAAAAAGTTATTGACGTCACTTAAAAATAATTTATTTCATCTTAGTGAGTCTTTATTTTTTTTTGTTTTCGTTTTCATTAACTTTATTTCCAGTACCTGAATGATATGAACTTATATTAAATAGAATAAAGAGGAGCTTGTAGCTAAATAACAGCCGCTCAGATCTATCGGTCAGGTTAAGCTACGCTTTTTGAGGTTGGTATGTAGATGGGTGACCATTTTTACATACCTAGAACCCAAGTTTAAGCTGTTGGTCCCAGCTGTCATTTGTAGGTCTTTCACCGCCGTTACAGGTCGTCAAAAGCCTGAAAATCTGACCACCTGTCTTACCCAGGAGTAGCGCATTACAGAGTAATTGGATTGTGGAGGTCAGATAGGCAGTCATTTCATTTAAAATACTAGTACTCAGTTGCATCTAGATAGACTGGAAGCTGATCTCAATATAGTAGGGAAAAAGCTAGGCAAGTATATATTAAACATAAATATACTTGAAGAGGCATAACGAATAATGTTGATATAATTAAAAAATATTTTAGTGATTTCATCCGTTTTATTAATTCGGAATGCACTAAAATGCTAAATGAATGCTGCATTATTATACTACTGAGTAAAACGAACGAACTTCCGAAAATCAAATCAATTGAATACTTTTAAATAACTACACCATTCTTGAAATAACTGACATTGAACTGATAAGAACAACACTAGGTCTTAGTAACTAATTTATAAATAGGTACTATTTTATTATAAAATACCCCGCACCAGACATTAGTTTAGCCTTATCTAAAAACTAAAAACAATAATTCTTTTATACTGACACAGAGAAATTTGTATTCTTTCAGTATAGCCAAGTAAATTATAAAATAAATGTCTAGAAATAAAGTTTAGCAATAAATTCTCAATCTTAGACTAAAACAACTCAAACTATAAAATTAAAGTCCTAAAAATTCCCACGAGAACTATCAAAGTGGAAATTTTTCATGAAAAGGGTCCATTAAATGAAGAAATTCCTCGGAGTCTGTAAATCGGTGCAGAATTTTCGCAATCAAAATATTTTTCAACGCGACCGCACATCGTTTGAAGAATGCCGCGGGCGACAGCAAATGATTTATTTTAATCGATTGTTTACCGCGGGAAATCTGTTGGCTAAATCGTTTTATGTGATGTAATAAAATTGATATAAACTGAGTAATGGATGTTAGGTGTGGTTGCGCCTTTATGTGCTTTGTTATTGTTACGGTTGACTTCGTTTGTGAGGTCAGCAGAAGTGTTTATGATGCCGTAAATAAGTTGGTGCAGTTCAGGATTAAATGCACTAGTTTAGTCAAGCATGAAGTGTCAATATATTTTAGGTCCAGCATTATTCATACCAATAAACCTTCTAATTTCACGTTTACTGTTGGAAACTAATACTATTTGATGTAAATTGAATGGAATGACTATCAAAATAAAAGTAATTTGGTAGTTTTTATTAAATTAGAAAATAGATGCACGGCTTAGTGAAATTATTTTAAATTATTTTTTAGTTGATTGAATTACCTTTATTATCATTACATACATTTTTAAAAGTTTACGCACAAAACTTTGAAAATGATGCATCTAAAAATATTTTTAGCTCGGTTTTACGATTGCTTTATCATGAATTCATGATATTATTTTCTGTTTCGTGTGGTGCCGCACGTAAAGAATAATAACACCCCATTTCTTCCCGTGGGTGTCGTAAAAGGCGACTAAGAGACTTACTAGAGTGAAGGCAGCAGCGTTCTCTATGCTATTTACCACCATGCTGTGTACGCTAACCCGCCTGCCAAGCGTGACGATCATAGGAAAGCCCCCCTAATTGGGGGAGGCCTAAGTCCAGCAGTGGACGTCTGACGGCTGAAAATATTTTTGATTAACACGTTGAGTGCCGATCACGCGATATCGCGTGCTTGCTACTAACAATTTTGTATGCGCTCTAAATCTGTGGCCATATATGGGATTAACCATCAATCTGTGTTCGGCACTCAATGTGTTAAGTATTTTCTTTAAATATTTAACAAGACAATAATTTTTTTCTGGCTTGTAATATACACCTTGTATACACAACACAGACAAAACACTTCTTAAGGTTGTGCAGCGCTTTAAAAAGATTATCAAGCTCATCCTACTCACTATTGCCTGTCTCCCAGACCAGTACTCTAACTAAATTTAAATAAAAACCAGTATCCTCTACAACAACAGTTCCATTCAACTCAGATACAGACTACGTGAACAACACAACTACGCTACTTATGCATAATGTGATCATTAACGGAACGCGTTACTGTTGCACGTGGTGTGGTTTCGGATTATACTATGTACAGGGATACTTAAAACTGCTAAGAATTCGAAATATTTGCAGAGTTTAAGTGAGGGTAAATGTCATTCTTCTTGTTTATTTATGAAGAGACTTGCGGTAGTTTCAGTTATGGACATACAAATATCAACGCGGTCTATATACGCACCCATTGTAAGCTTATAGCTAAAAAGTATTGTAAGTCTTGGCTGGACTGCCAGGGTCACGAGATTCGTTCGAAAGAGTTACTGTGGCCCTGGCATATGGGCAACTGAAGGAACACAGGTGGTCTCCACCCTAGAGCGGGAGACGTCATTTGATAATTTCTCACCCAAAATAAAAGGCCTAGGCTGGAGCCTTTAATTTATTGAACCATGTATTTATGGAAAGCAGCCGGCATGCAAGATGCCATACACACAAAAAAAATGCTAGTTTAAAATTGGCGTCTTCACATATGTCATAGACTAAGTAACAATTTCTTGTTACTGCCGAAGCCTTTGGGAATTACTGGGGTGATGTCATGTTTAATTTACTTTGCTTTTACCATGATAGACTCATTATGTCATGTTCGTGAACGACCGCCGTAAGTTGAGAATGGTCGTCTCTTAACTTCCAGGGATTATTTTTAATCTTATATTCAGAATTGTTTCTTATTTCTTTTTTCATTGTTCTCACATATAGAAGCAACAACAATAACGTACCCAAGTTTTTGAAATATCTTGATTTTAAAGAGTATATTTGGAGTTTTTTGTTCGTTCTTCTCTATAGAGATCTATGTTTTAGAGCTTCAACTTTCCAACTCCTGCGGAAAAGCTGCAAAAGTGTCTATTTCCATGCAGAAATACACCAAGTCGTAATACACGGTATAAAAAAAGCAACTATTCCATTATAGTATTGTACTTTTGGGTGTCCAACATCATGTGCTGAAATCATGGTCACAATTTGCGCATCAATGTCGCTTACACTTTGTTTAATCAGAATTCAACTTCACATTCTCCAGTTCGAAAATCAAACAACTAGTGTTCAGTTAATCTACAGAATTCTCAATTTGAATTTACAATCGTAATACCCCGGACATCAGTAAACTCCAAGTGACTATGACTCTCTGCAGTATTTGCAGTGGTACTAACTTTCCCTACAACACAACCTAATCTAGCACGGTCTCGTCTATTTAAGCGCACCGTTTGGCCGGTCGCCAGCTAAACATGAATCATGCGCTGCACTGTCAATGAAACATAATCCCATCATTTCGTTAAGTGACTTGTTACATTATCCTCAACTGAAATTGACGGATTTTGAAGTGTAACACAACGGTGGTTATGTTTTTCAGGGATATGGTTAGTGTCAACTGTTGTGCTTGTAATGGGTGTAATTATATTGATCAATGTTTTGTTGTTGAGTCAGTTTCATACAAGGTAATCTATACATTCATCGTTACGTATTGAGAAGAACGGCGCAGTTACATAGACAAACACGAAAGTCGCTATTCTTTTAAATTACGAAACTAATTTTGATGGTGCTTAACCATAATTTAGAAAATTTATTTCGGAAGATTCATATGTTTAAGAAATTGTAAAGAAGTATTGTTAGAATAATAGTGGCAACATAAAACATAAGTTATGATGTTTATAAAAGGTGGCAACACTGTTTTCTAATTTTTCCATGTGTGTGTCTATGGTTGAACAAAAACTCTCTGTAATGTGTGTGGTTTGTTGGTACAAATTAAACGGCAATTATTCTACAAATACAGTTTCTTTATTTAATAACTACAAGTATTAAACCAACACATATTACACTACAGATATCTTGAGTTATGTTTCTAATTGGTGGCAAAGAAAGTCTTTAATTCGTCTGTTATTCTTATCTACAGATGCATCTCTAGCTCACAAAAATAATACAATTACTAGGTCCATTATGATTAGTTAGAAAGTACAAATAAATATTTACAACAACGTGCAACATAGGTAAAAAACGAAAACAAATATCAATGCCAAAAACTTTATCAATCAGCCGAATTCAATTTTTGTTGGTGATATTTTTATTTTTGCCATCGCAACTCAGGTTAGTTTCGTCATTCACAATTCCTGCGTCGTAAATTGGGGTCGTCACCCATATATCTATTTGGCTTTGTTTAAAACGTCCGGTAGCCTCATCCAGGGCCGTTCGTTTTCCGTGGAGCGGTTTATACGACGTGTTTTAACTAACACGGGCTATATTTGAATGGGAGGTTGAAGACTCGTTACTCACTTAAGAATTAGCGTGGAAAAGGTAGTTAGAATAAATCTTAAGCTTATTGCAAAGTTGTTGGCGCCGTGATATGGAGGGAGTTTTAATGTAATCTTTAGTATAGTGCGAGCAGTGGTGGTAAAAACCCAGATTAGGCCGTGAGTTCGAACCCAGGTAATCACTGTACTTTGAGTTAGTAATTTCATCACCACTGCTCTGAAAACTTGAAGGAAAACATTCGTGAGGAAACCGGCATGTCCTGGAACTAAAAAAAATTATTGAAGACTTCTACCAACCTGCATTGGGCTCACACCCTTTCAAAGAGAAGCCTGCGTCCCAGCAGTGAGAACAGTACACCCCGATTATGCATTATTATTTCAAAACGATCTCTTTTACCACAGCACTGCCGTCCACTAACTAAAAGGCCGTTAAGCCACAGTTGGTCATTTTTCACTTTGTAATGTAGTCTTATACAACTTTCGATGCTCTATCTTTTGGTGTAAGAATCATTTTTCTATGATTTATAGTTTTAGAGATACAGAACATTGCTGAGCAGTTAAACCACATAAATTTCGTTACTCCCTTAATTAAAAAGCGGCTAAGCCACAATACTTCTCTAGAAAGACGTTAACATACTTTAACGGCAAATTGATGTATCATTTTTTTCTAAATTTACTTAACTAAAAGTACGTTATCTAGTCATGCTTGACTAAATAGCAGCTAAGCGTTTTTAACTACCTTCATGTATTACAATTACAATAACCATCTGAACATCGTGCCTTAACTATAAAGCAGTTATCAAGAAAAACTACACTAGAAAGCAGTTATACGCCAATAGCGGCTTTTAAGTTATGTACTGAAATTACTATTAGCTAAATATCAATCGCTAGAGAGCAGCTAAATGACAATACTAGACTAAAAAGCAGTTAAACGCTCGTGATTTGCGTTTGCATTTGACCAGCTCAGGCTATAATTCCTTTCTTTTCACTTCGGGTACTCGTTAGCGGACGGACGTGCGGCGTATCTCTTGATTTTTGGCGCCACAATTACGAGAATGGCGCAAAATATGCAAAGGTAAGCTGACATTATTATTTCATTTATTGTAATAAATAGCTATTTGTAATATTATTATAAATACGAAAGTATGTTTGGATGTTTGTAAATCTTTTAAGCAAAAACGAATGAATGGTTTTTAATTTATCTAACTTTATAAATGCCTGTTTTTGTTACCATATATTTTTCTGTATTCCGCAATACCTGCACAGGTAAAACGTGTGCTGCTAGTTTTCATTATGTACCTACCTATTGCAAGAGGGTTTTAAAGTACCTACTGTTTCTAAGTTCATCGTAATTGTTGTTGTAGGTATCTGTTTCAATTGCTGATTGTTTGATTACCTACTAGTGCGAAAGAGATGTGTCGTATAATTGGTTCATTAGTTAACTGATTATATTTCATTGTATTTTAGACGTTCCTGTGTATCATCAAGGATCCTAACTATGATGAATAGTGTGTTGGTGGACCAGGAATTTCCAACTGCACAACGCCTTGACACTAACAGCATGCCATCTATACGCATTTCCACTTGCTCTAATATTAGCCAAAAAGAATCAAAGTACCCCGAACAATAACGATTTAGTTAATCTTCTCTACCAAGAATCTTACTCGATGACATCACAAGTGTTTCAAAAATTCAATGAAACACAAATCACATATAATTATAGCCAACCAGAAGAAACTCTGAAGCTTACAATAGAAACATTAACTCTACAGCGTGAAACACATTCTATATACTGCCACGAATCGATGCCCCCTCCTTCCCCGATGCCATCTTCTTCTCACTGCATTATACCAGAAATATTAGATTATATGTGACAGTGATGACTCTGTTAAGGATAAGGACTACCAACCATGTGAAGAAGTTTTTAGTGATGATACTGAATATGGTTATGACATGCAAAGACAAAATACAGTTTCAAACCCTAAAAGTAAACCAATATTGAAAAGGAAAATATCAATAACTAAAACATGTCCCAAAAAATTAATAACGCGACGACATACTCAAGAATTTACAAGAACAGAAGAGATTATTGGACATCGGTTTCCTAAGAAAAGACGTACATCTTTATCTATTTTTGATTGCTCTATTTCTACAGATTTAGTAAATTTAGCACCACCATCTTCCACAAAGAGAAATAAATATGATACCAGCTTGAAAGATAGATTAGTTGAGAAGGAAAAGGAACGCAGAAGCAAGTACAATGTAAAAACAGGCTGTGATATGAAGTGTGCAAAATGTTGTTCAACTATATTTACTCCCGAGGAACGTTTGGATATTAATAACAAGTATTGGACACATTCTGAAAGAAGATTATTTATAAGAAGTAATTATACGATAGCAGTTCCTAACAGAAAATATGTTCAGGAGCCTAAGAGAAATGCAAAAAGAGCTTTTACTTTACAAAAGAGTGATGGAGTTTTAATGAAGGTATGCAAAGTATTTTTCTTAACTACTTACTTACTACACTGTAATATGTTTATTTCATAAGTGCATAAGAATTTGAAACCAAGTGTCATGTGCCATAAAAGCTTTCAAAAACGATACTTACATGTTTTGGGTATTTTTATAAAATAATTATAATATAATTTTTCCTATGGTTTCGCGAATACTGATTATTATTAAAGATGTAATTGTGATCTCATTACTGAATAAGATTTGTAAAAGTTTGATTAAACTTGTTTTTGTTTTTTAATTTTATATTGTTTCATTAAATAATAAGCTATTTGTTAAGTTCCTACACAATTTAATTAGACGTACTGATTGTCTATTATTTTTTATTAATAAATAAAGTTCTGATTTTCATAAAATAGTTTATAACTTTTCAACGTTTTACCCGCAAGTGCTTATTTAAAAGGCAGTTAATTGCGAGCGAGATCTCTTTCACTGCCTTCTAGTTGAGCAATAGGACAACCAGTATAAAAATATGTTTTACAATACCGAGCTTAAAAGCGTTTAAAATCCCATAACTGCTTTCTAAGTAAGCCAAGTTAGTCTTCCAAGTGTTAGTTACTAGGCTATAAGTCTGTTAAAATCCTTTAACTGCTTTATAACTAAGTATATTTTGATAACTTTTACTTTAAGTACAAAACGTGGCGGTTACAAGAAATTGCTTTACTATAAAGCAGTTAAGGTATGGTTAGCGGCCTTATAGTGCAGTATATTACGTAAAAATGAAAAAAATTGCTTAGCTAAAAGTTAGAAAATGAATTTAAATAAAATGTGATTAATATAAATGAATAATCTAAATCACATATTGTGCAAAAAGACTGTGCCTACGTATATAACTTGCAACCTTGTTCCTAGGTAGCATACTTTTCAAGAGACATCAATTCCCACTTATTTTTGCGTTTTCTCGAAAACTACTTTTTGCACTTAGCTGCCTTTTAGTTAGTGGACGGCAGAGCAACAGAGATATAGATACATATATAACTTGACTTTTCAATCTGTAACAATGAGCAATAACTAGAAACTTATGAATCAGTTTAAAAGCCTCAAAATAAAGGTATGTAAGATATTTTAATGAAACTACAACTTGAATTGCTGTTACAACTTTAAGTAATTTTGAATTACATTTTGTACTGGCTCCATTCCAACATATGAATCACTAAGTTTCATCTCAAACGATTTGTTGCAATTAACAAATCCAGTATTAACCTATTTTATTAGAAACTTCATCCTTATCTACGGTGCCTTGAAGTCTATTTTTGTTTGTATTGTAACTAGCAATTTCTCTCCGGGTTTCAGGATCTGAAACGTCGTCATTTATTAGTGTGTATAGATTAGCTTTCAAATTATAAAACACTTTGTAGACTTTACTAGGTTTGCACGCGGTCGATGGCAGTTCTAATCTTACCTAACCAATTTGGTCAGGGTGTCCTAGCTTTGTTTCCTTGACGAATTCTGTTATCCCGGCTTAGTCACAGTTCAAACCTACACTAATCCGTTTGGTCACGGAACCTAACCTTAGTTACGACGCACATAACTGTAAGAAAGAGCCAAGTATTCAAAAAGATTAGAGGAGCATTATTAGAAAGTGTATAAATCACTAGCTTCTGCCCGGACTTCGTTCGCGTTAAATTTTTGCTCCCCTGACCCTTCCCGTCGCATCGAATTGCCTGCCGGTTTTCGTCGATTTTTCGTTGCTGCTCCGCTCTTTTTGATTGTAGCGCGATTTTATATAGCTTATAGCCTTCCTCAATAAATGAGCTACTCAAAACAAAAAAGAATTATCAAATTCGAACCAGGAGTTCCTGAGATTACCGCGTTCAACCAACCAACCAAACAAACAAACTCTTCAGCTTTATAATATTAGTATAGATTAGATGCGCAAAAGTTTTTAGACGTTTGTACCTGCATCATCATTTTCAGCCGAAAGACGTCCACTGCTGGACAAAGGCCTCCCTCAAGCACCGGTTCGACCGGTTCTGTGCTTCTCGCATCCGATCGCTTCTCGATTCCTGCGGCCTTCACCAGGTCTTCGGTCCATCTTGTGGGAGGCCTTCGAACGTTACGTCTTTCAGTACGCGGTCGCCACTCCAGAACCTTCCAACCCCATCGGCCATCTGTTCTGCGAGCAATGTGCGCAGCCCACTGCCACTTCAGTTTGGCAATTCTTCGGGCTTTGTCGGTGGTCCTTGGTTTTCCTACGGATCTCTTCATATCTGATTCGATCGCGTAGGGAAACTCCAAGCTTAGCCCTCTTCATTGCACTTTTGGTGACTTTGAGCCTTTGTATGAGGCCCATTATGAGCGAACACGTCTCAATGCCATATGTTATCACTACATGCGAACTGCGTATCATACTGACGTCAAAAAAAATAAAAACTTTTTACAAAAAAAAAAAACAACCGACTTCCTTAAAAAAAAACACTACAAAGTCAAAAATAATTTTAATTTCGGAATTCGGTGTCTTAGGATCTGTATTTAAGGTTTTTTTGCCACCGACTTCCAAAATTAAAGTTATTTTCGACTTTGTAGTATTTTTTAAGGAAGTCGAATGTTATTTTTAGCACCAGCTTTCAAATAAAAAAAAATCATCGAAATCGGTTCACGCAGTCAAAAGTTATGAGCTAACAAACATAAAAAAAAAAATATTAAAAAAAAATACAGACGAATTGATAACCTCCTCCTTTTTATTACACGCTTTATATTAGCTTCACTTGTATGTTTGTATGTTAGTATGTTTGTATGTTAGTATGTTTGTATGTTTGTTTGTAACCGACTCCTTATAGCGCGATTTTGACCCACTTTAAACGACCAGATTTCATTCAAACTTTGCATACCTGTCAAGGACCGATGACAATGCCATAATTTCATAAATTTGTGCCATTATGCTTTCCGGGGTTACCAGGACAGCAAAAAAACTGTCTTCGAAAACTACGCTGACATACGTCACAAACTAATTTGTTCCATTATCCTTGCCAGGGTTACCAGGACAGCAAAAAAAACTGTCTTCGAAAACTACGCTGTCATACGTCACAAACTACGCTGACATACGTCTCAAAATTCGAAACATCCTAAAAATAGAAAATAAATAATAGTTTAAAAAAACTAAAAAACACGCTTCCATTGAAACCAAACTAAAAAATACAAAATAATGGAAAAAAAGCGTGGGGTGCCTGATATCAATATAAAAATACCTTAAAAAGCACCCCACGCTTTTTTTCCATTATTTTGTACTTTTTAGTTTGGTTTCAATGGAAGCGTGTTTTTTAATTTTTTTAAACTATTATTTATTTTGAAGTCGGTTAAAAAACACTACCGCGCAAGCAGAATTTACGCGCAAGTAGCTTAAATACTCGTAAAACATCCCGACATCAGTCGCCTTGGCTGGAAGCCTACATTTATTAAGGTAGCCAGG
The DNA here is from genome assembly GCA_947507805.1 of Aporophyla nigra. Lineage (NCBI taxonomy): Eukaryota > Metazoa > Arthropoda > Insecta > Lepidoptera > Noctuidae > Aporophyla > Aporophyla nigra. Next base: position 25,488,883 of record OX382295.1, read on the forward strand.
TACAGGCAAGTATAGTCAAACAGCCGACGACCTCATAGGTCCTGCGAGACGTCATATACAAAAAATAAAACGACATTATATGATGGGTTTCAAGTCTGGTTAAGCAGCTAACAAACTCCTAGGTTGACCCGGGAGTAGTCATTCATAAAAAAAAAAATACAACCGTTGGGCTGTTGCCAATCAGACACAACACCCGTCTGGGCAGCGAATCCTCCTCTTTCTAGAGGATACGTGAACTTTTTACACCCTATTCCTCATGCCCCTATATTGGAGACCCCTAGTATGAAAGTTAGCGTAGCTTTCGTGAAACCTCATCAGCCTGATTTCATCGTCATACCTACATATACAATGAACATTTCCTAGATATAGATTTATTTATGCTACATAGAAATTCATTTCGCACTAAAGTTATTAATATATTGAAAAATTTAGATAAATAATCTGGTAACTAACTGGTAGGTTTGTAAGGAATAAGAACTACGTTACCGATGAGTCCTCAGCTCACCATAGCATACGTTTTTGTAAATTCGTGGAAAATGTTGTTGTTATTACATTGATTTTGTTTTATATAACTTTTTTCATACCTAATATGTAATGTAATATCGTTTTTTTTCCCAAATAAAATAAAATAAAATAAAAAAATACCTCTAACAATTATTAATTAAAAAAAGTGTCCATCATTAAAACGTCAATAAAATTATATACATTCGATTCAATGTTTCCCCATAAAATATTCTTCAGTTAAGGCTCCGTACTTATCAAAATTCCGAGGCAGGTGTTACACATGAATGATATTCCACGAAATATAAACAAATTACTCAGTAATTTTCCATTTCAGTGTGTTTACGTAATTATAACGTAAACGGTAATCCTCATAAAGTATGAGGGTCCTTTCAGAATAAATGACACGGTATAATAATTTTAATTATCCCGAGAATTTGCTAGAATGTAAAGTTTACAAATTTTTGGCAGTTTTTTAACACTTTATTTCTTTTGTGTTGTGAACGGATTTGGAAACTGGGTCTTATTTTGATTTGTTTCACAACAAATTAATTACACTGTTAATGTTGTTATTTTCAATTTATAGCAATTTTTTTTCTTGCTTTCTCGCTTTAACAACGTCATGGCCGTTTATTGTATAACCGCCAGGTTCATACATAAACGTGCATGTACTCATCTTTTGTATGAGTATTTCATTGACTGTCAAGAACCCTTTGACTGTACCCACACTTACCTACTTAGTAGATTTTTTCTAAAAACACTTTATTAAAATATAACTCTAATATATAGTAGTTTGTACCGCGTGGTGCCGGACGTAAAGAATAACACCTCCTCATTTCTTCCCATGGGTCGTCGTAAAAGGCGACTAAGGGACTTACTAGAGAATAGGCAGCAGCGTTCTCTCTGTATTTTACCACCATACTACGATCGCCAACCCGCCTGCCAAGCGTGGCGTTTATGGCAAAGCCCCCCAAATTGGGGGAGGCCTAAGTCCAGCAGTGGACGTCTCACGGCTGAAATGATGATGATGATATAGCAGTATTTTAATTTTATGATCTTCCTTCACATACTTCGTTATGTATGCGTAATTAATAATTGATCTAGGGTCTTCCCAACTAAGTTAGAGTCGGCCTCCAGTGTAACTAGATACCGCTCAATAGCAGTATTTTGCATGGAGCGAATCTATTTTTTTAATTTCTTCATTAACCAGTTTCTGAGCAATAAGTTATCCCTTGGTTTGACCGGTTGTCACACTTTCAGTTTTCTGACAACCCGTAAAATATTCACGGATGACAGCCGGGACCAACGGCTTGACGTGCTTTATAAAGGCACGAAAGGGTTTCGGTATCTGAAGATAGTCACCCTCCGCTAACTGCGGCAAGCAAATCTGATCGATAGACCCATGCGGTTATTATTGCTTAGCCACAAACTCCTGTGTCTGCGCTATTAATATCCCAAAATTCTCAAAGCGCCTCTTCCATCCCAACAAAATTCTTTATCATTTCCATACAGTATGTGAGTACGTTTTTACGGCTCATTATTATTGCTGACAGAGTGAGACAATTAGCATGAAATCATTAAATTTTCAGTACAAACGCCCCTGCCGTTGCTAACACCGTTTTATATGTCATCAGGCCCAACATTAATTGTTGTGGTACCTACAATTTTTAGTACGGATCGTCTTTTTATGGATGGTTTAATTTTTATATCTGTTATTAAAATTATGACGTAATTTAATTCAATTATTATCTTTAGTAAAGCTTTTATATAACCGTTTGAGAGAAACTTGAGAAAAGTAAAAATTTAATTTGTAATTGAGGTGCAGATCGTAAAATTTCACTTGAAGGTGTATTACGAGCTGGTTGAAAGGTTTGCACGTAATAAATGGACTATAACGAGCAACGCAGTGAAGCGTTTTACTACTTAATTTAGTTTCGCTGAAGAGTTCAGTTCAATGGTTTTTAATACTAAAAGCTTAGCATTGATACTAGAAGATTTTAAAAATAAAATGCTAACTCAGTCTACGGTCTACAAAATATTAAAGTACTCAAAATAAAGCTTGGATGAATAATTCAATCCCATTACATAGCAACGGAATAAGCCAAATCTCAAGGTAACAGATCTATTTTTAGCCGTAAATATCAAGGAAAATATATCCAACACCTTTCCAATTATTGTAATTTTATTCCGAAACCTCCATCCGAACGTTCCATCATCTGCTTTTAATGTCTCAAGTTAACAGATGCGTTTCTGAAACTTTGTCCAACTTTTCAAATTTGTCTCAACGGGCAATTATAAGTTTCGTTTTTACCTCGACTTGGAGTTAATAACCGTGTTCTGTGCTAAAGCCTTTCGCCTACTGGGTCGTTGCTAACCGAAAACAGTTTTATTTTCTTCGAAAATGTGTTGGCAAAAAAATGATAATTTATGTATGAATACATCACGTCTTGTTTTCTCGAAAGGTTGGACAGAATAGTACCTGTAGTAACTACTGCTGCCCGCGGCGTCGCCCACGTGGATGTCGGAAATTATTCATAAATAGTAGCTTTTGCTACTTTTTATAACATCAGCTGTCTGTCATTGAAAGCCTCGTTAAAATCGGATCAGGCGTTTCGGAGATTAACGGAAATAAACAGACAGGCAGATGAATAAAGTGTCAAAAATTCGTTGTTATTTATTTGTATTACGTTTAGCAAATTTTAATAAAATGAACTAAAATTAATACAAGTTAACAAAATTCTTTATAGTATTTAAAATCGAACCTCGGAATGTGAACGAACTCCTTCCCCAAAGAAACTGAGATTGCCCTCTACCAGCGATGCCCTAAGCGGACGTCCCTACCCCGCAGGGGGTGTCCTTAGCGAGTAGTCGCTCTAGGGTTAATTATTTAAGCCCTGGTAGTAATTTATTAAGGTAGCATGTAAGTCCGGTTAAGGAGCCGACATCTTCATAGGTACAACTGTGAATAGTCGTTCCCAAAAAAAAAATGGATTTAGAAAATTTCCCAAAAAGGAAAAGTAATACAAAATGAAAGATAAAAAACACAAATGAAATGAATACGTATCTAGTCTAATAAACCTTAATGCGCATACTGCCGTCATAATTACTGTTGCCCGCATGAGCAGACTGGTTTCCAATTCTGTTTAGAACATGATTATGCCTGTAACAGAATAATACCATACCTATTTAACCAGAACAGAACTGAAATTATAATGTAACGAGTTTTCAGACGCAATAGTTCATTCACCTCTTCATCCTGTACGGAATATTCCTAATACACGTTGTCATAATTATTTAGTTAGTTAGTGGCTCTACGTAAAATTGATATGTCTAAGTAAATTAGTTGTTCCGTGTGATACCGAAAGTAAAGAATATCACCATCCCATTTCTTCCTGTGGGTGTCGTAAAAGGCGACTACTATTGGGCAGGATACTATTTATCACTTTTTCAAATTTCTAGAGATCCGGTCAGTGTTGTTTGGCGTAAAAAACTTTTTACAAAAAAATAACAAACGACATCCTTAAAAAAACACTACAAAGTCAAAAATAACTTTAATTTCGGAATTCGGTGTCTTAGGATCTGTATTTAAGGCTTTTTTGCCACCGACTTTCGAAATTAAAGTTATTTTTGACTGATGACTTTGTAGTATTTTTTTAAGGAAGTCGGTTGTTATTTTTGTCGTAAAAAGTTTTTATTTTTAACTTTTTAGTTATGGTAGATACCCCGCACTAATCTAATCACGTTATTCGTTCATTTGTCGTGCAAATACTTAATGCAAATTTACGACTTATATGGTTTTCACATGAATCCCACTGTCCGAATGGAACCAAATTAAAATGGGACTATTCGGGAAGCACCAGCTTTCAAATAAAAAAAAACATCAAAATCGGTTCACCCAGTCAAAAGTTATGAGGTAACAAACATAAAAAAAATAAAAAAATACAGTCGAATGGATAACCTCCTCCTTTTTTTGAAGTCGGTTAAAAAGGTAACTTACAGACAGGGTGATTGCTGCATTTATAATTTTAGTTTGGATAGAGAGCGACTTCCTCTATAACCTAACTGGGTAATACGATACCCTTAAGTAATATTAGAAGTCAAATTTTGAGTTTCTGACTACCCGTAACGAGTGACAAAAATATATGAACGTGCTTTCCAAGTCACAGAGGAGTCTTAAAGTGGGGATGGTTATTCATCCACGAATCCACCGAGGCAAGCGTAGCTTAACCTACGATCGACCCATGCGGCTGTTAGCATTTATACACGGGGCCCCTCAATCACTCATCCACTGAACCGTTTAAAGTGTACCATTACGAAACACCTGAAACAGCCTAACAATTTCAAAACCAAATTACCATTTTCAACCTCGCAGAACTGAAAACCAACTACGATTTCTCAGCTTACCAACTTGTTCCATTTTCATCGCTAATGTCTACAATTTAGTTTTCATCCAACAATCCATTCACGTGGCTAACTTGCTTTTTTGTTCTGTAATCCCTTTAGCTTCATAATTAAAATAATAATAGGAAAATACCGGTTAAGTGCGTGTCGGAACTCGTACGGTGAAGGATTCCGTAGTCATGACGAATATTTACAACATTGATTTTATCGACAGATATAATAAAAAGTTTGAATTTCATTTTTTTCTCTGGAAAAACTATGAAATGCAAAGTTATTTCTGCGACTGTAACCACAAATACCCCATACTTCAAAACCTGGATGAAATATCAAAGTTACTTTGAAACGTCATAATCTTTATTATTATGGCATCCAACAATAAGCATTGAATATTTATATTAGCCCTCAGTAACATGTATGGGTCAGTAAGATACCAAACTTAACTTTCTTTTCGTTATTTAAAAAAAAAATGTTTAGTTGTTCTCAAAATACACCCTCATTCCAATTTCCATCGATATAGTGCCAATAAAGTCTATTAAATCTGTGATAAAATGGCATTACGTCGATAATGTTAGTAAATTCCTTACTGAGAAAGAGACATATACGTAAGTATTGTGTAGTTTTTTGTTAAGAATTTTGTACAAAATATAAATTGTGTGGTAGTGATCTATATAAGTTGTGAATTGTATCTTATTATTGCCTTTATTTTTTTAGCATTAAAATATAACTTGCATGCATATTGGTAAAATATGGCTGAACCTATTTTTGTAAATGTATCACCATTACTTACTTTGGTCATTACGAAGCTATAATAGTTCCGTTTGGTTGTTTTGTTACGGAATCCTAAAAAAGACCTCACGAGTCACAATGTAGGTCCGTTGCCTAGCAACGCTAATCTGGTTGACCGCGCGACCCCTGTAACGAGACGACGCCAGTTAACTGATTACCCCTGGTCTCTCTCCCTTGAGTTACGTTGTTAGAACTCGTTATTCTGTACCTAGGTCGGCTTACGTAAGTGTGTGTGATAAATTGTAGGTATTGTTACTTCTAGGTTAGAACTGAGTTAAGTATTCTCCCAAAATATGTCAATGTTATTGCCTAAGTTTTTAAATACTCGTATATACATCGTGGGTAACATTACCTCCAGTCGTGCGTTGAAGCTAGCATACATACACTTTTTTCAATATTTTAAAATTGTTTCAATCCAATTATTTATGTAATCTACCTGAAACCTAAATTCTAAACAGCAACATTTTCAATTTTGATAAATAAATAAAAATAGAACCTAATGATGAAGTACCAAAGTCTAACTTATTTGTTACGTGCGTCTATTGTTTACGTGCTTTGTTTTCCATTCATTGTATTTGAAACAAAACCCTATTTATTGAAAGGTATTTCAAACTAATTTGGTCGAGCAAATCTATAGACAAACGGACCTATTATCTGGATTGACTTTAACCCAACAAGACAAAGTAAATTGAAAATGTAAATTGTATTATTTTAATGGAACGTTACAATTAGAGGAATGTAAAAGAAATAGAAATAGAACGTTTGTTAGTGAATATAAACTGGGTTTTGTGGAGCAGTTACTTAGTCTAATTTTATTGACTTTAATATAATTTACGTTGGTTTGAATAGAATAGGTAAATCTATTAGTTTGTCTGTAGGAATTTATTTGTAAAGGAAACGTTCAAATAATATATTGAAGTAGGTTAGTACTTTTCAACTAGAGTTGTGATAGAGAAATTGAAACCGTGCACCTAGCTTCTGACGTTTCATAAGTGTCCATGTAGGTGAAATAAAATTATTTTCATTTGAGAGGTATTAATGTTACCATACCATAAACCATCTTGTAATATCATGAGCGTTACTGAATTTACTCCGTAAACTCCCGCTAACCTTTTCTTTTTCGGATTAACTGATGTCTTTGGAAATAATTATAATGTCAATTGTTTTAACAGTAGCTGGCGTTGGTGCTTCGCAAGATTTTTACAACTTGACAAATTATTAGGGTTTAATTTGGCACACAGACGCAAAGAGCGACTTTGTTTTATATAAGTCGGACTGATTTCTAATCCACAAAAAAAACAATTGATTTTCCCTTAAATAGATAGGTTCATGCGTGGACCATTTTGTATAAGGTAGTATTTTTTTTTACGAATTTAGAAATGGTGCCATAGTAAAAGTTGTTCATGTTGATAGGTAGAGCACCCCCTTAAAATGCGTCGATTGATATCCAAGTCACCCTGTATAGATACACGTAGACAATAAATTTACCCACAATTACCCAAAAGCAAACATCACGTCGATTAAAGCTAATAACTAATAATTCTGGCTTATACAAATCATTGTTGTTGAACAGTTTTCTCGTGCGGATCGCAAGTTGGAGAGTATTTTCGTATATCACAATGATTCTGCATTGTTACAGTTGGCTGATCTCCGGCTCTACTTTGTTCAACTCCGGTAAGTCCGGAAAAGAATAGGGATTCGATATTTTTTATCGAAATTGTTATCGATTTCAAAAAATGTGTTCCGCGCCTCGTGTGCCAAAGTGGTGCCTACAAAAACAAAGTGTTTTTGTTAAGAGTTAAAATGAGTTTGATGCAGATGTTACATGGTTTATTTCGTGTTTTTTTGCGAAGTTTCGTAAATATTGTGGTTGTAGGCTGCAAGATCATGCTATGGATATACAGTATTTGAAAGTGTGAAATACTCGACAACACGAGCAAACGAACCATGAATAAAACAACGAAAAAGAATGAACAACGACATAAAACTTTGCATTATTATTTTCTACCAACACCCGCGGTTTTAAACGCATAAGTCGTGATCCCGTGACCAGGTAATAAATACCATATAACCGACTGCAACTCATTGGTCTACTCATGTGTCAATTTCCAATCAAATCAGTTCAGCTGTTTAATCGTGAAAGTATAACAAACAAATATACTAAAAATCTGATCATTTATCTTTACAAAATAAGTAAACATAAATCATTACTCTGAAAACGATGATTGTTTTCCAACTATCGACAATGTGATGCACATCACTACGTGAATACACTTCTCAAAGGCGTTCAATTCTGCAAGTCACTCCAAGTAGGGTAAATAAAAAAGAAAGCGTGGGCTGTTCCCAGAAAAGCATATTGGGTATGATTACCCATAAATACATAAAAAATGAAGGAAACCTTGGATTATGAACAGGCAATTATATGGCGTACGTTTATATGACAGCGAAATATATTCAACTTCGATATAATATGTGATTTTCCTTATGTGAAAATGACAGAATGAAAGATTGTGGTTTTGGAATAGTAATTTGTGTTGAATCCAAAATATTTAGTTGAACATGTTTTTTTCTTTTACTAAAGTTAGTTCAAGAAATGTTAACGCTCTATAGTATCTTCTCTAAAATTCTTTAAAATAAACAGAGCATTTCGTAAATTATCTCCAAACTCTTCATTAAACTATTCAAAACAATTTTTTGTAACTGTTTCAACAAAGTGAATAAATATTAGTCACTAGCTTCTGCCCGCGACTTCGTCCGTGTTAAATTTTTACTCCCCTGACCGTTCCCGTCGCATCGAATTACCTGCCAGTTTTCATCCATTTTTCGTTGCTGCTCCACTCCTTTTGATCATAGCGTAATGTTATATAGCCTATAACCTTTCTCAATAAATATGCTACTCAACACAATTTTTTTTTTCAATTCGGACCTCTAGTTCCTGAGATTACCTCGTTCAACCAAACAAACAAACTCTTCTGCTTTATAATATTAGTATAGATACACCAGCATTGGTTAGTTGATTTAGATAATTATTAATTCCAAACATATCTCACATGTCAATAACGTAGAACTCAATCACAAGTATTAAGGTTTCGCCTTATTTTTCAAATTATTCATGGTTTGCGAGGGTGCTGATGCCACTTTGTCGTCGCTCGAACAGTCAGGTTTAAAGAAGTGGCTTCGTGGAATCGGCCACATCTTGTGATGCCTACATGGCAGGCTGATACTAGTGGGGGGTGTGTAGTTTTAGACACGGTTTTCATCGGTACGAAATCGACGTAACTCTCCGTTCCTCCTATTTTATATATTCCTGTATGAAGAGTATTCATGAGTAAATCCCATTGTAAGTTTTCGTCATGGGTGTCGTTTTCATTATTTTCGAGGGTGTTGAATCCAATAGTGAGGTCTAAATGAAACTCCAAGATAGCGGCTGCAAAAAATTTCAAAGTTTTCATCATGGGTGTCACTTTCATGGTTTTTGTGGGTGTTAAAGCTGATAGTGAGGCCTAAATGAAAATCCAAGATGGCAACTGCAATTTTCTTTGTCATAGTTGTTTACATGGTTTGGTGAGTGCTAAAGCCTATATTGAGGTCAAAAGAACGTTAGAAAATTTGAAAGATACATTAAACGACGCTACCTTCGGTGTTGAAGAAAAGCGTACGCAATTTCGTTTCTGACGGGGGTTCTGTCGGTCCCATACTTTTTTCGCCGCACAGCAAAATATACTTGTTTTTCTTCGCTCCCTATAATTGTGGCATGTTGTCCCCTTTCCACGTTTCATCTCCTATATTATGACATTAATGTCATTTATGTGTGAGTTATTATTATTTTTGAAGATCGAATATTGCTATAGTAACAATCTACCTTTTTTACTCTTTGGTATGATCACAAATCAAAATCACTCACTGACGCAGATACAATATCTGTCCTTGATTCATAACCTTTACTCCCAGTCCCAATAACCTCATTCATCATACTTTGATTTATGAATAATTTATTTACAAAGTCATTTTATATTCATGGAAGTATGTCGGAGCCATTAAAAAGTAGATGTTTGAGCTCCATTGTATTCAAGGAGCCATGTCGTTGTCTGATCGATGGGCTGTAGTGACCCGTGACGATGGACATGGCAAACCGTTCCTATTAGTGCGTTCGAAATGCAATTTGTAGTCCATTTGGCTTTGATATATTGGTTTTGTAATGTATTATAATCAATGCCACTGCTTCACTGCCTCCTTGGTCTTATGATCGGAAGCGTTAATGCTGACCATTAGGTCCTGGGTTCGATTCTAAGGTCGGGCAAAGTGTTATTGGGTTTGCTATTTGGAATTTCACAGGAGCAGCCCGGAGTCTAAATTTGTGGCCGCTTGATGCCAATAAGCTCGCCACTTATATATAACATGAGACTTAAACATAACTGGAGAAATCGGGGTGAAATATAGGTACACTTCTGTCCAATCCCTCAAGTAAAGGTTCTCAGTCATGAGAGAAACTGGTTTCTGTTTAACGGGAGTTCAGCGGGACAAAGCAGTTAAAATTTTCCTCTTGTGCCTTATCAAAACTCTAAAAATCCTGTCAAGCTGAACATGTGATATATTAGAGTTAATATTTTTGTATACATAATTACCTACGATTACATTATAAGATAATATGATTATGTTTATAACACCATTTGTATTTTCATTTCAATTACAAAATGCGTTTTCATTACAGTCAAGTCAGAATGAAACAGAAATATGACAATCTTTTAGACGCAGGCGAATGTTTCGATTGTATTCTTTGGTGGATTTCACGTACATATTATATGAGTCATATAACTTAACAATCCTCGCTACTTGCCGTGTTCCTAATTTAAATATTTGGCTTAATTAATTATTTCAGACTTAATTAAATAACCCTAACCTATTTTTCTTCTTTTCCAGATTTGTCAGTGACAGTGTGTGTGTGACAAAATGATTCAGTGACGTGTAACTGAATAGTGTTAGTGTTGTGTACAAATATGTGGTCAAGATGAAGTTGTGGAAAAGCCTTAAGATATCGATAGGCAGTCGCAGCGACCCCAAGTCTTTCTCCCAAGAGTTGCCGCAGTGGGGTGGACAAGGATATGAACTAGATGGTGAGAGTAATTTGTTTTTGACATCTTTATGTTCCTGCCCTCATCTTTAGCACTGAGCCAGAAATGTACCGGCATAACTCTTACCTACTTATATATTAACTGGTGAGGCTCCACCTGGATGGAACCTAGCTACGACATCGTTAAATGATGCCCACCGATGGAAAATACCACCCATCGCTCTACTAGTCCAATGCCTACTTTAGGATACATATGCGGTGTGACTCACAAATCCTACCCTGTCTTAAGTGCACAGTTTCCCTACCATTACGGCGCCCTCCGGGCTATCCCATGATATGGAATGGTGTCTGCTGTATCATGAAACATGAGGCTTGAGGGGTAGTGCGAGTCTTAGGGTTCATTCCATTAATCTAGTGAGTCCCTTAGTCGCCTTTTACGACACCCACGGGAAGAAATGGTATGGTGCTATTCTTTTCATCCGATACCACACGGAACGGACTTCTTTATCAGCTATTATTGCTGAAGGTATTGTAACTCTAGTGGTGATTCTGCCATCATTAAGGCAGTCAGACCTTCCTCACTGACTGACTACATATTTTACTATAATATGACCTATGCACTGTTCGGTATAATAAGTCCTGAAATGAGGGATGGTTAAACATGCTGAAGATATATGAACCATTTCGAAATTTCCACTGTTTTCACTGAGTTTCGTATGTTGTGTAGCTGGAATATATTTTTGAACATCACAATATTGTTTGAATTTTTAAAATAATTTCTTTACTGTTGGAGTGTGGGTATTATTATACCAAGTTGATATACGTAAGCCGAGTTTAAAACATTTTCACCATTCTGTTATATAATATACAAATACAACCAACTTGCTATGGGAACTGAATACGTAATTTCAACTGCGCTTATTAAAATTGTTGCCATACTCACATTCTCGCTACTGATTCAACTCGTTAATCACTTTTTACAACGGGCAACACAAAAAATGTATGATGATAAAGGAGATCATTTATCAAACTTTGAAGATAGACAAGCGCGTGATGTTGACAAAAAAGAAATGACTTAAGAATGAAATAATAAGAAAGTTACATGGGAATATAGAAACGACGATTTTTTCAATAATAGCTAGTAAGACTTTGACTTGCCTCAATATGAATGCCTCGTTGGTCCACTGGTCGCAAGCACTGCTGCTCAGCATGAGGTCTTGGGTTCAATTCTCAGGTCGAACAAAGTGTAATTTGGTTTTCTATATGGCATTTCTCAGTTATATCTAAGCATTTTGCCAGCTAAGTTTTAGTTCAGTGTAATAGGTGCCTATTGCCAAAATCTGGATACAAATCCAGAAAATTTGCGAAATGTGCATGTACTAAGCTTAATTCTGCTCTAACCTTTAGATAAACAGGGTGTAATGTTATGACTTTGACCTTAACATTAAAAACAGAGTAATATTGTTTAATAACATACAATCCTAAATAGACTATGTCGATCCTCTTCCACATTAAAAGACAATTAAATAGAAGATAAAAGATAATTAAAACTATTTTTATATTTCATGACTGCCAAAAAAACTCTACGTTTGTGTACCGATTATGTGGATAACAGGTCACAAACCCACGCATTTTAAAATATAAAGCCTATTCCAAATATTATCCATCCTTTGTATACCTACTCATTTTGGTCAAACCTAATTTTTTCCTTGCCCTGATTAAGGCGTGGGCACACAGGTATTCCTTCAGTCATGTTTAGATCACAAGGGATTGACTAACGTTTTGATTCGCATTTGATGTATCATTATTTTTTATCGTAATAGTTTCAAATCTTTCAAATCAGAGAGTACTTTATGTATGAAATTAAATAGTACTTATTGCAAAACCAGCTAGTTTTTGGAACGAAGCACTTTAACGCGGTTTGCGGCAGTAGTAAATTTATAGAAATAGTTAAGAAACAAACAAGTGTTATAACGGCTTCATGCGACTATCTCTCTCTCGATCTCTCTCTCTTTCTGAAATATTTTTTATCGTTTTTGAGGATACTGAAGCCGTGAGCTCGAAATAAAAATCCAAGATGGTGACTACGAACACTTTTCAATTTTTCGACATGGGTGTCGTTTTCATGGTTCTTGAGGGTGCTGTAGTCGATAGCATGCGATGTCAAAATATAAATTAAATGAGAGTCCTACATCAAGTTTTCCGATTCGCGTTCTACACTCAAGAATACTCGGTATATATACCCCAACGGTCATAGGTTCTATGGCTAATATAGCCAGCCCACTACCACTTCAGCTTACAAACTCTGTGAGCTATGTTGACAACTTTGGTTCTCTAAAAAACCTAAAATAAAATGAATGACTACACTAAGCAGGAACTCCTAGTCACAGTTTTTTATCGTTGACCCCAATGCTTTGACATAACTTAAACTTTTCATATTTTGCCCAACTATTTTACCCGAGCACAAATCAATTCTGTGACCAAGCCTTTATACGCCAGAGGTTTGATGAAAGGATTTTATTATCCAAATTTTTAATCAACGGGTCATCACTGGACCGTGCCTAACTTGTGACATCAAAGCAAATATTTCGGTTTCATAGTCAAGGTAATTGGGTAAAGCGGTTGTTTATAAAATTCTCCCGTCGTGTTGTTTTTAATTATGTTTTTTTATGTTGTTTTGGAAAGGGAAACAGGCTCTGTTATGACAGATAAGCACTTTATGTATATTGATGAGACGGGAGCTGAGTTTATTTGTGTTTCATAATTAGTACAGCTAACCTTTGTAATTTTGTTTTCCTGGAGAATTGTGAGATCAAAGCGACAATACGAATGGCTTCATAAGAACAACTTTACTTAGCTGTGGGTAGAAATAGGTCAAAGATGGAAAGAGTAGCATGCGGTGCATTTTTCCGCTAGAACAAGTATTCAAAACTTTCTGAGACATTGTCAGTGAACGCCCGGCTGACTGATTTCTGTAATTGAACCCAAATCTCGCGATTGTTTTCACAAACTGCTTCTTTTTATTTTGTAGTAATTTTTATTCAAATTTATTTTCTGTGATTAAATACTAGGATAATGTAATAAAATATTTATTCCAGTTGACCTTTCTAATTCATAAAAATACAAAACAATTTTAATGTTTGTTTTAGTTTTTGTACTTGTGTTCTTTAATAAAAAATAGTATAAATGTAATAAAATATTTATTCCAGTTGACCTTTCTAATTCATAAAAATACAAAACAATTTTATTGTTTGTTTTAGCTTTTGTACTTGTGTTCTTTATTAAAAATTAGTATATATATCTAAATCCGTAAAATTCGCTGTCAATGAACTGTGGAATATAATATCAAGGCTCACAAAGTGGGTGATGGTAAAAATAAAAAAAGTTTCAGACAAAGGCGCTGGAACAGTGCAGTTCACTGGCCAGGCTTCATACCTTTGTCACGCTAGAATTGCAATTCTTGAACTCTATTATAAAAAAACCAACAAAGCACTAGGTCCACGTGGTAAATTAGGGCCAGCTACCTTTCACAGAGACCTGTGTTTTAGCAGTGAAAACATTTATAATCTGGTTATTCTGAAAAATCCGAAATTTTATGAAACTGGAGCGAGATGGTAACACCATTTCTAATAGAGATTCTGGTCCTCAAACTTGAGCAAAATTCGAACCGGAGAAGAAAATTTCACAATATGAAAAGTTAATTTAAAATTTCTAGCCAAAAATACAGTTGGAGAATTCAATAGTGTCCGTGCTAAACTCGACGCCACCCAAGTATGCAATGATTTGGCAATTTCGTTCAAGACTCGCCTTTGAATATTCTCTATGTGTACCGACAGGGCGAATTTAAAAATAACAAATGCAATTTTGTTTGAGAATTTGATTGTACTTGCAATACTTTATTCAGTTTTTTAGGCCTGTATGCTTATTGGTTCTTATAGTGTAATCTTAAAGAGTTCATAAATTGTTTATTTTTATAGTTTCTGGTTGTCTTTAATTTTTTCATTTACATAAACACTACTAGATTCTGAGCCATCTTCGTTTTATCTTTTATCGACTCAGTTAACCTCTTCAGTGTGGTTTATTTATATGGTCTATCATCACGATTATTTAATGATTTAAGTTAACGCAAATTTGTACTTTAAGATGTAAAAAACAGGTATCCTATTCCGCCATTGGTTTCAATATCAGACCCCAAAACTATCTTACTCAAGCTTACCCTAGATTACATCCTGCACACATCAACAAAGACGTCAGATCCTGTTGACATTACCAGAACTACAATAATAGTTGCAGATGTCTTTAACTCGCCGTAATAGCAAGCTCGGCAATTAGCAAATCCATTACATACTTGACGTTGTTCAGAATCTTCTACCATTGTTTAAGAACTAGTTATATTGTTGTAAGTAGTCGTATAGTTCTGGTGACAGTTAGACTGAAAGTTCTGTGGTGGAACGTGCAGATATAATTTTGAATCCCTAAGACATTGCTACTGGTATGGATTTCAAATTCACGCATGGTCTAGAAAGTAACTGCTATTCTGTAAAAATGAGAATAGGATTGATTTTCGAAATTTTGTGTCGTTTAATTTAAAAATGTCACTATCGATAGTTCCAGTCAAGGTAATTAATTTGAGTTGCGTTCAAAGCAGAATAATTATAATATCCTTACTATAAAATACAACACACACATACATACTAACAAGCTCCAGTCCATGAAAAAGCACCTTATGAAAAGAAACCTTCCTTTGTCACTCAAGCGAAAAATTATGGCCATGTGCATTCTTCCCGTTTTGACATATAGATCCCAGACTTGATCTTTGACAAACATTCAAAAAACCAAACTCTAGGCTTATCAAGGTGCAATGAAGCGCAATTTTTTAGGCATCAAATTGACAGTAGTATTGACCATATTTGAAACCATGTAAGTATTGACCCTGTGCTCCAACATAGATTACTAAGGTTGCTCATAAAGCTGCTAAGCTAAAGTGAAGCTGGGTTGGCTACGTCAGCCGTGTGCCCGATAAGCTGTTATACAAAATAACCACTACTTACGTGAATCTCTGACACAGCCAGAAGGCAGCAGACCCCGTGGAATAAAGCAAGACGCGCTGAAGAAAACATACGACCAGTGATCACACTTTAGCCCTGGATCAAAAGAGATGGAAGTCATGGGGAGTGGTCTTTGCCCAGCAGTGGGTTTTTTTTTTATGGGAAATCATGAAATGACTTCTCCCGCTCTGGGCGGAGCGGGAGGGCATGTCAGACTTTTACTGACTAAAACCCACCCGTGTTCCTTCAGTTGCCCATGTGCCAGGGCCACTGTGTCTCTTGCGAACAATCTCGCAACTCTGGCACGCATTGGTCCTCGCAGACCCCTTCAGTGCTGCTGACATCACTTTGAGGCGCGCGTGGAACACTACGCGCCGTTGACCCGAGTCTGGTCCTTAAACCACGCGTGAAGCTGGGTTGGCTATATTAGCCGTGTGCCCGATAATCTGTTATACAAAATAACCACTACTTACGTGAATCTCTGACACAACCAGAAGACAGCAGACCCCGTAGAATATGGCGAGACGAGCTGGAGAAAACACACGACCAGTGATCACACTTTAACCCTTGATCGAAAGAGATGGAAGTCATGGGGAGTGGTCTTTGCCCAGCAGTGGGATGACGCGAGCTTACAGTAACAGTAACTATAAAACGCAGTAATAAAACATTCGTCTACAACTCTAGATGTTCACAAATGAAATATCTTCCTCAGAAATATTTCCCTCGATAAAAACATCAAAGTGTCCCTTTGCTCAGGCAATAGCTATAGCGATAGCGTGACAATAAGCAATGCCAAAGGTCATTGACATCTGACAGACCTTGTTCTTATAATACTTATACAAAATAAAAGGGGACGTGTAACCTACTTTGACCAACTGGACGACAAACGAGATGGGGGAAGTGGGCTTACGTGACCTATTTCAACATTAGAGTACCATTTGGAACTGAAGATAAGACGCTAGAATTTTTGAACATGAATTCCTGTTATGCTTAGAAACGGAATGACAGAAAGCCTTATATTTGTAAGGCTTTTAAGAAT
The DNA here is from genome assembly GCA_947507805.1 of Aporophyla nigra. Classification (NCBI taxonomy): domain Eukaryota; kingdom Metazoa; phylum Arthropoda; class Insecta; order Lepidoptera; family Noctuidae; genus Aporophyla; species Aporophyla nigra. The sequence continues at coordinate 25,505,729 of OX382295.1, forward strand.
ATGGTTAAAAGAAGTTCATTTCTCAATAAAAATTTACAAAGAGTTCAGTTATTTGAGAAAATTATTAATAAAGCAGCTATTGTCTTTATTTACAACAGATTTCATTTCGTACGCAAATAAAATTACGAACAAAAAACTAAAAATATATTTTTTATTTACAATGTCTTTTCGCAAAACTGCAAGCATTACATAAATCTGCAAACCACTAAGTGAAATATATTTAGAACTAGCTTCTGTCCGCTACTTCGTCCGCGTCAAATTTATGCTCCCCTGACCCTTCCCGTCGCATCGAATTGCCTGCCAGTTTTTGACCATTTTTCTTTGCTGCTCCGCTCCTTTTGATTGAACCAGAAATAGGCTATACAGCCTAGTCCTTTTGATTGTAGCGTGATGTTATACAACATCACGCTACAATCAAAAGGACTAGGCTGTATAGCCTATAGCCTTCCTCAATAAATAGGTTACCCAACACAAAAATAATTTTTCAATTCGGTTCAGTAGGTCCCGAGATAAGCGCGTTCATACAAACAAACTCTTCAGCTTAGAGCTAGCAGCAGCAGCAGCAGCTTAGCTTTTATATTAGTATAGATGAAAACTGAAAGAAAATATCTAATTCAAAATTCTACCTACCTAAAACTTAAAAAAAAAAATTCTCTTCATTTTTCTCATTTTGCGACCAAAAATCAAAAAGGCCCAACATTACCATAACAAAATGAGGCACACTTTAACTGAATCACCCAGTTTCTTAATTAAGATCCCACTCGGTTACATTTTTGGGACAGGCGACAAAAGGAGGCCCACAAAGGATGATTTGTTTTTGTCTCAAGCTTATTTTTTTGGCTCGACACGTAAAAAATTGCACGAGAACCCGAAGAGAATGACCCAGTCATACAATAGATAGATACAGAAGGTTGGCTCAGTGCAACTGCCGCAAACGACATAATATAAAAGGTCAAATATTAAAACATCCTACTAATATAAAAAATTGTGACAATTTGGATGTCCGTTACTTAATCACGTAACAACAGCAAAACAGTTTTTTTTTTTTAATTTGGCACACTGATAGTTTATAAAACTGAATTAAGACATATGGTACTTTTAATATACCGATAGTTGATTCCAATGAGTTATTTTTGACTGCTAGACGGGCGAAGCCGCAGGAAAAATTTAGTCTTAACTAATACAGATATATTATAATCAATAAAGAACTGTTATATTATTATAAATTACTCAATTACAAATGAAACGCTTTCATGCTAAAATAAATGAATATATTTGAGTTAAATTTGGCACACAGATACACCATGACCTGTGCAAAGTCATAAACTAGTTTGCATCCTGAGTGGTAGATTGAAATTGCGTCCAACAGCTAGTGATTAAATAAACTGATTTGATGTAATATTTTTTGGTCATCAACCATGTGCATGGGTAGTGTAGGCAGATGAAACATCCGTTTTTTTAAACTATGCGTGCGGATGTGTGTGTGTGCGTCCCATTTTGCTCGTTATATGAAAGCTAGCCTTCTATAAGTATCTATTCCGTGACACAGTGTTGCGTACTTGCGTTGAGTGAATTTAATTATCCAAGGACGGATTTTTTGACGGAGTACTGAAACGTTTTTTTTAAGTGGGTCCTGGGTTAATTTGTGGGAGGAGATTTAAGAACAATATTTCTTGGCCACATCATCAGCAGTGTCAGACTGAAAATTTTGATGGGATAATTGATATAGCGGCCATTTAAAAATATGTAGATGTGATTGTGATTGACGTTGCTTAGAATTTTGTAATTTTAAATAGCATTATTATGCGGATGTACCAACTCCATATATCAAACTTCTTTCAAGCATATACTGTCATTTCGTACAAACGTTATTGACTATACGATAAAAAGGCCACATATATAATAAATACTGGGCAAGCCTGGAGAAGTTTTTTAACAACATTTTGCCGAGTAAGATGAATTGGGAGTATCTAGAATAATTTGGACCTCGGCCAAATGATGTTGAAATGAAAAACTCCCCTAATGAAAGCGCATGCATGAGGACGTTAAGTAATGCTGACGACCGCGCGGTACTCTGCATAGTCGGCGTTAGTTTGATAGTTATTTGATGGGAAATTTTAGTAGGTATAATATACGAGTCTTATAACATTTTATAGGGAACTATTAATATTCAGGCCGCAAGGGATCCTTGCTGCTCAGTTTCTCAATACTCTTGGAGGTTAGTTACTTCGTTTTCAATATCGATATCCAAAACGTGGGTAATCCTGCCAGGGTCGCGAGATTTGTTCGAAAGAGATACCGTGGCCCTGGCACGCGGGCACCTGAATGAACACGGGTGGGTATTTAGCCAGTAGAAAAAAGAATCCTGACATGCCTTCCTGCTCCACTCAAGAGCGAGAGACGTCATTTGATGATTTCCCACAAAAAGACAGCATTGCCTATTAATTAAATTTGACCCTGTATTATCCGAAACCAATGTTGTTGGATGGGAAGGAGAGTGGTAGCCCAGTAGTAACGACTCTGACTTACTTACGTGTTGTGGATCCTGGGCACTACACTTTTCTCATTTATTTCACCACTAATGTTCTCAAAACGGTGAAGAAAAACATCAAGATGACACTGGCTTGTCAAAGAACTAAAAATTCCAAGACCTAGGATGAAACCTGCACTGGGCTCTCTCTCTCTCTCTCTGGCCACTCTCTCTCACAGAAAGTAGGACTGTATTTTAGCATTGGGAACGATATAGGCTGATAATGCTCATGTTTTCATGTGTTTGTTTTTAGTAATCGATCAGAAAAACATGACATAAGCAAGAATCTCAACCGGAAAACCCAAATTATTGAACAATATTGTACAGTATACGTGAATAACAATCATTACCATAAAAATAAGTCCCTAAAATAAACTCTGTACTCCGCAAACGTTTACAGGAACATGAATATAATTATTGGATCCCCTGGATTTTGCATTAAGCCATTCTTCATTCTGACACCCGTCGTTAGCATAAATTTCAAAAGATAAAAAGGACACACAATTTTGTACAATAAACGTGGACTTTTTCGGGAAAGTACAGTGCTTTTAAGGGATTATTTTATTTTGCTGTAATACTCAAAACAGCTTCCTAATCTGTCTGTTTCTCCTCTTTTTTTATTTAGGATTAATAGTATCTTCCTCCACAGCAGCCTAGTGTTATTATAAGCTAGTATATTTATCTTTGCATGTTAGTGAGATGTTTACCAGCCGTTACGGATCGTCAGAAGCCTACAGGTCTGACAACCAGTCTTACCAAGGGTCGTATCACCCAGTTAATGAGGTGACAAGATCAGAACAAGTCGATCCATTTCAAATTCTCAGCTACATCCAGTTAGACTGAAAGCCTACCCCAGGCTAGGCAGATTACGATGTTAGAGCAAAGGTTTGAAACACATATTTTTACTATTAGTCTCTTCTGTCCTGGGTTTTGCTTATAGTTTACAAACCCTTCCAGTGGTGCGAGTACGATCTACTGTGACGTCGCTTGAGTCACGCAATTTGTCACAGCTTAGACTTAGAACATAAAACCGTTTTGTCTTAAATGCTAGCACGGGTCAACCATGTGACATAATTTATCATGTCTTGTCACAAACATCTTGGGTACGCCCGTACTTGCTCTTAGGACTTAAGTAGCACAACGTCACTTAGGATTTTCTGTGCATTGCATCACTTAAGGTGAATTTTATCAATGAAACTGAACACGATTAGCACATAAACCATATTTAAGCACTGTTAGTGTTATTATTTTCTATATAATAGTGTCACTAACAACTCTTTAATGCGTTTTGAATGTGTTTCATTGGTGCAATTGACATTTATGCTCGCGAACGAAAAAGTTACGAGTTTACACTCTAGGGGTGTGTTTCTAAATTAAATTTTCTATCCTAATTTAAAATCAACAATTGTGATTACAAACAACTTCGTTCAGAACAAACTGCTCCCAGAAGAAATTTATTTTTTCACGCTATCACGAAAGTTTAACAGTAAAACAGAATATTGTGCTATAATTCATGTATTTTCTACATACTACAAGACAGATACAAATTATGTAGCTTGGCCCATTATAGTAGAAACATAAATAAAACACTGGCCCGGGGGAACGTGTCACTAATAAAGTATTTTATCTTTGTTTCATCGTAAAAATTGCAAAATTGTATATTTTTTTAGTATTCTTTATTGTTCCAGTTTGACGAGTTATTTTATTAGTTGCTTTTGTTTTTTTTTTTTGGATATTTTCATATTGTTAGGATTTTTTTCATGTTATTATGTTTCTGTGAATGGTGTGCGGAGAGTTTGCTTAGTAAAAATTTGTTTTAAAATTAAATACTTAAAAATGATATCCTAAAATGGGGTCTCCACAAAAATTTATAATAATTTGACTGAAACAGGCCGTAGTACCCATTGTGTACTAAATATATATTTTTTTTATTTGGTTGATTGATTGGTGCCCAAAGATTTCCTGCGCAATGATTCGTAGGAATTGTATCGTTATCCAAATAAATTATAAGACCATAATTTATCTAAAAAAAATACCCACCTAATATCCAAATATTAATATTCAGTTTCACTTCGGGAAATACACAATCTTTCTATGAAATAAAGTAATGTGAGCCAGCTACAACCTCGTCTTAAAAAACAAAAAAAAAAAACTCCAATACTCGGTTTGCTACCAAAATATTCCTCGACATTTCTTGCATTTCTTGGCCTTAGTTATCGTGCTAACTAATTAGAGAAGACTTTAATTAAACATGAAAACCTAGACGTTAGTATGGCAGTCCTGGACATCGTCGGGATTAGCGCTAAAAGCTTCTTAATGCGAGAAGAAAGGATTTTCCATGTGCCTCCAGAAAATAAAATGTGAAAGAAAGTATGTTTATCTTCTCAATAACGTCGCTTCAGGTTAGAATTTTATACGAGAAATGAGCTTTAAGAGTGCATTCGTGAAAAAATGCGGCAGACAATGAAAGTGGAATATTTTGAACATCAATATGGCATGATAAGGAGTTTTATTTTTCAGCTTAATGCCCAGGTCAATCAATCAATCAAATCGGCTTATCGGAATATGCTGCTGTATATTGGGCTGATTTTGAATAGATCCGCAAAAATGTAGATCCGACCTACAGAGTGCTTTTTATCGCACACTATATTTAGAAATAATAACAAAAGCAATATTCAGCAAAGCCCTCATTCTGTATATTAATTACAGCTCTTTTGTCCAGTAGTAGTACTACTATAGACTGATGATGATGATAGGAATTAGATCATTCATCATCATCATTATCATTTCAGCCGCAAGACGTCCACTGTTGGACTTAGGCCTCCCCCAATTTGGGGGGCTTTATCATAATCGCCACGCTTGGCAAGCGGGTTGGCGATCGCAGTATGGATGTAAAAGGCATAAAGAACGCTGCTGCCCATTCTCTAACTCCCTTAGTCGCCTTTTACGACACCCACGGGAAGAAATTGGGTGGTGTTATTCTTTACGTCCGGCACCACACGGTGCCTTTAGGAATTAGACAATCAGCCTTAAATGTTCCCATTGCTAGGACACAGCCACCGTCTCTTCGTGGCGGAGTGTTCTATTGGGTTGGCAAATAAATACTGAAACACTTTTATGTTTTGAAAGTTTTAAAATATTTAACTACAAGAAAGTACTAGTAAATTGTAGAACGTTCTGGAACCACACGAGAATTGTCTGAGCGACTAAATTGTAGCCACACAACTATTGAAAATCATCTGCATGCGCTTGGCTATAGAAAAGTTATGGCGCGATGGATCCCCCATGTTCTGACTGAGGCTACCCGAACGGCCCGGGTATCAATATGTCAATCTCTCCTCCTGCGTTCCCATCGCAAAGATTTTTTAGCACACTTAGTGACCGGAGATGAGAGTTACATTCTTTACGAAAACGATACGCGGCACGCTTTTTGGATTCCTCGTGGGGATGACCCGCCAGTTCAGTCAAAGCCGTACCCCCATCGCCGTAAAATTCTTCTTAGCTGTTTCTGGGATGCGCAAGGCATACTCTTCTGGGAGCTTCTCCACGACAAGCAAACTGTCACCGCCGAGCTCTACGCCGAACAACTGCGTCGCCTTGCCACTGCTATCCAAGAGAAGCAGCCAAGACGCATCGAGGTTCACTTACTACACGACAACGCCCGGCCGCATGTTGCTTCTGTTTCTCGTTGTCAACTGGAACAACTAGGCTGGGACGTGGTACCACACCCAGCATATTCTCCAGACCTAGCTCCATCGGACTACCATCTCTTCCGAGCTCTAAAGTATTTTCTACGCAAAAAAAGGTTCCGCGATTTTAATGATATTAAATGTAACCTCGGTCAATTTTTTTACTCTCAGACTCAAAAGTTTTGGTCCGATGGCATTCAGTCTCTGCCGTTAAGGTGGTCGCAAGTCATTGATACACAGGGTGACTACATTGTAGATTAAACGTGATGATTTATTATATAAAAAAAGAAAATTAAAATTGTTTCATTACTTTCTTGCCAACCTGATATAATATACCATGCAGACCCAGTGCGGTTAGTAAGATGTCAATGTCTTCGAATTTTTGGATAATGGACATCAGGCTCGCGGTGATTTCTTTCATGGTTTTTAGAGTCGTGGTGATGAAATCCATACTAATATTATAAATGGGAAAGTGTGTGTGTCTGTTTGTCCGTCTTTCTTGGCAAAACGGAGCGACGAATTGACATGATTTTTTAAATGGAGATAGTTGTAAGGATGGAAAGTGACATACGCTACTTTTTGTCTCTTTCTGACTCCCCACTTCCCTAAAATGGGGGTTGGAAGTCAGGAAGTTTGTATGGAGCAAAAAAAAAATTGAGTAGGGAATGGAAATGTGTGTGAGACTCTCCGCAAAATTAGTACAAATATCGTCTACAATAGCGTATTAAAATAACATTCTGTACCAAGTTCTCTTCTGTGTTCTAAATCAGGAAAGGGGAGCCGTGTTACCCCGAATTTAATGCAAGCGAAACCGCGGGCAAAAGCTAGTTATTTATACAAATATTGTCTGGGTCCAGGGCCGTTAACTTTGGGTAACCACTGCCTTACACACTGATGATAGGAGTATTGAGTCATAATCACACTTTACTTTGGTGGGGCTCGTGGTTAAATTATCAGGTCATCCATAACACATCGAGAATCCTCCGCGCCTCGAAATGCACGTTAATCTGTTGCCCCTTCTGCCATTCGTAGCTCTTTAAAAGTCGTTACGGATAGTCAGAAGCCCAGAAGTCTGACAACTAGTCTTACCAAAGAGTATCGTGTTCTATAATGTCTGGGTAGTGGTGGTCAGTTAAGCAGTCGCTTTATGTAAAACACTGGTTTTCACCTGCATCTGATTAAACTGGAAGACGACCCAAATTATGTTAAGAAAAAACTTTTTACCAAAAAATTTAACCGCCGAAAAAACGGAAAAGCAAAAAATAATAAACCTTAAAATTATGAATCGGCGCTTTGAGTGATCTTTGTTCATTGATTTTTCAGCACCGACTCATAATTTTAAGGTTTATTATTTTTTGCTTTTCAGTTTTTTCGGCGGTTAATTTTTTTGGTAAAAAGTTTTTATTTTATATTTTTTTGTGGCTTTAATGTACTAATAATACTTGACAAGGTATACCCTATCCAATGAATAAAGAATTATCAAAATCGGACTACTCTGTATAAAGTTATGCGTGGTTAAACATTACAATCAGTGAGTGAACAATCAATCATCCCCTGTTTTCTGACCCTTAGGGTTCGATTTTGTTTTCCAAATTTATATGGGACCACCCTCGGAGTATATACCCTTTCCAATGAAAAAATAATTATCACAATCGGACTACTATGTGAAAAGTTATGCGTGGTCATACATAAAAAAAAAACAAACAAAAAAAAATATACGCTTCGAATTGATAACCTCCTCCGTTTTTTTTCGTCGGTTAAAAAGGCAGATGGAATCATACCTAATTTGTTTCACATATTATTAAATCTATGTAGTTTAATTATTAAAATTGCACTGCGTAACCTGACGTCAAAAAATATAATAAAACTATAGCTATCTACTGCTAGCTGCTTAGTATTCCGTGCTAGTAGTAAAAGGGGTTAGAGTAAAGCTTGTCGGTGAGTGAGCAAGTAACTAACCAATAATTCACTGGCGTAAGTGGCTCTAAGAGGTATTAAGGCAGTGGTCACCGCCTCAAGGTTTCTCTTGAAATACTGCTTGAATTAATGAAAAGTGAAGCATTTATATATAGGATATGTATCCAAGCATAGGTCAGTTTTCGTGTGTCTGAGTAACGCGTTTTGATATGGTATGCGAAAGATATCATTTGTTGACCTAGTTTAGAAAAACTTAGTTGTCACGGTCAAATAGTTTTTTAACTGACTTCAAAAAAAGGAGGAGGTTCTCAATTCGACTATTTTTTTGAAAGAAAGAAAGAAAGAAAATACGTTTATTTGCGGCAAACATGACGCACAGAAAGATCAAAGGTATACAAACATAAAAAATAAGGTGTGGGATAACATGCGTCACATCCACGCAAAACGGCCATCACTCAGCATAATGCTGTGACCCTATGCGAGACAGAGTCCCAGCGCTGGTTTTCAGTGACCTCAGAACCTTCGACTGGGTGAACCGATTTTGACGATTCTTTTTTTATTTGAAAGCTGGTCCTTATGGCAATTTGGTCCAGTTCTGACATTGGTATCCATGAGAAAGTCATATAAGTCTTAATTTTTACAGTAGCAGTAGTGGTATAGGAATTAGTGCGGGGTAGATACCATAACTAAAAAGATAAAAATAAAAACTTTTTTACAAATAAAAAAAACCAACATCCTTAAAAACACTACAAAGTGAAAAATAACATCAATTTTGGAAGTCAGTGTCTTAGGATCTGTATTTAAGTTTTTTGCCACAGACTTCCGAAATTAAAGTTATTTTTCACTTTTTAGTGTTTTTAAGGAAGTCGGGTTTTTTTTTTTAGGAAAAAAGTTTTATAGGAGAACTTAATTTCGGAATTCATCGATCGAATTTCCGTGCTTTATATATTTTATGTATATATGTGTATTCTACTTTATTCTTCTGTTCTAATTTCGTATGTGAAAATAAACATCTGAAAATTAAAATTTTGATTTCTGTAATAATCGTGAAACATTCTCATTTCGTCTAAGTGACAACATAATAATAATTATAAAGGTGTACATACAATTTATATATATATTTATGCTACAACCAAGTTTATTCATATTTACTTCGCAGATTTTAAGCTCAACATTATGTAGCTAAGTAATCTCGGCAAGATCAGGCCCAATCCGAATGGAAAGCTACACTCGTTTCCCTGAAACAAATAAAAAGATATCCGCTTTTACGACCATCACTGTCTATCTTATCATTTGGTATTCGTCAAACGCCCCTCTGACAAGATAAAACGAAATCTATGGTGACACATTTATCGCCATACAGAATCAGCCCCTAATGTTCCCACAGCTGGGACACAGCCACGCGCCTCTTGTGCGTGTTGATACATGACACATGTCTTCGAATTTGGCGGATCTAGGATATGGCGGTTACCTCACAATATTTTACTTCAGCGCCAATCAGGGATCGAATCTACGATCTAAAACTTGTAAGTCGAGGCCGTTACAACTGAACCACTACTGCTCCCATTTATCGCCATATTTTTTTACGACCATGGACATTGAATGTCGGTTTTTCATTGAACTTTTAGATTAATTTACTTTTTATGTGCAAAAGATGTCCTAAAAATTTTATGGTAATTTTTTTTCGAATTTCATGGTAAAGAGAACCGTGCGTTTGGGCACATTAAAACTTTTTAGAGGTCTCGCAAAAATTATCTTGAAAAATCAACCCGAAGTAAGTTAGGAGATGGAAAGTTTGGTAGAAAAACTTTCTCAGGGTAATATTAAGTGAGTAAATTAAAATTGTTCAGAAAACCTAAGTGGTCCTTTCGCTGGGAAGTTATTGTGTGATGGGAAAGTTTCAGTTGTTTCTTTTGTATATTTTCTGTTTGACTTTAGAAATTGTTTTTGCTTCTTTTATTTTATGTTTGTTTTTTATTTGGCTGCCTTATTGACTATCAGAGTAAAGAGAGACCAAAGAAACGATGGATGGATGACTACTGAGATGACGACTAATAGAGAAGTGTGGAATCAAAAAAAAAAATGTTGCGCTGACTCCAAATAAATTGGGTATAAGAGCAGGAAAATTATGATGTGGTTGCCTCGTTGGTCTAGTGGTTGCAAGCGCTACTGCTGAGTATAGAGTCCTGGGTTTGATGCCCAGGAAAAGTGTTATTGAATTTTTCTATCTGAAATTTCCCAGTAGCAGCCTCTAGATTTGTGACCGGTTTATGGCAATAAGCTCGTTCCCTAATACATCGAAGTTAAACGAAATGTTGGTGTAGGACAGCTCTGCCCAACTCTCTGGAGAAACGACGTGTTAAGTGTTGTCTACCACAATACTGTTGCCAAAAGTAAATACAGCAATTTCAGCATTTCTGAACCCATTTAATAAATTGACAATACTTAGCAGCTGAATGATCGTTCAGATCAAATCTGTAACCATACTTTTACTTTTCCATTTTTAAATGAGCAATCCTCGAGTTAACCCTGAAATATGCACCAATAAACGTCATTCATTCCGCCCCTCAATCTAAGTCCACAATAAAACTCGTACGCATATCAGCTAAGCTAAACGGCTGTCACATATTTACGATAATTGAGTCTACAAGGGACGTGGCTGTAAAATTATTTTAAACGGCACACATTTCCATAATGGAGCAACAGATATTGTTTGCGTCAAACACAGGTGCTGTTCTCATTTTGTTCTTAAATTTTAAAGTAACAGAAGGTTTACTTCAAGTAACGAGTATGAAAAGAACTAGTATTTTTATCTTACGAACCGACGTGTGCTTTATTTGTGGTGAAATACTCTGTGAATGTGTGGATTTACCAAAGATACGGGGTCCATTTGTATTCGTAAATCTGCAGTTTATGAGTGACCATCGATGCTTTGTACATTATCTTTGCGTATAATGCTAAGTTTAAGAGTACTAACAATTTGAAGATATTCAAAAAAGTATTACCTGATGATGAATGATGATGATTAAAAACTAGACGTGCTAGCAAAATGGGGATATGAAATGTAGCATCTAAATTATGATTTCTACCAGTTTGTCCTAATAGTGAGTTTACACTGAGAACAAACATATTAAACTGTGTACTTGGGAACCACGAAAAAAAAACCGGCCAAGTGCGAGTCGGACTCGCGCACCGAGGGTTCCGTACAAACCTGCAGGTCATCATCATCATCATTCGTCATCATCGTTTATGAAATGAAATGTTTTTTTTTTTAATTTTTATATTTGTGTTGACTGAATGAAAGGTAAATTGTGGTTTACGATTTATGACGTATTAAAAAAAAACTACTAACTAGATCTCGTTCAAACCAATTTTCGTTAGTAGTTTTCATGGTAATGTACATCATATATTTTTTTTAGTTTTATCATTCCCTTATTTTAGAAGTTACGGGGGGGGGGACACACATTTTACCACTTTGGAAGTGTCTCTCGCGCAAACTATTCAGTTTAGAAAAAAATGATATTAGAAACCTCAATTTCATTTTTGAAGACCTATCCATAGATACCCCACATGTAAGGGTTTGATGAAATTTTTTTTTTGTGTTTCAGTTCTATGTATGGGGAACCCCAAATATTATTGTTTTAAAAAAAAATGATATTAGAAACCTCAATATCATTTTTGAAGACCTATCCATAGATACCCCACACGTAAGGGTTTGATGAAAAAAAAATTTTTGAGTTTCAGTTCTATGTATGGGGAACCCCAAATATTATTGTTTTTTTTTCTATTTTTGTGTGAAAATCTTAATGCGGTTCACTGAATACATCTACTTACCAAGTTTCAATAGCACAGCTCTTATAGTTTCGGAGAAAAGTGGCTGCGACATACTCGGACAGACAGACAGACAGACAGACAGACATGGCGAATCTATAAGGGTTCCGTTTTTTGCCATTTGGCAACGGAACCCTAAAAATGCGCATGGCGTTGTGGAACAAAATACAATAGTGGCCCTAATGAGAGCTACTTTTAACCATCTCGATCAAATGCATCGAGCGCGTTCTGTGCCCCGATTGGTCCTTCACCAAACCAGGGCCAATCGGAGTGCATAACGTGGTAGATGCGTTTGGTCGAGATGCTTACAAGAAACACACTAGGGCCACATAATACGTATAAACATTTAGTTTGTATGGAGCAGACCTTTTGTACGTTTTCATTTTGGATCGTGTGTCTCCGAAGCGATAATTCGCAGCTGTTGGCTGTGATTACTAAAATTTCGAAGATAGGTATTGGTTTAGTGTGTTGAACCGTTGAGTATTGTTCGGGATGTCAGACGGTGAGATAAAATGTTTGATTAAAATGATAAGGTAAATAAATAAAATTGCGTTGGATTATAAAATTTTTGTGCTTAGCCACAGACACCGTATTGTTGCTTTTAGTACAATGTCAATTGTTTTTTTTTTAATAAGGAAATTTGGTATCTTGTTAACAGTAATAGGTATCTGTCATTCATCGCCCAAAAAAATCAATTTAACATCATCTGTCTAGCTTTTTCACAACAATTTTGGGATCATTTTCCATTAAAATCAGTTTATATGTGAACAAAACATTTTATAAATGACAACGCTCACAATGATCGAAAAAGTGAAACTACGTAGATAAAAACGGCTTCTAAAAAAATTACAATCGAAAAAAATGCTACAAAGTTATTTTACAACTTTCATTTCAGGAGTCAATGACAAAATACTTAAAATCTTTTTCGGAAGTCGGTTCTTTTACTTTTTGAATATATTTTGTTGTATTCGTTAACTTGCTATGAAATCCACATTGATAGGAAACAATGTCATGTAAATATACACAGTAAATTAAAAACGTATTATCAAGGCTGGTACCTAAAATCTGTATTAAAAAAAAGAGAAGAATTTTCGAAATACATCCACTACATAAAATAAAAAATATAGAATAATTAAGAGCCTTTTCCTTATAGAAGTCAGTTAAAACTACGAGAAAGTTATCAAACTCTAAAGTAACCTACATTAAAACGTCAAACTTGATAAATATTTCCAATAATAAACGAAAAACTGTTTATAAGAGATTAAATCTGATACCCGGCCATTTTCCGTTTCAATTTGGATCATCCCAAAATATTGAATTGAACGTTGATGATGAATTATTAACTTGTAGATTTATTTTGACAAAGTGAGTCCATCAAACGAATTTGCTACGGAATTACGTCTGGATCTGTTTTCACAGCCGCCATTACTTTGGCTGTATTTTCTTAATTGAAATGAATTTACACAAACAAATGGTGGAACAGTGACTTGGCTTCTTGATTGGGTGACTCTGCAGTGTACATAAGTCAGTGATTAGCTTGTTAAAGCTTGAGTCAAGATTATTACTGTGCACTTTAATAATGAAAGTAAATAATGTGTAAGTAAAACGAAGGTCAAAGAAGACAACGATTGTCATGAAGACGAGACGTGAGCGACTGAACGTGTTATTTACTTTAAGGCTGTTGATATAAGCGTGTTAATTGCATAACACATTATCAGTAGGAATAGCTTTAATTTTGACAGTTCCACAAAATAACGTTGTTTACGTTGTTGAGCAGACAAATTTTTCAATCATAATATGAAGCGATGGATTAGCTTATATTCTTCAAAATGATTTCTATTAATAGTGTGTTACACAATATTGGTGATGTTTTATTATCCATTACATTATGAATATAATGTTATACATTTTTTATACTACTGGTGTCTTCATTAAAGTGTGTAGTCTTTATAAACACAGGGTTAGAGAATCTAAGCAATTGCTATGGCTTAAAAAATTAAATTAGGCTGGGTATAGTTTAAGTGAAGGTAATATATAGTAGTTTTCATAATAATAACTGCCTTTAATGTATTTCAGCTGAATACCTGACACATTTTTACTTTTCTTCTTCATCTGATTCATTTTTGGAATCCGCTCTACAATAATGAAGATAACTGAAATCAGCATTTAATCATTTAGACCACACCTCAATATTAAACTATCAAAATTATATGCCCAAAATAATATCAAAAACCTTAATTGATAACTAAAACAATGACCCAGCAGCTTCCTCAGTATTATTATAATTTCCATGTAACATTTCCTAGAATATGAACCTTACTTAAATTCGCACGTAAGGCACATAATTCAAGCGACATTTTTTCCTCAGCAACTGTGGCGCGTCGCTAATTAGAAATGAATTAAACAAGCACGGTAGAACAAAAAGTCTTTGCTCTCGCCTGTCAACGTATATTATGGAGTCTACAAACGAAAACGTACTAAGTGCCTTCGAAAAATAATGGCTTTTATGGACTAAGGTTATTAACATTGATGCGTGTGGTGAACATATAAGTAGGTACGGTGTATTTATACTTCAATGAAGAAATTTGTTAACAAATAAGGACTTTACGCTTATTAATTTAGGTAGGAACATTTTAATATATGTTAGAAACACGAACATAATAATAAGAAATATTGAAAGTTGCTGCGAATCAACAACTTATAATACATGTAGCCGGTTTTCTAATTGACAATTCTAAGTTGAGAATTTGTCAAACTTCATTTTAGCATAAATATGGTAAAAGACTTCGAAATTCAAAATGCTTTGCAAAAGAACGTAAGAAATTTTTAATTTCTACAAAAAAAAATTTGACAGCTTTTCACATTCAAATTCTGAATTAAGAATCTGTCGCAATAAAGGTGAGGTTATTTTACACGATGTGGTTTCTTTACAGTACGGCGTTTAAACCACGCAGTAGAAATAGCGTGTTTGTCGATAAGCTGCCATAGTTCTGCCAGGGTCGCGAGATTGTTCGAAAGAGATACCGTGACCCTGGCACATGGGCAACTGAAGGAACACGGGTGGGTTTTAGTCAATGAAAGTCTGACACACCCTCCCGCTCCGCCCAGAGCGGGAGAAGTCATTTGATGATTTCCCATCCAAAAAAAATAATAAAATAATCTGCCATAGTTACCCATACAACACTGACGCTCGTGCCTACACGGCGAATAAGTCGTAGTTTTTCAGGGCAAGAATAACGTAGGTGTACAAAGGGCCTACATCAAATCTAAATCTATGAACAAAAAATATACACAAGAAATAAATAATAATTGATGTCATGGTATTATAGTAAAAGTATACACGGTAGCATGTATGGTAGTATAGTAGTAGTAGTATTATACTCAAAAATAAATTAAATTATTTCCAGTGTGTTATGTTCTTGTCAGAATAAGAGTTGTCGTGTACTGTCTTCATTTTGAAACATTCTTTGTGTCATTGAGTTAGTGTTAATATTTAATAGTTGTTTAGATCATTTTGTACAGTCGGTTCGTCCTGATATTATTGACGTTGACTGTGACATTATTTAACAAATTAAAATGAGTAAACCAAATCAAACTTTACCTCCTTAACCCATTTTGTAAAAGTTTTGTAAGCACTAGCTTTTCTGAGTTCAGGAAGCCAATGTTAACTGCATTGAATAGGAGATATCAATCAACAACTCAGTGTAAATAAAGCCGGACTGAAGCTGATGATTGACTGAAATGTTTGAATGGTACAATTGTGTAATAATAGGCCGTACCGTAATCGTGTTACAGTTAAAACAATGTTTAGTTTCAAACTAATTTTAGCTGAATTTAGAAATGAAATGAAATAAGCGTCAATACTATCGTACGTTTGGTTAGGTATTAGGTCGGTTTTAGGTCGTTTTTTAGGATCGTAATTATTAAAAAGTATATAGCAGATGGCAATGTAAATATTATAGAGGAAAAAAAAACTGCGTGCAAAAACATTACTTGACTGGAAAACCATATTTAAAACCAATCATGATTACAAGAGTAATTCTTAATCAGCCTATAATGTTCCCACTGTTGGGACAAAGGTCTTCTCTCTGTGAGAGGGAGGTGGGCCATAATCCACCTCGCGAGTCCAGCGTGGATTGTTTTATGTCACATGGTCCCCATGATGTTTTCCTCCACCGTTTTGAGAGCAGTGGTAATGAAATTAAATACATAAAGTGCTTATATGGGTTCGAACTCAAGACGTAAAGTTGAGGCCGCCACAGCTCATCATAAGAAAAATAAAAATATGATCGATAAGTCAGCAGGCATAATAACAAATCACTTCAGGGTATATTTGAAATCTGTAAAGAAGGAATAATCCTTTGCAAATCGTTCAAATTCACTGACAGACATCAGACATAACTCCACAAGCATTAGACTAACGAACTGTCACTACCCACACTCTAAATTAAGATAGATCCAAACGCCCATCGTCGTTTTATATTTTCTACCGAAGCGGGAACATTTTATTTTTGGAGTTGGCGTTTAAGCCGTTTTGTCAATCCACCGTCCAATATGAATTCCTCTTAGCAAGGCAGGATGTCTGAATGATTCACGAGCTTTGGTGACTAATTATAAAAGCCGGGTTAGCTTTGTGTCCTCTAAAGTTCTAATATTATTTCTGTGAAACTGTGAAATATAAACGCGTAAGTGATGCAGTAAAATGCTGTGAGCAAATTTGAACCTTGCGTAGTGAATTATTGAGATATAAAATGGTGTGACGGTAAAAAGATGTCATGGTTTTGTTCGGTAATTGAAGAATTTGTATAATGTGTACTGCGCTAATGTATGCATTCTGTCAAATTGAATTGGAAGGATTGAATTTGTTTTCATCATGATTGTACTACTTAGCGAGCAGTGGTGCCGTAGTGCTAACAGCCTCGACTTACGAGTTGTTGGTCGTGAGTTCGAAACGAGGCAGGCAATTTGTGTATTTAATTTCATCACCACTGCTCTCAAAACGGTGAAGGAAAACATCGTGAGGAGACAAGCATGTCCTAGAACCAAATATTTGAAGACATGTGGCATCTACCAACGTCCACTGCGCCCGCGTGGTAGATAACCGTCCACTCCCTCTCACCGAGTGGAGGCCTGTGTCCCAGCAGTGAGAACCATATAGGCTGATTATGTGTGTACTACTTAACCAGTTTTTTTTTTCTTTTGATACAGTGTCGATCTTGTAGCTAAAGATATGACCGTTTTGATCATTATAGATTATGGCAGGTATTAGTCATAACATTTTCAGTGTGAAAGCCATTGTCATAGCATTTACTCTTAAGTGTTAAAACAATCTGTCGACGACACTGTACAAATCCTCCTATTATTTCTTATTGAATTGACAATTTTATTTTTCCATTCAGTCCATCCGTTTATGACGACTAAGAGCAATGTGGGCGTGACAGTAAAAAAATGAAGTGCTCTTTAAAATATTATTATCTTTAATATCTGACGCTTCAGCAGTCTCACTGCTTCAATTCAATGTCCTGAACAATTTTAAGATCACATTAAGCAAAAGCATTGAGTTACCAGTAAAATCTGTTATATTTAGGGTTCCGTACGCCCGAATAAAAATCAGGACCCATAAGATTTCACGTGTGTGTCTATTAGTCTGTCCATCTGTTACAGCCAATTTACTACGAATCTAATCGAACGATTAAGTTCTGTCACTTAATTTATTTTAGTACTATGTTTTTATTTATTTTAATTTCTAGTACCTGGATGTCCGAGCATTGCTCGGTATTTTTTTTGGTAAATTGTGTTTTGTAGAAATTATATTTAAATACAAATTACATTTTGTTATTTTTCTTCCAATAAAAAAAAACATAAGTTTATGTTTAAGTTGATTATCGATAAAGTTGATTATTGTAAACACGAATAAAACGACATTTTCTAAAAATGAAACCTAGCTAGATCGATTTATCGTCCCCGAAACTCCCTGTATACTAAATTTTATGAAAATCGTTGGAACCGTTTCCGAGATTCAGATTAAGCATTGCTTACTAGAATTGTTCGTTTAAAGGTATAAGATTCATGCATGTAATCTCATCATCATCATCATCATCCCAGCCAGAAGACATCCCCTGCTGGACATAAGCCTTCCCCACTTTGCGAGGGTTAGCCCATAATCGCCACGCTTGGCAGACAGGTTGGCGATCACAGTATGGTGGTAAAATGCATAGAGAACGCTGCTGCCCATTCTCTAAAAAGTCCTTTAGTCGCCTTTTACGACACTCACGGGAAGAAATTAGATGGTGCTATTAAAGAAAGAATTAATAAAAGAAGAAATTAATTGTGTTTTTGTGTGTTGTGTTATGTATTTTGAGTGCACTGAATTAATTGCATATCTATCGGTATAAAGTATTTTTATCAGTTATCTGGTTACCATAGGACAGGCTCTGCCTAGTTTGGGATCAGATAACGGTGTGTTGGTTGTCCTAAAAAGAAGAAGAAGATCTATCATAAATAGCGGAACGATACCATAAGAACCACAAACTTTTTAATTTTCATTAATCCTTCGCATTCTCGAGAAAATATTACGAAAGGAAGGAGAAAAGAGCTAATTTGAAATTTTACGAGGAGAGCGCTCTATTCATACATCACGTGTTATAATTCTAGTGAGAATTTCAAAGCACTATGTTCTTGACTTGGACTTGGTGCTTTCAGTGCTTAGGGACGTCTTAGTTGGTTCTTGAATAATTTATGGATGTCAGTGCGGGGTTAAGTGAATTTTTTTCTGTGCTTTTAGCTATGGATGGTTAATTTTTGCTAATTTCAGGGATTTTGAATGGTTGGACCTATTTGGAAAGTTGATACTTATCTTAAATATATGACTTTTTTTTTGGATGGGAAATCATCAAATGATTTCTCCCGCTCTGGGCGGAGCGGGAGGGCGTGTCAGACTTTTACTGACTAAACCCACCTATGCTCCTTCAGTTCCCCATGTGCCAGGGTCACGGTATTTCTTTCGAACAATGACCCTGGCACATGGGCAACTGTAAATAAATATGACTGAAAATATGACATAAAATGTATGACTTGAAATAGTATATTTAGGACAATACGATCTTAATATTAAATAAGAGTCATGCTTGTGTCATCTCAAATTATATAAATTTAATTATCTTTATTATTTTAACGACCAACCCGCCTGCCAAGCGTGCTGTGCCTAGATTATGGCACCAATTTGGAGAGGCCTATGACTAGCAGTCAGAAGGACATCTATCAGCTGAAATGATGATGATTATTTTGAATAATATTGATATAAAACTTTAGAGGTGTCAAGGGACACCCGGATGGAACGAAGTTCCTTTCCAGGATTCATAATAGTTATAATTTTTTAATTATTTATTATGTACAAAAAACCAGTTTACACTCAACAAAAATATACTCTCTCTCTCCCTCCCCTCCTCCTCCCCCTCTCCCTCTCTACTCACAACAAAAAAAAAAACAACATACAAAATATATACGGTCGAATTGAGAAACCTCGTCCTTTTTACACGCCTTATATTAGCTTCACTTGTATGTTTGTATATTTGTATGTTTGTATATTTGTATGTTTGTATATTTGTATGTTTGTTTGTAACCGACTCCTTATAGTGCGATTTTGACCCACTTTAAACGACCAGATTTCATTCAAACTTTGCACACCTGTCAAGGACTGATGACAATGCAATAATTTCATAAATTTGTGCCATTATCCTTGCCAGGGTTACCAGGACAGCAAAAAAACTGTCACAAACTACGCTGACATACGTCTCAAAATCCGAAATACCCTAAAAAATAGAAAATAAATAATAGTTTAAAAAAACTAAAAAACACGCTTCCATGGAAAACCAAAAAAAGCGTGCGGTGCTTTTAAGGTATTTTTTTATTGATATCAGGCACCCCACGCTTTTTTTTCCATTATTTTGTACTTTTTAGTTTGGTTTTCCATGGAAGCGTGTTTTTTAGTTTTTTTAAACTATTATTTATTTTGAAGTCGGTTAAAGCTTGTCGTGACAACTTTTCGTAAGATTTTTTTCCGTCTAGCCCCCTTTCACAACGCGCGATAAGGAACTTCGTTCCAATATCATCTGCACCTTTTATCTTATTTCAATGCACATTAACTACATATATACACAATTTATTAGTAAATACTTTAAAATTTTAAATGTACCATGACTATGCCATATTTGTCCGTATTCGATACTCAAATAGGTAGCTCGTTTAATTATCTTCTGTAGGCACACATAATTTAATTAGAACAGAAAACTACCTTGAACTACCCCACCTTGTGTGACGTCATAATTGACAGATGACTCATTTTATGACCACAGAGGTGCTTCAACAATACTAATTGAAAAATGTTTGCTTTCTACCTTGAACGAAAGAAATTACTTACCTATTAGTCACTTCGTCGGACCGCTATATCACAGTAAGTAAAGGTACGATCACCAAAAGAAAATAAAAAGAAAACAATCAGAAGGGCAATTCTCGTAATTTTTAGAACGTTCGCAGTCTGGTTTCAGTCTCAAACTGTCAAAAATACCGCGAGTTTGCATACATTTTAACAAGTTTTTGACATTTGATTGTCGCCGAGATGAGAATGCGGCTAGATTTTAAACGATTTTAATTACGAGAATTGGGCTTCTGTTAATTTCATAATTTCAACCAAAAGAAGTCCACTGCTTGACATAGGCTTTGTCCAATAGGGTTTGCTATAATCGCCACGCTTGGCAGGCGAGTTGGCAATCGCAATATGATGGTAAAATGCATAAAGTTGCTGCCTGTTCTCTAGAGAGTCCCATAGTCGCCTCGTACGACAGCCACGGGAAGAAATGGGACGTTTGTTGGTTACGGCTAATATCTAAAACGACTTAACTGATTTTGATGTAATTTGTTCTGAGGTTATTTTGAATATTGAGGAACTTAGGCTACTTTTAATTGACATACTACGTTGGCAAAGCCGTGGTTGGAAGCTATTTAATAATATGAATGTTCACACCAAGAGTTTCAAGCTGATAATTAAATCATTCTAATTGAATTATTATCAAGTATGATAGCAATAATGAAGCTTAGTTCGACCATGGTCCGAATAGCTCTTCAATTGTTAATTTAAGCACATTTCGGATTAGTTTACATGATTGAACAGAATTAGTAATTTGGTATGCATTGTTATTTAATAGGCTTATTAGTGATACTTAAGCCTATTCACACGTTAGGCTGCAAATATCGATTATTATTAATTTATTAGCTATTCCAACATGGACGAGCACGTATGTTAAGTATTTTTTTCAATGATCGATTTCAAATTCTGATAATAATAAAGTTTTTGATTTTACTAACATGAAATGTTGTTCATCAATTCAGCCGTAAAAGTCCACTGCTGGTCATAACCCTCCCTCAAAAGGTTTGCCATAATCGCCACAATTGGCAGGTGGGTTAGCGATCACAGTATGGTGGTAAAATGTATAGAGAACGCTGCTGCTTATTCTCTAGTATCTAAGTCCCTTAGTCACATTTTATGACACCCACGGGAAGAAATGAGATGGTGATATTGTTAACGTCTGGCAAAACTCGAAACAAATGCTGTTTAATACCTAATTAATTAATTTTTGGTGTATTTAGATCACATATAAAAGTATGTGTGTGACATCTGGTGCTGACCGTACGTATGTGATGGCTACTGAATATAATTACTATAGGTACCTAGTTTATTTGTGGGTGAATCGACATCTTCGTGTGAATCAACTACATAAAATAATATAACATTTATAAATGTTGATTGGAGATTAGAGTGGCGAGTAAATTCGTGCGAATTGACTAATAAGGCGTTTGAACGTGTGAAAGGCGCCTATTTTAATCCCTTCTATCTTAATCATTGAAAACGTAAAGACAAACAATAGCTCTAAAATAATTGTAATTCAAGAAGTAACAACTATCATTTTTTTTAAGTTCTTCAAAGAAGATTTTCTGAAGACGAGTAGAATAAAAGATTTGCAGACTTTTCTAGCAGTCTAAGAAACT
Organism: Aporophyla nigra; assembly: GCA_947507805.1. Taxonomy (NCBI): domain Eukaryota; kingdom Metazoa; phylum Arthropoda; class Insecta; order Lepidoptera; family Noctuidae; genus Aporophyla; species Aporophyla nigra. The sequence continues at coordinate 25,527,740 of OX382295.1, forward strand.
CTGACTCCAGTTAAGTTAAAGTTAATTAAGTGGCATTCGAAGTAAAATTAAAATGGTTTTAAAAGTAACTTGTAAAATTGGACCGCTTAACTTGGGTACCCCAAAAAGGTCAAAAGCCAAAACGATGACCTTTCCTTTTGAGACAATTAGCATAATTAATTTACCTTTTGCTTAAATAGCTGTGATGTATTTAATAAGAACAATCTAAGGAAAGAATTTTTAATATTTTTATGAAAGTCTTTTCTTGCACGTATTTAATTGTATTTGTTTTTGTTTGTTATTGTGGGCCTACAATAACAACTACAAATTAAATTATTACTTATAATTATTTTTGTTGAGATAATGATACTTTACTTAATTGAAATCGAATAAAATAATGAGAATTAAATTTCTTTTGTATAATTATAACTCAATTTCATTCTGCCTGTAAGTGCGCGTATAACTTAATTGGTATGCTTTAAGTATATAACATTTAAATCTTCTTAAATAAATATCATTCTATTTTACGAGTACCTAGTTTCGATTCCCAGAATTGGCAAATTGTTTTAGAGTTTGTCTGTTTGAAATTTCTCAGTCAGCCCGATGTCTGTATATGTGCCTGGTTGAAGGCAATACATTCGTCCCCTGTAACATGGGACTTGATCATTACTGGCGAAATACAGGTGTACTATAAGTACACATCTGACCAATCCATCGAGGAAACAAAGCATGCAGTTATATTATTGTTTTCCTATGATTATTATTTGTGTGCTCAAATTTACGGTAACCACTATGTAAACACGGCGACACACCAATGTGTACAATTCTAGTATAAGCTGACTTCTCATTGTACGAAACGCCTATACAATGCGAGGTCTGTTAAAGCTGGAAATGCGTAGCTTGATATGTAGCCATATGTACTTGCACCCTATTCCCCTAATGAGTCATGGTACATGACCTCACATAAGGGCACGCACGCATAAACCCTTCTGGATGAAATATCGATGGTGGGTCGTAATTACACTTAAAGTTGGTTAGCACATGTGGGGTTCTGGGTCAAATTCACGTGATAGTGATCTATCTCTAGAAATTATTATGATTTGATTATTATCTTTTACCTCTTTCAATTTAAAAATATTAACGTTTGCTTCGGCGAAACTTTTTTATAATAGTACAGTGGGTAACTAGTAGTTAGATGGGGCCCCTTGATATTATTTTTATAAGTCTCGGCATGTCGTAATAATAAGATTGCTAAATCGTACTCGGAGGAAGAAAGTCCAGTAAGATGATGGAGGGATGAGGAATTAGAGTCCTGTAAGCCATGGAATACCTCTCCACTCTTCATAAGCGCCACAGGAAATGTTGCCTCCTTGTCACCACGACACTACTTATGTGCTAGCAACCGTTTTCGAGGGCCGATTATTAAATATGCAAGTCACCCCCTATCATTTCACCTGTGTATTTTATACTATTTTTTGCCAAAGGCTTCGCCTGCAGTCGCAATTTATCCCTCAGGAATGTATTAACGTACCTTATGTGTTACAGGCCTGTTGGTCTAGTGGTTAGTGACCCTGACTGCTATGCCGGAGGTCGTGGGTTCGATTCCCACCCAGGACAAATGTTTGTGTGATGAGCACGATCATTTGTTCTGTGTCTGGGTGTAATTTATCTATAATATGTATGTATTTAGAAATATATAAGTATGTTTATCAGTTGTCTAGTACCCATAACACAAGCTCTGCTTAGCTTGGGACTAGATGGCGTTGTGTGATAGTTGTGGAATATTATTATTATTCTTTTATTTATTTTCTTACATATTGAGTATATTTTTAAATATTTTTACAAAAATCTTACAAAAACATTTAAAAATATAAAAAATAGTGACCCATCGGCATCGGGAGCAGGGTCCAAGCTGCCGGTGGTCAGGACTCTAGAGAGAGGAACCTCCTGACAATGCGTGCCGTGTCCAGGAGTACTGCCTTCTGAATCAAGCCCTTGACCCAGCCGCGCAGTGATATATTTATTTATTTATTATTATTATTATCCAGGTTATAAACTATGTGTGCCAAATTTCATCCAAATCCGTTCAGTCGTTTTTGCGTGAAAGAGTAACAAACATCTATACATCCAATCGCTCACATTTATAATATTAAATAGTAGAATTAAACATTGGTCAGGCAGGCTCTATAGTCTTCCATCTATATTCTTAGATAACCAGTCCAATAAAGGTACCCAAATCCACAAGCTCTGTTTCAAATCCCGCTATAGTCCGACACCAACCGGGGGTTATCCTTGGGTGCACTTGCATGTTCCTACCAAGGATAGTCGCCGTTTGGTGCCTCATTTCATTTAATACGTCTCAGGGGCCTGTGCAAGTTGGCTTCAGCCCCTCGTACGCCTTCCAAGGGTCTGGGATACCAGGGTCTGGAGGATTTTTAAGACAACGAGAAATAATAATAGTGCTAATTTAGTCAACATAATTGAATTTGGTTTCACCGTGGTTAGAATAAATCAGATCAAATGATTGAATTGATAAAATTAACTCAGTAATCCTTCACATTGCTGGAAATGTTTTCTATCCAAAATATCACTACTGTAAGTTACCTATTTCTCCCAAAATTGAATTCCAAAGCTATCAACCCAACTACTCCAAGTTTTTGAAACAAGGAAGCAAGAATATCTAAACAAAGGCTACTTTTCCTTGCATCGCGTAAAGCAAGCATAAAAAATTTAACAAGACGACTACTGTACATCGCGTAAACTTCGGAAAGTTTCGCGTGACAAACAAAACGAAACAAGTTTCCGACAACAGTGTGGTACAAGATAAAGCCACAAGCGTCACAATCGAAATTGATAGAAAGAACTAGCCAGTAACGGGAACTGCTGACCAAAGTAAAAACTTAAAACAAAACGTAAAATTCGCATATCGACAACGTGGTCACATATGTACGTCGGTGATGTGAACCCAAAAATTGCCCAACAAGAGGATATTAGGCAATTTTTCTTCCACTCTACGACGAGAGACGTCATTTGATGATTTCCCGCACAAAAAGAAAGGTTTTTTTTTGTTACTAATCTTATTAAATTAATTCCACAATCTACGACATTTATTTTCATAAAATATAAGTTAACCGAGTTAAAACAATATTTTTGATGTACATATGTATATACGAAAAGGGAAAAGAATACAGGGCATCAAACATTTCTTCCACTTCGCTGTTCTAATCTCTACAATCTAATTCCAAATATGCTCTCCATGTTATCAGAAAAATATTAGGTACTCAAACTCAAACTCAAAGTCTTTTATTTGTGGTCATAGGTATAGGTCATATTACCCAACCCACATCCCGCCTCCACTCTTACTTAACACCACACCATCTTCAAGAAGGTAAATAAAATTACCTACAGACTGTACCATCTGAAAGAGTCACGTTCCTCTATGGTAATGGATTACGTGACCCCGTCTCATAGCACAGAGTTCTATAGAGTCGAATAAACGGGGATTATAGAGCATGTCCCACTTTTAAAGTACGTATTGTTCGGAGGGATTAATAAAGAGTCTAATGAAAGGCGGATAGATTTCTTTGTTCTTGTTTTTTAGAGTGTCTTGTTTTGTGGGTATTTGATTACGTCCGCGTATGTAAAATTTAATTATTTTTACGTAATTTATTTTTAGCGTTGACTATTGAAGCAACATTTTTACTTGTAATATTTTGGTTTCTTATTTTTGGAATGTAATTTGGTTAAGCCAAATCTGGGCTGAAACGCAAAAGACATTTCTGAAGGGTCGGGCAGAAGTGTAACTATAGTACATCCACATTTTGTCAGTTATATTTATGTATGTCACATGTACTAGGGGTACGGTGTCGGATGTAGAGAATAGCACCAACCCATTTCTTCCCGTGTGTGAGTGTCTTAAGAGAACGATTAAGGGACTAACTAGAGAATGGGCAGCAGCATTATCTAGTTAGTCCCCTCTGCTGGACTTAGGCCTCCCCCAATTTGGGGGGCTTTGCCATAATCGCCAAGCTTGGCAGGCGGGTTGGCGATCGCAGTATGGTGGTAAAATGCATAGAGAATGCTGCTGCCCATTCTCTAGTAAGTCCCTTAGTCGCCTTTTACGACATCCACGGGATGAAATCGGGTGGTGTTATTCTTTACGTCCGGCACCACACGGTACATAGAGGTAGATAGAGGTTTCACATTTATGATATTATGTCCAATGTGTTTGGGGGAGGCCTATGTCCAGCAGTGGACGTCTTTCGGCTGAAATGATGATATTATGTATGATATGGTATTATAAAGCTGAAGAGTTTGTTTGTTTAATTGATTGAACGCGCTAATCTCAAGAACTGCTGGTCCGAATTGAAAAAATCTTTTTGTGTTGGGTAGCCTATTTATCGAATAAGGCTATAGGCTATATAACATCACGCTACAACCAAGAAGAGCGGAGCAGTAATGAAAAATGTTGCAAAAACGGGGAAAATCGCACGGGTAGGTGATTCGACGCGACTGGAAGTTTCGGGGGAGCAAGAAATTTAACGCGGACGAAGTCGCGGGCAGAAGCTAGTTTATGATATGGTATTCTTCCCGGTACAATCGCCTCCGCCTGCCGCATCCAGTGTGTCCCAGCCACTTTAGGTTATCGGTCCATCTAGCTGGGAGGCGCCCCACGCTACGCATGCCGATACGGTCTTCACTCCAGGACTCGTCTGGTCCATCGGCAATCAGTCATTCGACAGACATGGCCACCCCATATCGCCACTTCAGCTTGCTTACTCTGCGAGCTATGTCTGTAAGTACCGGTTCTTCACGGAACATCCGGTACAAATAAGTAATTGCGCCTCTTTATTTTAATGCCAACAGCTGTTCCCAAAGAAGTCTTGTTCCAAAACCAAAAGACTGAACAATAAGTACGTCGCGGGTGGTAACAAAAGGCGGGTACATTGATTTCTCCGAAAACCGGGTAAAGTTTAGGGTACAAATGAGTGCAACCCCAACTCGTTATCAAAAGTTATGAGCACGAATTTATGCAGACAACTCGTTCATAAATTGTGGCAAACTTTTGTTTCAGATTGTATTTGAAATGCCAATTAGACGAAGGAAATTAGAAATTAACGAAGAAAATTTTGGGATTAGACTCGGTTTTTGGTGAGCTAAAGCATTTTAGACAAGAAATATTGTCAGGCGAAGGATTGCCTTGAGACTATAGATAGCTATATGCTAGTAATATTACTGTGCACACATATGTATTATAATATGTGAGGAGCTTATAGCTAAGTATTAATAGCCACATTGGCCAATTTTTGTCTTTTAATGTAACGGAACGAAGTAACTAGATCCCACGACGCAGGGAATCCTAGTGAACGCAGGGATCTAGAGAACCACTGTTAATAATTATTAAGACAATAAATACTATTACTATTACTTGGTCAATCGAGTAGGTTAAGCTACACTTGTCGAGGTTGATTCATGGATGGGTGACCATCTTTAAATTCCAAGACCCCTCGGACCTCGGAAAGCACGTTAAGCTGTGAGTCTCGGTTGTCATTCGTGGACCTCCTATAGTCGTTACGGGTCGTCAGAAGCCCGAAAGTCTGACAATCAATCTCAGCAAGGGGTATCGCCGCTCCATGTAAAATTCTGGTACTCAGCTGCATTCGGTAAGACTGGAAGCCGACCCCAATATAGTTGGAAAAAGGCTAGGCTGATTCAAAATTAACTGTATAATAATACCTCATGTGTGTAATACAGTTAATTGTGAATCAGCAAACTAATTTCAACGGCCGTGTGAGTTCTGACCTCAAACAAATAATTGATGATTCTAAATTGATTTGTAAATAAAGTCATATTAATTTATTGACTCAGTTCAGAAGTACGGTCAAAGCGTTAATTAGCGTTGCAGTCACTGGCCAAAAATAAATCAAGGGTATGTACAGTGTCAGTCGAATTCCTTGACGCTGCATTGTGTTATGTCTTGCCTGGCTGTAGCGTTTGTTTTGCCTGGATACGGTCGACGCAGCTATGTATCAAAAGGGCCATTTAATTCGAAGACTGTTCATGTGTTTATGTCTTCACAAAGGGTAATCAAAACGTCAAATTTATAATGTATGCGATACAACAATACCAGCTATAATAATAATTTTGTGGTAGGTTTACAAGCAGTCATAGTTTTCTGTCGATAGATAAATCATTTAATAAGTAAAGTTTTAAAAAACGAGACATATAAATACATACAAGCGTTTTCTTTTTTGTTTGTTTTGCATCTGCAACGAGGTTGCAAGTCATAATGAGAACATGTTTACGATCATTAAGCTTGGAAAATACTGCTTTTCCTCCAAAAAAATCTTCTACATTTTTCGCCTGTCAAAAGAATAAAAAGAAAATATTCTTATTTCCGGTAAACATGACGCTAATGACGAAACACATAAAAAAAGAAAAGGCTGGCGGGAAACATGCGTCACATCCACGCAAAACGGTCATCGCTCAGCATAATGCTGCGACCCTATGCGAGACATAGCCCCAGCACTGGTTTTCAGTGACAGCCCGTTTGCAATGAAAACTCCGCATCAATCAACACCTAAAGAACTCAACAGTCTATTTATAACCTAAATTTTACATTGAAATGTAGGTGATAAACGAAAATTCATAAATTACCGGCGCTGCGGACTTTATCTGCTCCATGAATCATGAAAACTGTTTCGTCAAATGAATAATGTTAGTTAATTGCGGGAACGGATTTAGTTGATCCGGTCCATGGCCCAATTCATTTCAGTAAAATACTGAAGTATTTTAATTAAGTTCAAAGCTGACCAGAAATAAATGTGGGTATTTGCGGTGTCAGTGTCACTCGAATGCCGTAACGCCACGTTTTGGATGCGACGTGCCAAGACCGATTGTTTTTGTTTTCGCAAAGCGAGCTCTCTGCCTTTGGCAATAATAAACGGTGCACTTTTGCTTTTCAGTTTTGACGAAGCAGCCAAATTGGATCGTACCTATAGCTAAAACAAAATCATTAGGTATTTTAATTTTCTTTGCCTCTTTCATCTTCCTTTGAATGATTTTGGTTGAACCTTGTAGGTATTCTTCACATTTTTTTTTTAAAAATAAACTGAACGATGACAAAAGTAAACAAATTCTAAGCAATAATCTTATATTTCAGGCAAATTACTGAATTATAGTGTACTAGTACTAGCTTCTGCCTGCGACTTCGACCGCGTCAAATTTCTTTTATCCCCGACCCACCTAGTTGCATCGAATCGCCTGGCCTTGCGAGTACTTCTTGTTTCGTGTATTCCAATTTTTTATACAATAATTATAGATATTATTTTGTCTGGACGTTAAAGCACTGAAGGGCAAAGATCTTCTCTCATTTTGAGAATACTAGTTCTTATTGGGAAAGGTTTTATTTAATTTTAAATAAATTTCCGCAATAAATACAAATACTGCTTTGTTGGTCAAGTGCTCACAAGCGCTACTGGTGAGCATAAAGACCCTCAACGTGCTAAGGTATTATTCCAACTTTCAATATCAACCTGGTGCCTGGATTTTTTGCCTGGTTGTTGGCAGTAGGCTCGCCCCCTATTACATGGGACTTAAACATAACAAGCGAAATGTGGGTGGATCATGGATACTACTCCTTTGCCCATGTATTCGGAGAAACAAGCCGTGATGTTATTTTGTTTTTGCTATGTCGTCTCGCAGGTCAACCAATGAGGTTGTCGGCAGCTTGACCGGAATTGCCTATGGGTATCTTAATAAATTAAGGCCTCCACAGGGCAGAAAAACTTAAGACGCTCTAGTCGCTCTATGCTCTCTATGGAGTACGAACCTCGGCTTAGGGCATCGCTAGTAGAGGGCAGCAAGAGACGGGCTGGATCGGAATAATAAGCCGTGATGTTTTGTTATTGAGTAAAAATACTTACTTCATCGCTGACGCTCGTTCGTGCAACTCCACCCTATCTGTGGTTTAACGAGAGCTTGCAATTTACTCATGTTTATACTTCTTATTTCGACCTCTTGATAAATGATACGTCGTGGAATGTCGGCTAATTCTCCAGTTTGGGTTCTCCTTTACACAATTGTTTTATCTTATTTTAATGGAACAAAACATTCTACTTTTGTTTGTAAAGTCATTGTTGTTACGTGATTCAAAGAGGTTGGTGCTATTTTTAAAATTGCGGTTTTATGTGCCTCTGAAATCTTCTTTAGCGGTAACACGTTTTTTATCGTATTTAAACACACCTCATCATCGTCTGCCTAGTCTTTTTACAATTATGTTGAAGTCGGCTTCCAGTCTAACCGGATGCAGTTGAATACCAGTATTTGAGAGCGACTGCTTATCGTACCTCCACAACCCAGTTACTGGGTAATATCTCCTTGAGAATATTGGTTGTTTCAGGCTTTTGAGTACGCGTAACGACGGTCAGGAGAAGATTTCACGAATGACTCGTTAAGTGACTTTTTGAATGACACTATGTGTGACATATCAACTGTATAATTTTATTGACATTACTTAATTCTATTGACACTATTTAATTTTATTGACATTATATAATTTTATTGAAATTATTTAATACACCTTTGTGCATGACCTAGACTTGTAATAATAATTTATTAATTAATTAATTTTTCATAATTTTGTTCAAGATTTGCCGAAACTCAGGCAGATTGTACCCGGCTCATTATATTTCTGTAATAGCTTTATTGTAAAATACCTGCATTCTATACGAATAAATGATTTGAATGACTGCCGGTACCAGCAGCTTAACGTGCTTTCAGAGGCACGAAGGGATTTGGTATGTAAAATTGGCCACCCACTCACGGACCAGCTGCAGCCGCCGTAGCTTAATCTGATCGATCAACCCGTACGCCTATTATCTCTAAGCCACAAGCTCCTGCTCGATCAAACACACTTTTTTTTTGTGGGTGGGCAATCATCAAATGACGTCTCCCGCTTAGGGTGGAGCGGAAAGGCGTGTCGGATTTTTACAGACTAAAACCCACCCGTGTTCCTTCAGTTGCCCATATGCCAGGGCCACGATATCTCATTCGAACAAATCTCGCGACCCTGGCAGATAAAACACACCTAATCACCCAATATAGTTGTCACAGAATACGACTGTTATTATTTAGGTATATTTTCATGTAATTTTCGTTAAAAATTAACATCTACAACAAGGTGAAAATCATAAAAATCATTCCTAATAATTACTTTCATGAATAAATTTAATTAATTAAAGGTTCATTGTTTCAAGCCACTCGTTAAAATTTCTATCAACAATTATGTACCTAGATTATTTTGCCTGGAACAATGTAACACAATTCAAAAGGGGATGTTGTAACAAGAACAATTAGAAATTATTTTGTAACCAACTTAATTGGCTTTTGTTTTAAAACAGCAATTAGCATGTCAAAAAGTAACACAATTTAGGTTTTATTTGAACACTGGAATGTTGGAAAATGTTTGTCACATGCACCTACGTAATTTTTATTTGATAGCAGGCTTCTTTCAGGAGTTTTGGAAAGAAAAAACTAGAAATTTTGAGCGGAAATTTATCACATCCTTCGGTGGCCCATGATTGTATAAAAGTATGAGGAATAGAGAGTAAAATTCGACTCTCCAAAATCGATTTCTCCGTCAAGCCACAGGCGCACCTTGGTACGTTCGGAATATTAACCTCCATATAGATCTCAAGATCCCGACTATCCACCAGTTCATGAAACGCAGTTCGAAGCGTTTCTTCGATAGAGCCGCAACGCACCGCAACCCTCTGGTTGTCGCGGCAGCTAGTTACACCCCCTCTCGCATTAGCACAGTCCGCCGTCCACGGCACGTACTCTCCGAACCCGATGATCCCACTACCCTCCTCCAGAAGAGCAGAAAGGAAACAAGTACAGTGAGAAAAATACACAGACACAAATCGTCATACCGACTTCGCCGCCGAGGTCCGTCGTCGCGACGCCGACAAAATAATAGTCCCTCCCGACCCTTGCAAGATCCAGCCCGCGATGCTGCGCCTGTAGTTTTAAATTAGCCCCTAAATAATTTGAATCCAGATCCAGGTTGTCCCTTGCTGCCTTCCCTACCAGTGATCGCCTAAGCCGAGGTTCGTACCCCCCTCGGGGTAGCCCTTAGGTCTTTCGCTTTAGTTTTTTACGTATAATAAGCCCCGGCTGGAGGCCTAAATAGTTAACTTTTTAGGAATCGCCGGGCCACTATCTGTTTAAGTAGTAAAAACTTTATTTAGGTTAACTACGAGATGTCCCACCAAAAAATAAAAAAGAGTAAAATTCACTCATCATCCATAGAACAGGGGCGGGATTAGTGTCGAGTCTGGTGGGCAAATGCCTGGGACGTACTTACTCATATAGTGACGCATTGCAAGTTCAAGTTATTTATTTCATAAACAAAATACATTTGTGTCGAAATTTGCACAGTAGGTACATACACAAAAAGAAGCAACGTAAACAATAGCATTAGTAGTTAAAAGTAACCTCGTTCCTCACCCAGCAACGAGTTTATCACGTCTCTCCAAATTAAATATATTAACTTTACAAACATTAATAAATTAATACATTTTTAATAAATTTCTACTTTCATATTCTTATTTATACTTAACAATAATCCCTAGCTAAATGCGTCAGAAGTACATTAAATGGCAAAATATTACTTATACAAAAACAACATTTATAACTTAGTCAAAAAGCAATACACATATTAAATTAGGTTATTTAACACTAGTTTTAAGATTTTTGTCATTACAAAATTCGTCAATGCTGTAATAGGCTTTATTGATTAGCAAAGACCTAAGTTTGTTTTTAAACATGTTCACATTCTGAATATTCTTTAAGTGTTGTGTTCTTTAAGTTGCGCGGTAAACTCTGCTAGCACAATACAGAATTTCGCGTGAGGTCAGTGTGATGCGTAGTTCACATATTGCGTTGTAGATCGGCTACGATGGCTTAAACTATGGTAGCTTACAACTACACTATATCTACTACACTATAGCTACTCGTTTATTTGTCGTCTAAAATCAAATTGAAAATGGGATTCGAGAGTGCAATTTGCCTCTGAAACAATTAAAAATAAATGAAGAAGAAACAACTGAAACTCAGTTTAAATAAGATATCAACAACGAATTTTCGGGAACACAATTCCCTGAAGACGCCTCAATGATCTTAAAACAAGAGTAAATCCATTATATCTTAACCTTTAAAAACATAAAAGACACTAACAAAGGCTTTTACGTTGAGAATATTAATGACATTCGTTATAAGAATAATTACATAAAGGGGGACAAGCCCCGAAAATTGTGAAACGACAGAAAAAGTTAGACGAGCCTCCTCCGTAGAAAATTACAGATGGATAAAAAGCAATCCTTCTTTTACAAAATGAAACGTCAAGTTTTGCTAACGACCCGCGAAGCCGCTGAAATTTGCAAACAACAATTCAAAACGTAATTGCTTGAGTTATAGGCGTTAGCGGGCAGAAAGTTTTTGCACTGGATCTGTTAAGTGTTCTAATTTTAAAAGAGATTTTTTCGGGGAATCGACTGTTTGGCTAAGTTGTTTTCTTTTTAAATTGTGAGAAGAACGAAGTTTCTGTTACTGTTTGTTTGCATAATTCCACTGCTGGGCAAATGTTTCTCCAAATAACTTCAGCAATTTCAATTTAGGGCTAATGTGGAAGGTAGGCCAAGGCTATCGGTCGGCTGCCAGGGTCGAGGAGTTGTTCGAAAGAGTTACCGTGGCCCTGGGAGACCTCATTTAATGATTTATCACATAGATAATAGTTTAAAAAAACAAAAAAACACGCTTCCATGGAAAACCAAACTAAAAAGTACAAAATAATGGAAAAAAAGCGGGGGTGTTTTCCATGGAAGCGTGTTTTTTTGTTTTTTTTAAACTATTATTTATTTTCTATTTTTTAGGGTGTTTCGAATTTTGAGACGTATGTCAGCGTAGTTTGTGACGTATGTCAGCGTAGTTTTCGAAGACAGTTTTTTTTTGCTGTCCTGGTAACCCTGGCAAGGATAATGGCACAAATTAGTTTGTGACGTATGTCAGCGTAGTTTTCGAAGAAATTTTTTTGCTGTCCTGGTAACCCTGGCAAGGATAATGGTACAAATTTATGAAATTATTGCATTGTCATCGGTCCTTGACAGGTGTGCAAAGTTTGAATGAAATCTGTTCGTTTAAAGTGGGTCAAAATCGCGCTATAAGGAGTCGGTTACAAACAAACATACAAACATACAAATATACAAACATACAAACATACAAGTGAAGCTAATATAAAGCGTGTAAAAAAAGGCCACCGTTCGCCAAGAACAAAGTAAACCATTTTTTTTTTTGCGTTGATAAACATTTTCACACACGAAATAAAGCAGTATGACATTGTGTTTCATCACCATGCTCCTCTATTTGAGATAAAATATGTATGACTCGGTTAGTTTTACTGTGCATAATAAACAAGTGGCCGTTGTTTTATATTCTCATATTATTGGTGATACAAAAAATAATATATAAAACAAAACTTATCCACTAACGTTTTATGACTTGAATAGAAGTTAAGTCGCAAACTACAATATTTTTATTTCCTTACGAAAAAACATTTGCCCCGATCTTGTTTTGTGTGATTAATGATTTAACAAATTGGAAGTGTCACAAAGATTTCAGAAATGGAAATTGTAGAGATTTCTGTTTTTCTTTTATAACAGTTCTATCGAGCTACAGAATAAATGTAGGTTGTACCAGGAAATTAAACTTATTTTATACTCAGCAGTTTGGGTGTTGGGCTGAGAGTCCTAGGTGTGTATGGATTTATATTGCTAGGTTTTTTACTACACCCTATTGGGAATACTGGAAACTGACCAAAACTGTGTCATCATGTTATTATTAAGATTATCGCCATTGCTAACCCAGACAGTGGTGTCAGTATCTAAGCAATTTATTAGACTGACTTATTATTTATCCTAAAGAAAAAATACGAATAATGTAACCTTGAATTGAGTGATCCCAAGATTATTTTTTGTTCCACCGACATAATAACATAACTACACCACCGTCTACAATCTCAACCACCACCTTAAAATTGCTCCGTAATGCAGCTTACTTTTGTGTATTTGTTCCAATTTTTCACAATCCACTGTCAATATTATTCCGTGTTTTATTTTGAGAGAGGCTCCGCAAATTACAAGAATAGTTACAATAAAACAAATGAGCATCATCAATAGCATCAACACTATTTTAGCAAGCATCGTATGTATTGTATTTGTCAATGTTTTGCTAGCAGTATCGATAGCATCCTTAAAGAAAATGAATACCCAAAAAAAAAGTGTTAATGATAAATCAAAAAAAACTTTTTACCAAAAAATTTAACCGCCGAAAAAACTGAAAAGCAAAAACTAATAAACCTTAAAATTATGAGTCGGCGCTTTGAGTGATCTTTGTTCATTGATTTTCCAGCGCCGACTCATAATTTTAACGTTTATTAGTTTTTGCTTTTCAGTTTTTTCGGCGGTTAAATTTATTGGTAAAAAGTTTTTATTTTATAATTTTTTGTGGCTTTAATATACTTATAATACTTGGCAAGGTATACCCTATACAATGAAAAAAGAATTATCAAAATCGGACTACTCCGTATAAAGTTATGCGTGGTTAAACATAACAATCAGTGAGTGAACAATCAATCATCCCCTGTTTTCTGACCCTTAGGGTTCGATATATGGAATCACCGTCGGAGTATACCCTTTCCAATAAAAAAAGAATTATCACAATCGGACTACTATGTAAAAAGTTATGCGTACATTAAAAAAAAAAAAATACGCGTCGAATTGGTAACCTCCTCCGTTTTTTTTCGTCGGTTAATAATATCAATGAATCTATTGTATTTCAGTACCTACACTAACAAACATCTACGACATCTTAAAACTCCACCTCCACCATAATATCGATTCATTTCCTTAATAACGCAGCTTACACTTCTTTATTAGTTCCAAACTGCCACAAGTCACTATCGATACCCGCTCCGGGTATTATTTTAAGAGAGCCTCCACAGTTTACAAGTGCAGTTACAGTAAAAGTTGGTCGCAAACGGGCGCGGGGAGATTTGTGCGTCCACCAGTTAAATGTTTCGGTTCCAAAACTGTACCGTTTCGGGTATTGTGGGGGCGTTGTTTTGGGAAATTGCCGGTTATTTTTCGGTTAAAACAGGGGAAGTGGAGAGAATTACGTTAGTGTGGTAGTTGGGGAATCTCGGTTGGTTAGTGTAAGTTTTGTAATAGAGACTTGGAGTCCATAGAAGAATGTCAACCTCCTCTGCTGAATACAGAGCTCAAAATTACTTCCTCAAATGTGTTCTGCATGTTTTCAGTTTATTTAAAATTCATTAATGTAGTTCGTATTGTTTTGAAATAAAAAATGAAGTCATTCCGTATTTTTTTCTATTTATAGTATTGAAGGTAGTTTCCCTCCGTTCAGCAAAGTCGTAGGATACCCTGTATAGTGTCACGCTAGTGAGGAAATGCGTATATTTATTTCGTATTTTGCATTTCCTCAGTAATACAACTAAAGCCTAACTTACTTTCATAGTGCCGATATAATTATATTTCTTCTCTACATTATGAAATATTCTCTGCAACATACAAAAACAAAGAATTAAAAACATAATTAAATATTTTTATTTCTTTTTATTTCAGTGTTCAAATCCCAGACTTCGCTGTCGACTGACTCCGGACTGTGCACAGAGCGAGGACTGCGGAGGACTCACATAGAGTTAATTAAGCCTCCAGGGAAACGCATCGGACTTAAACTGGCAGGTATGTGCTTTAATTTATTTGGGTACTATTGGTATGCTAAGGTTTTGAAATAAAAAATACCTATATTTCATTTATTTGGGTACTACTGGTCTGCTAAGGTTTTGAAATAAAAAATACCTATATTTCATTTATTTGGGTACTACTGGTCTGCTAAGGTTTTGAAATAAAAAATACCTATATTTAATTTATTTGGGTACTAAACTGTTCTGCTAAGGTTATGAAAAAAAAATACCTATATTTAATTTATTTGGGTACTACTGTTGTGCTAAGGTTTTGAAATAAAAAATACCTATATTTAATTTATTTGGGTACTACTGGTCTGCTAAGGTTTTGAAATAAAAAATACCTATATTTAATTTATTTGGGTACTACTGGTATGCTAAGGTTTTGAAATAAAAAATACCTATATTTAATTTATTTGGGTACTACTGGTCTGCTAAGGTTTTGAAATAAAAAATACCTATATTTAATTTATTTGGGTACTACTGGTATGCTAAGGTTTTGAAATAAAAAATACCTATATTTAATGTAGTTTTCAAAGACAGTTTTTATGAAAAACTTTTTGTTAAATACCACGCGGACGAAGTCGCGGGTAACAGCTATTACCTATAATATAACTTGAATTAACACATCTTATTATTATTATTATATAATCATAAATCGGTAAGGCAATCTTTAACACTTATTATTTTATAAGTAAACATTCATTTTCTTTTCCCTTGTCATCTCAAAGACTTTTTCCTCCTCTCGTTTATGATCTAAAACTTTAACTATGTTAAATAAGTTGGCAGACAGATTTTCGAAGTAAAATTATAACACCAAAGGTGCCACAAAAGTTCCACAATAAAGTCATCACTAATAAATAAAAACTTATTGAAATATAATACTTCTGTGAAATATGTCAGACGTAAATAAACTTATACTTCCCTAACAGACACCGGATTATCCTCCAAGTGTTAGCTCAACAAATAATTCTCAAGTGAAATATAAATATTTGGGATATTTGAGATTTACGCTCAAACAGAAAAGTCCTTGAAACTAATATTTACTCCAATATATTAAAATAAATGATGGTTTGTCCCGTTTACAATCCCAAACTATTCCTCTAATTATGATAAAACTTTGTCAGGTACGTTGTTGTACTCACACCAGCCTGGTACCTGAAAAAAATCGCGGGTAACAAGTTCGTATTCTCATATTCTTGGGGTACTAGCGGGACCCTACTAAATATCTGCAGTCCACCCATCCGTTAGTTTGTGGCTGTGCAGCGCCCTCTGTCACAATGTATCTTTTAAACCGTAAAAAGTACAAAATAAAAAATATGTTTACTATATTGCCCTACTGGTCTAGTGGTCGGTGGTCTCACTGTTGAGCATGAGGTTCCTAGGTTCGATGTTCAGGTCAGGCGATGTGTGGGTTTTCCATAAGGAATTTCTCAAGAGCTTCGCAAAGTCTGTATTCGTGCATGGTTGATGGCAATTCGGTAGTGCTCTATTTAATTGAGGTTAAACGTAACTGAAAACGAAATGTGGGTGAACTATTGGTACATTTCTGCTTAACCCTTCAGGTAAACGGAATACGGGTCAAAATCAAAAGTTATTTATTCAAATTAGCCTGACAATCAACACTTTTCGAACGTCAAAATTACATAAGACAGTCCCTCAAAACGCTCGCCCTTCACTACTTCCTAGTGCTTTAGCTGAGAAGAAGAAATGGGGCAACAACTCCTCAGTATCATAGGTAATGATATGTATAATATATATTATAGGAGCTACTGTTAACAGGAATCGAAAATTAATCCAGCATAAGCTAGCATCTAAGCCACAACGTCGTTAGTAGAAAGACTAAAGAAACTCAGGCAAAGGAGGTTCTCATGTAACATGACGTATACTCGGAGTCTTTGTCTTATTTGATGCTCTAGAATACGTTGTTTTACGTTCGATGTTGAAACAAAAGAAGTAAATACTTAACATGCATAAAAGGGTAGGATTTCACAGAAGATAAATATTTTATATAGTCCATAGCCTAACCGCAACTATGTTGGAGTTCTAGTTGAACTGAATGCTGCTGAAAAGAATTATTTTACATGGAGAGACTGCTTATCTGCACCCTAATTGCGAAACGCACAATTTATCAGAATCTGAATGGGATTGAAGATTATTTCTAAACCATTGCGTCATTTTTTCGAATAAATTGTCGGCTCGGCAACGTAAATAACGCAATGAATGTTGTTTAACTATGAATATTAAACCAATTCCTACCGATAAAAAGTTCCGCAACTACCCCTCTGACTTCCACAATCCACTTACTGAGTTTATTTGTATTTTTATTTTTTGTATTACTGAGCAAAATTATACCCCATGGTAAGACTGGCGGTCAGAGATTCGGGCTTCTGACAACCCGTAACGACTGTCAAAGATCTACGAAAGACAGCCGGGATCAACGACTTAACGTGCTTTGTACCCTGTCCCACTCCTAGTCTAAAGCTTCCCCCCACTTCTTCCATATTTCGCAAGCCCGCGCGATTTTTTTCTAATTTGATGGAACCTATCCAGCGTGTCCCGCATTTTATACATTACCTAAAAATATTTTTTTTTTTTTTTTTTTTTATAAATATTTTTTGGTCAAAATATAAAAATATTATTATTTAAGGTTTAAAACTGAATGCGGTAAGCTAGGGAAAATTATGTTTAACGTTCGTTTCCTAATATTAGAAGACCCGACTGTAATCTATATATTAATACTTGAAGCAAAAACTTGTTATCCTTTTTGACAAAAAATGCGAGGACGGAAGAGTATAAAATTTGGCACAGTTAAAATTTATATGGAGAAGAAGTGCAGAAATCGAATATATTTATTTAATTAGGCATCGCAAATATATTAAGTTTTAAATGAATTATGGTTGAATTCCGACCCCTGGGCGACTTCTAGTAAAATCTTATACACAAACCCTCACACACAAATGGTTATATCTAGTTCCACCGTTTTTGTATCATATTTGAAAATCTATTTAGGAATCTAGATTCAAATATCAATCCCTGTATCGAAATAATAAATTATTGGTTTCAATAGAAACGACATGATTTCATTTATCAAATAAAAAGTATAACATAAAAATAAAACTCTCTGGATTTCCAAGAAACTTTTTCAATTCTCTATACCCAATAGCAATTGTTGGTGATATTAGTAATTCTTAGAAGGGAGATATACTCCGTAGATTAATACATTTTTATCGTTTTACTAGGAAGGTAAATATTAATATCGAAGGCAATTAAACTTTGTTTGTTGTCGAACTGTTTGATACTACTCCTTGCTACAGAAAAAAATACTGCCTGTTTTCTGGAAATAAGAATTGAAAAAAATTGATTGAACCATGAATTAAATTTTTTCCCGTATGAATATTCTCAAAAGCATAATTTCGAACGTGAATCAAAGGCATGCAGTGAAAGAATTTTTCGCTTTTAATTCAAAAATTAACTCAACAAGATAAATTGTGTTCCACGTGCATAAATAGAGGAATTCGAGCTGTTTTTCACGCTTCTGACATCATGTACGCACCGTATTGCCTTAATGTGCTGTGTCAGCCGATTAATGATACCCTATATAATATACGGTGAAGCCGTATAAATATTTTTCACACATTGTATGTCTGTTAGGATTTTTCTGACGTAATAAAACTGGACAAAATGTGTCAACCTTTGTAAACAATGGCATCATTTGTTTTAATGAACTATAATGAGTGATCTTTTGCAATAGAAATAAAAGCCTGCCCTATTAAATCTAGCGACTGTATGCATTTTGTTAATTACATCCACACTGATGTTACTTAATTTACGATGTGGAACAATATTTACAAACAACTTATAACAAGAGGGTATTTAGCAAACTTACTAAAAGTTATACAAGGTATTACTATTAGGAAATCAATTTGCAAAATGTACAAAATGCAGCTTCAAGTGGTACTTGTGGGTTGCAGCCGAAGATCATCGTTAGCTGATAGTATCTACTATTAATCACCAAAAGAGACCAGGGTCGTCGAAAATAGTTGAAGATTAGTAAGAGAACTGTTACGGGGCAGGTTCAAAGTCACTTTTAAAAAAAGACTATATTTAAACCTTGAAGAAAACTTTTATTGGAAATTAATATCTTTAACAATAATTATATTTTAATGTGTCCGCCACGAAGTTCAGAGTATGACTGCGGAAACCAACGTGTCGCAAAATGCAACAACTGTGGGAAACGTTACACGATGCCTACGTGTCACAAAGTGCATCCACTGTGGGAAACATTACAAGACGCTTATGAGGCGTCAGCGTTTATATTTTATATGCTTAGGGCTGTCTTTCAATTTATAACAACCCCCCCGATAAGATTGATCATTACGGTTAAGAGTGATGAGAAATCTAAGTTGAAACACTGAACTTCGTTTTGGTTACAAACTAGGATTCAAGTATAAGAAATATCTTAAGTGTATGTATAAGTAAACTTAGGATTAAACTAGAATTAAACATAAGAAATAGTATTAATACAATTATAGTCATTTAAACGAGACGTTAACTATTTTATAAGAATAAGCATTACAATTGATAGGGTCGTTGCAAAGCTAAGTCATAACATTACGTCTTAGTGGAGTTGGCAAGGACTTACACGATCCTTGAACATCTTCGTCAGAAGATTCGGTAAATCGATTATTTACTGACTGAACAGACTGAACTGTTTGTCTCTTTTTAGTGTAACACTGATTAAACACTTGGATACAATATCGAGGTTTAGTTGAACAAAATAACTTCTTAGATCTGTACAGAAGATAAATGAGGACAATGGTAGAGATAATGTATGTCAACGAGAGGTAGTGAGTACTATATTTATGTAAATGAGATGGTTGTTCAATCTTATTTAATTCTTTTTCAAACTCATTTAAATGCACACTTGCTTGTAACAGAGAATCGAAGTCGTTAACATTAGATAACTTTACAAAAGGGAGATGTCGTACTGTTTTATTTATTCTCTGATTATCGCAGCAATCGTCTTCAATAATATTAAAATTAGATATATGATTAGTAACATTAGACATAACATAGTCGCTAGGAGTAAACTTTAGAGTTTTAAAGAAAGCTACACAATATTTTGTCAAGGCCAACATGCCTGTGCCGAAGAAGATCTCATCGTAATTGCTAGGATCATTTTCACATGTAATATGAGCCTTTCCGGGCTCTGATTGTACAAACAACCATTTATTGTTGTTTAACTTGAAAAATACATCGATTGACCCGTGTAACAATTTAGTATTACAAGAATCTGGCAATGAACTTATAGCTTCAGTTAAGATTATTGTTTCACAAGTTGGATTTGCAATTGTAGAGTACACATTTCCTAAAGAACACACATAGCACTCATTATGAATCACTTGACACTTATCCACTGACTCTAGTAGTGAATAAAACATACGATCTATTGTTACAGCCACATAAGGTTTACTAGGAGCAATGAGTATATAAGTATCAGGTTTGGTAACATCGTAAGGAGCTGGAAGAGGAACATTGTGATAAAGGTTGTATATCTGTGGAAGGACGAGCGGAATTTTTGTTATAATAATAATCTTATTGAGATGATAATAACAAATTAAATCAGATATGTCAATAATTACATGTATGTTTTCTAAAGATAAACTTGTAGGGAGTTCGCAGTGTTTAGGTAGCTTATCTTTATGTAGGTCTAGTTCTTGGAATAATTGATAGGGACTGAGAACAGCTGGGTGAAGAATGTTGAGCTTGCTAAATAAGATAGCGTTGTTGACGTCATCAATGTCAAAGGACAAGGCTATAGTAATACTTTCCAGGGAGTTCAATAGCATTATTAAATGGTTTTTTATTTCTAACTTATCACTTGAATTTGATAATTGTTCAAATGCTAAGCGAATGTTATTTAAATTTTGATTTAGTTGATTTTGATTCTTGTTAACTTTTGACATTGTATTATTGAAGGTTGAGATAGTAGATTGAATAACGTGGATATTATCTTTCATTAAGTGAGTCAGCTGTTTTTCGTCTGTTTGTACTTTAGTGATAGCGTCCGAGAACTTTAAGGCATCGTCAGAGTCTAAAGTTCCGAAGATTGTTTTTAAAAGAGAGCCACCAGCGTCAACGAGTCCTCGTTTAAAACGGTTTGGTTTTTGATCTTGAACTAGGTAGGATATTGACAAGAACTTACGAACATTATTAAGATGTTGGTTTTGTAATGGCGATAGTAGATTAGTACATTCTAGTTGGAACTTTACTAGAAGAGCTAGTAACACAGAAATTGCTAACTTCTTTGATTAGAGCTTCGACTTTATCTAAATGTGGCTTTATATGGCTAATGTCTAAGTAAGTTACGACATTCCAATGATCGTTCGTGAACTTAACGTTCAATAATTGGTCAAAGTATAGACCTGGACTACCTACGATTGGGGTAACGAATTTGTAGCTCGAAGACGGCTGAAGTAATAACCTGAAATAGAAAAAGATAAGGCTAGTCATCTGTTGCGATTTTTATTTCGTCGTAATGATGACGAACATGTTTTCGATTAATTAAAAGTGTGACTGTATGGTTACCATTGATTTTGACTATTTTAAAAGGCCCTTTCCATATAGGAGACATCGCCTTATTCTGTTTATGATGGCACCGTAAGTACACCATGTCACCTATTTTATACGTCACGGGTTTAGCATGAACATCGAAACGTTGTTTGGATTTTTCTTTGGATGATTCTATATTTTGCAAGGCTTTTTGTCTACTATAAAATAATCTATGATTAAGAGCACGAATATAGTCTGTATAGGTGTTTAGGTCTAAGGTGTCGGCACTATGAGGCATGTAAGGCTTAAATCCGAACAATAATTCCATCGGTTGAAAGCCGGTAGTTGAATGCACATTAGTGTTGTACGCTATCATAGCAGTTTGTAAGTATAAGCTCCAGGTATGTTGGTTATCTTCGATGTATGATCTCAAGTACTCTTTTAAGGTCGCATGGCTTCTTTCGAGAGCGCCACACGTTTGTGGATGATAAGGAGAGGCGAAGATATGTTTAATACCAAATAATCTCTCTAATTGTTTTAAAACATCAGATGTAAAATTGGTTCCTTGATCAGTTATGATCATTCTAGGGATACCTAGGTGAGAAATGAAAAGAACGAAATTTTGAGCAGTTTCTTCAGCTGAACATGTTGACATTGCATACGCTTGCGAATACTTAGTTAAGTCGTCTTGCAATGTAAGGATAAACTTATACCCATAATCATGAGTTTCTGGTAATGGTCCTACTACGTCTAGGAATACTTTTTCCATGGGTTTCGTGGCTGTAGATGTGATTATCATAGGAGCGCGATTTGTTTGACGTAGTGGTTTGTTTATTTGGCAGGACTTACAACTCTTGACATAGTTTTCTATGTCTTGACGCATGTTTTTCCACCAATAAAGTGTTTTTAACCTATCGTACATGCGAGAAATACCCGGGTGTCCTGCTGAAGGTGAGTCATGATTGTCTTTTAATATACGGGGAACCTCTGCGGGAGTAGGAAATAGTATATTATTATGATAGATATGAACCTTGACGCCCGTGTTATGAAATAGAAATCCTATAATATTGTATAATTTCGTAAACGATAACTTCGTGAATGGATCTTGGAAATCGGAAATAGCAAATTCTTTTTCTTCGGAATACCACGCGGTTATCATTTCTCGATAGTCTCTTAACATATTAAAAATATCTTTATAACTCATTTCGTCATAATGATGGACACGTAAGAATAGGTGTGTGAAAACATGTTTTTCATTGGACGTACTTTGAAACGTGTATAGTTCTCTTTCTAAAGTACGTATATCGGGTAAGTCTTCATCAAACTTAGAAAGCTGTAGAATTTCAGAGCAGTATGGAATCGAGTCGTCTAAGTCGATAGCAGAAGGATACGTAATCATTTTACATTTTGTTTTAAGTAATGAATCGTTATGTTCCTCTATAACAGTGTCATAGGAATTATTACGTTGTTGACTAATTTGTAAGTATTTTTCATAAGTTTCAGAAGTAGAGGAGACATTAGGATCAATGGTTAGTATTGGGTTACGAGACAGGGAATCGGCGTTACAGTTCATCTTGCCCTTTTTATGAACTATTTCGTAGTCGAATTCTTCTAGCTTTAAGCGCCAGCGAACTAATTTTGAACTAGGATCTTTGCAATTGAATAACCACTGTAGTGGTTTGTGGTCAGTGACTACGATGAACTTATTACCATATAAATAAGGTCTAAAGACTTTCGTACCGAAAATGATAGCTAAACATTCCTTTTCAGTAGTAGAATAGTTTCCTTCCGCTTTGTTAAGAGTTCTAGATGCGTATGAGACTGGTAAATCTTGACCGATTTTTCCTTGAGATAAAATTGCAGAAACAGCGAAATTAGACGCATCGGTCGTTAGCACGAAGGGCTTAGAGAAGTCGGGATATTGAAGAATAGGAGCGGTCGTTATTTTACGTTTTAACTCATCAAAGGATTTTTGTTGTTCTGGGGACCAAACAAAATTTGCATTTTTCTTAAGAAGGCCTGTGAGGGGTTTCGTAACATGGGAGAAGTTTTCTATGAACCGGCGGTAATACCCAACTAACCCGAGGAACGATTTGATGTCACGAGGTGATTTAGGAATTGGAAAATTTTGAACACACACAATCTTTTTTGGATCGGGCTTCACGCCTTGATCTGTTATTATATGTCCTAGATATTGTACTTCTTTTCTTAAGAACTCACATTTGGCGGGCTGTATTTTTAATCTATGTTCACGTAACTTACTAAAAACTAATTGCAAATTTCGGCAATGTGATTCAAGGTCATGCCCAAATAGTACAATATCATCCATATACGTAAAGCAGTGAGTCCCCTGAAGGCCACTGAGGACAATATTCATAAGCCTTTGGAAAGTAGAGGGTGCATTACGAAGACCGAAGGGCATTCTATTAAATTCATAATGACCGGATGGGACACTGAACGCAGTTTTTTCTGTGTCTTTGACCTTGACCTGATGGAATGAAGATACGAGGTCGAGTGTAGTAAAATATTTGCTATGCCCTAACTGATCTAGGATGTCGGAGATATTTGGAATTGGGTAAGCATCGCCAATTGTAACTTCGTTTAATTTCCGGTAATCGATAACGATACGCCATTTGGGCTTACCGGATGCGTCTTGCTTTTTGGGGACAACCCAAATTGGTGCTGACCACGGAGATATGGAAGGTCGAATAATATCTTGGTCTAGCATTTCTTTAATTTGCCTATTGACTTCTTCCTTATGACATTCTGGAAACCTGTAGCTTTTAACTGCAATCGGAGTTTCAGAACTTACACGGATTTCATGTTCTACAGTATTAGTGTGTGTAAGTTTGTCTCCTTCTAAATAGAATACGTCCTGGAACTTAGAACAAATGTAACGTAAGCGATCTTCTTCTTCTGAATTAAGGTGATCGCATCGTACCATGTTTTGGACTTTAGAATCGCGGTCAGATGTATACGGGTATGATGAATTATGATTGGACGTAGTTGTATTAAGAGAAACAGTGTTTTTATTAGGTTCCATTATCTGTGAGATAGGTTCTAACGTTACTCGAGGGTTTTTTAAGATTATTTCTTCATCTGATGTGTTAAGCACTGAAATAGTAGTTTGGTTATTAGAATCAACACGGACTAAACACCTGGAAATATATAAACGAGGGTATTTCTGGAGTTTGACGTCTAGTAAGAGTCCTTCTTGGATTTCGGGATTTGTAACATTGCAACGAATAAACATTTCGCTTCTAGGAGGAATAATATTTATAACTGGAGTTGTTTTTAAATTGAAATAGTATAAGGGATTCCCTTGAATGATTAATTTAGACTCACTATAACTTATTAGGGCTTTATACCACTCTAGAAAGTTTGAACCTAGGATGCCGTCGTACTCTAAATTAATTTCACCTACGATATGGAAATAATATGGAACTTTAATTCCATTTTCTAGTCCCAAAGATAGCATAAACTTGCCTTTAGTTTCGGAGAACGAGTCTATGTCATTAATACCCTTGAATTTTAAAATATCTTTCTCAACTTTAGGTAATTCAGGTAGGCATTGTTCTTTAATTATGCATATGGAGCTACCAGAGTCAACTAAAAGACGAATAGGTTCTTTCGTATGTGAAGTTTTTACTACAATGTACGGTAAAGAAGAACTTGAATTAGGAAAAACATCATAGACAGTGGAAAACCCAAGTGAATTTTGGATAAAATTATCTGTTATTCCTTTGGGAGGACTAATATTTTCCATAAAATTGGTCATTGATTTTGTAGAGCTAGTAGGGATTGAGTCACTGGTTATTCTAGAGCTAGTAGTTGATTTAGTAAGGAAAGAGTCATTATTAATTCTAGAATTAGTATTTGATTTAGTAAATGATTTAGTAAGGATAGAGTCATTATTTATTCTAGAATTAGTATTCGATTTAGTAGTTGATTTAGTATTCGATTTAGTAGAATTAGTAAGGATAGAGTCATTATTTTTTGAATTAGTAATATGTTTGGATTTAGAAATAGAATTAGTTATTGGGGAACTGTGATCACTAGCGACTTCAGAATTAGTAGCATGATTTTGAGAAATTGAATTGGAATTAGAAGTTGAAGCCCCTAAGAAAACATTCCCACAGTTAGTGCCTATGGTAACAGAATTACGTCGACACCGGCTCGTAATCCGATCATTTAGTTTAAATCATTATCGTCATCGCCAGGTGTTGAAACCTGATTACATTCTACGTATTTCTGCTCACTTATTATGTTCCCAGGATTCCCGCGGTCGAAGCGAGAATTGTTGAACTGTCTTTTGCGACATTGCGAAATGTCATGCCCGATATTTTTGCAATAGCGGCATGTTAGCGGTTGGGAACCAGAAGTTGCGGGTTTTTGTGTGTAATTTCCTTGTTTTGGTTTATATGGAGTTAGAACCTTATTTTGATTGTTTTTAAACCTGCATTCGAACTCGGAGTGACCTACTTTATGACAAACTTTGCATGATGCCCTAATTGAGAAATTGTAGATTTTCTCTTCTTCTGTAGCGACACTTATAGCAGCATTAAGATTTCTAGGGTCTCGGCACCGAACAATAGTACTTAGTCTAGGGTGAAGTCCCAGACAGAACGTATATAAGGCTAGATCCTCCGTCATAGCAATGCGACCCGGAAGTTCCTTTTTTAAGGAATCCGAATTGTGGATTTCGGATTGCAGATCTGTCAAACAGGTCTCAATCCTCAGGGCATATTGTGCGACGGTTTCATTAGGCAATTGCTTGCATGACTGTAGCTCTAATAAAAGATGATTATAATGTTTTCTTTCGCCGAAATTCTGCCTTAAGAATGTTCGTAAGTCATCAAAGCAGTCGAATATCTTGTTTGAACACGCTACCTGTGCCTTTCCTTGTAACTTTGATATAATGAACTTAAGCAGTAAGAACTTTTGACCCTCAGATGCTAGGTCAAGAGCATTTTGGCAGTTTGTTAAGAACGCTGACAAGGTTTCTCGTTCCCCTTGATATGGGTTTATAAAGTTACATAGGACTTGTATCGGGTATGGCTCGGAGATAGTAGGAGCTAGTTGTTTCTTGTCAATTGAGGTAGCCATAATAATGGGTGTTTCGATAGTTACACTTAGCACAAAGATTTAGAGGATTTGGTAAAACAAGGAGACCTATGTGGCAACAACAAAAATTGAATGTTCTACTCACAGCAAGGCGACGGTTTGGAGAACTGAAGACATAACGAAGACCTCGGTGAGTAGCGCGCTCAACAGCGGCGCAGACGTGCAGCAGCAGCAGCAGCAGGTACGGCAGTAGGTGGACGATCCGTGGATGGCGATCAAGGGGCGGGCTTAACCTTAAGCTCACCCAGGTACACGACGAAAGGCTTAGTAGATTCGTTGGCTACTTTAACCAACTCGGAGGAATTCGGTGTGATCGCGACTGGATACAGCGATAATGACGTGGTTTATACGACGCACTGATACACACACTGGGTAGAGTTAGTATAGAGTTATACTAGATAGAGACAGGATAGAGTCACTTTTGATGGAGACAAGATAGAGTCACAGGACACGATTTTGAAACGATGTTGAAACGAACAGGTGGGCGGACACGAAACGCGACGAATTTTGTTTTATATAGTTTTATAGATAGCCAGTAACGACATATACTGACTATCCCACTTCTGACACCACTGTTACGGGGCAGGTTCAAAGTCACTTTTTAAAAAAAGACTATATTTAAACCTTGAAGAAAACTTTTATTGGAAATTAATATCTTTAACAATAATTATATTTTAATGTGTCCGCCACGAAGTTCAGAGTATGACTGCGGAAACCAACGTGTCGCAAAATGCAACAACTGTGGGAAACGTTACACGATGCCTACGTGTCACAAAGTGCATCCACTGTGGGAAACATTACAAGACGCTTATGAGGCGTCAGCGTTTATATTTTATATGCTTAGGGCTGTCTTTCAATTTATAACAGAACGATGGATGTTTTCGAATGACATTTAATTTTACAATTGAGTGTTTGCTTTATATTAACTTTATTTTATTCTAAAACATTCCTCGGTCTATTTACTATATTTGATGACCCTTTGACTTATTTGTTTTGGTGACTTTACCTTATATAGCTGTGATATTATGCTTTAATGTGATATTATGTTAAGCTTTCTATTGTCATAATTTAAAGCTGTGTTTATTACACTTAAGTTTTTATGCCAATTATGGTATTTTTAGGGTTCCGCACCTCAAAAGGAAAAAGCGGAACCCTTATAGGATCACTTTGTTGTCCGTCCGTCCGTCTGTCAAGGCCCTTTTTCTCAGGAACGCGTAAAGGTATCAAGCTGAAATTTATAACAAATACTCAAGTCTACTGTCCCTTGGAGCTGTGAAAAAATCAAACTTCTAAGCTAACGCAATCAAGAGATATAGCCGTTTATACCGCAAATTTCCTCAAATTTTCGAAACTCGAAAGGGAATCAAAACCTAAAGGGTACTGCCAGTCGATCTAGAATTTTGAAATTTGGTACGAAGCAACGTCTTATAGCACAGATAAAGGAAAAATTGCGAAAACCGTAAATTTTTAGTTACATCATATAATAAATAGAACAAAACACAGACAGAAATAAAACCAAGCCAAGAAACAGAACAGAACTACGACTCGATTGTCGTGATGGGTGAACTTTTACTTATATACCTACAGGTTTGTACGGAACCCTCGGTGCGCAAGTCCGACTCGCACTTGGCCGGTTTTTGTTTCTTCATCATCATTATTGCTATAAATTATTCAGATGGCCCGTACTTAGACAAGCAATAAAACATATAAGTAGTTTTAGTTACACGTTAAAATGAATTGTACTCCATACAGTTTGATCAATCATTCAACAATTATTGCATTACTGACCAAAACAAAAAAATGTACTAAGAGACTTGTAAATCGTGAACTGTTTTAAGACAAAGCAAAATCTCAGTCGTTTCTTTAAATAAACAACGATAACAACATAAACAACGATAGACTACCTTACATCGTAAGCGGATTAAATCCGGAGACTAACTTAAGGAGCGAGTAGTCTTTTTTAGGGTTCCGCACCTCAAAAGGAAAAAGCGGAACCCTTATAGGATCACTTTGTTGTCCGTCCGTCCGTTCGTCTGTCCGTCTGTCAAGACCCTTTTTCTCAGGAACGCGTCGAGGTATCAAGCTGAAATTTGTATCAAATACTCAAGTCTACTGTCCCTTTGGAATTGTGAAAAAAATAAATTTCTAAGCTAACACAATCAAAAGATATAGCCATTTATGCCGCAAATTTCCGCAAATTTTCGAAACTCGCAAGGGAATCAAAACCTAAACGGTACTTCCAGTCGATCTAGAATTTTGAAATTTGGTACGACGCAACGTCTTATAGCACAGATAAAGGAAAAATTGCGAAAACCGTAAATTTTTAGTTACATCATATAATAAAAATATTAAAAAAAAATGTAATCTTAATACCTACAAGTTTGTACGGAACCCTCGATGCGCGAGTCCGACTCGCACTTGGCCGGTTTTTTTTCTAGAAAAACTTCCTAAGGGAAACAAGCCAAGTGTCATTAATAAGTTATAACTTGTGTAATGTTCTGAGAAAGGCGATAAGTGATCCTTTTACTTCGTGTTCCTAAGAAATCCATTGTTGAGCATAAGCGTCGTAAAAGACTGTTTGTAATAAATTATAGAAAGAGATTATAGTCATCTCTGTCCCTAATGGAGTATTGAAAGCTAGTGTAAACTCTAATAACCTTAAAGAGAAAAGTCGTGAGTAAACTCTTTAATGTAGTTAAACATACGAAGACATAGTTTTCCGAGACATCGCCAAGCGGTCGTTCGGCGTGGTCATTTCTTCATGTGATAGGACGGCCTATTTTTTGGGAAAATGTTGGTGTTCAGTAACTTGACAGTTGGAGGCTCTCCAACTCTTGAGAAAAAAGGC